>JAPDNY010000010.1:108871699-109269199 GCA_029375565.1 Gekko gecko | reverse complement strand
GTTCCGACCATAGAGTTTTGCCCACAAACCAGAGTGTCACCCCCGACATCCCTGACATGATAATGTCACTACCAGGTGACATCATCACACTGGGGCCCGCACTTCCGATTTTATCGGAAGTCATCCAGGAAGGTCAGTTGGGGGTGGGATTTCCCCCTGCTGGCCAACCGGCCAGTGGCAGGCAAGAGCCCATGAAAGTGGGGGTTCCCCACCCCTCCAGGGGACTGCAAACCCTACATGATGGTAGTTAGTAGTAGATCAAGGTTTAAGGAATACTATATGAGATGTTATAGTTGCTCTTTATATTAAAGCCATTTTAAGCTCAGTCTGAGAGTCTTTATCTGTATGGACCCAGAAATATTACATCATGTCAGATGTGGAAAATGGGGAGTGTACTGGACATGTACACAAAGGTGGACCATGGAGATCCCGCTGGGGTAACTGTGCTTGCCTTTTGCTTGCTGGGGGTAGAAGATTTCCTGCCCGTAACTCATGTTGCCTGCCAAAACTCTGGTGGCTGGCAGAAGAAGCTCTAGGGATGACTGGCAACTCTAGAGATAACAGAAGTCCTTCAGAGATTGCCAGTCACTGATGGGAGATAGTGAGGTGAAGAAACGGGGGGCAGCATCATCACATCAATGATGTGACATCACTTCCAGGCCAAATCCAGAAGTGATATCACATCTGTCTTATATTCAGTTTAACCATAGAGTTTCCTCTAAATCATAGAGAGACATGATGGCCAGTTTTCTATTACTTTGCCCCTGTTGGCCTTCCATGTGGTGGGGGGGAGGTGGAGGTTTGCTGTGGGAAGTGTCCTGCTGTAGTGAAAGACCTGAAAGTCTAGTTATGACTGGTATGAGTTCCTTTTAGTGGTGTAAGCAATATTCTTCCCACAGTCAGTTGTAAGGTGGCTTCTTCAGCTGATCAGAGCATGGTACTCAACAGTGCCAAGACTATGGCCAAGACTTTTGAGCCCCAGGCTGGTCATCCTGTGATACATGGGGATCTCCAGCTCCCATGTACAACACAGGGCCATCACCCAGTGGTAAAGTACATGATTTGCATGCAGAATGTCCCAGGTTCAATCCCTGGCAGCTTCACATAAAGTATCTTAGGTAGCTGGCCCTGGGAAAGACCTCTCTCTGCCTGAGATGCTGGAGAACAGCTGTCAGTCACAGTCGATAACATTGTGCTAGATGGAACAATGGTCCAATTGCTTAGCGTAGGATAACACTATATATCCCTAGGGATTGAAAAAGATGGACTGTGATCCTGCAGTGGACAACTGGGTAATTTTTTGTACAGCGAATAACTACTGCTGTTTGCAAGGAATTCTTGCAGTGAATGATGGATTAGATGGCCATTGATCTCATCCAGTGAAGGACAGCTTATGTTCTTAAGGAAGAATGCATACTCAGGATCACGTGACCCAAATTAGGCCAGTACCTTAGGGTTAATGAATCCTGTACATGTACTTTTGCTTTGGGATTCTGGTAGTAGTAACAGTCATGATGATGATAATGTCATGCAAGACTAAATTAGCTGAGTCTTTTCAGTTGCTCAGTAAACATTCATTGAGTTCAAAGATATTGGAAGGGTTGGAATTATACCTCTGAATACCCGCTGTTTGTTTGTTTGTTTGTATGTTTGTTGCCATCAAGTTGTTGCCACCCTTATGGTGACCCCATAGGATTTTCAAGGCAAGGGATGTACAGAGGTAGTTTGCCTCCACATAGCAACCCTAGACTTCCCTGGTGGTCTCCCATTCAAGTACTCACCAGGGCTGATCCTATTTAACTTCTGAGTTCTGATGAGATGAGATCAGACCAGCCTGGGCTATCGATGTCAGGACATTCTATTAAAAAATTCATTTTATTAAAATTAAGCTATTAAACCATTTAAACACATTACACTACTTGTATTTAGATTTTTGCTATTTTGCCCCTGTTCTGTGCAGACTGATTTCGCACAAGGAGCTATGCCGTCATCACACCTCCCTTTGCCCCATTTCCATTGGTCAATTTCCCACTCAAAGCCGTGCGGCTGCATTTTGACCCACGGCTTCGCCCGATTTCCCCCTCGGTTTCGTGTTCCTGTTTTTTGAGGATCACGAAACCGCGGGGGAAATCAGGCAAAGCCATGGATCAAAATGCAGCCGCGCAGCTTCGAGTGGGAAATTGACCAATGGAAAAGAGGCAAAGGGAGGCATGATGGCGGCGCAGCTCTCGTGTGAAATTGGTCTAAGACCAGAAAGCATTAACGTGAATGTTTTCAAGAACAACAAAGTCAGTTCCAAATAGTATGCCTGAGCCAACTCATATGAACCCGTGGGAGATGCATCTTCAAACAGCAGGACGTGATGGTTTACAAATAGGGTTGCCAACCTCCAGGTGGTGGCTAGAGATCTCCAGGGATTAAAACTGATCTCCAGGTGACAGAGATCAATCCACTTTGACAGAGTGACAGAGATCCAACCAAATAGCCACTTCGGATGATGGACCCTATGGCATTATACCCCACTGAAGTCCCTCCACTTCCCAAACCCTGTCCTCGGGCACTACCCTCAAAATCTCCAGTATTTTCCAACATGGAGCTGTCAAGTGCATGCACTTCTCCTCCCCCTGCTCTACAGCCCCAGCCCAAATGCTTTCTAGAAATTTTTGCAGCTTGATTCAAATGTTACCACATCTCATAATCCATTGATTGATTGACTGGATGTTGTTGTTTTTTTTATCATACTTGAGTGTTCCCTCTAAGTTGAATCAGTGTGAGCTAGCTCACAGTTTTTTAGCCTCCGGCTCACACATTTTTGTCTTCGCTCAGGAAAGGAGGGCTCCAGAGCAAACTAATTTATGCAGTAGCAAAATCACTCACTCACAACTTTAATGCCAGTAGCTCACGAAGTAAAATTTTTGCTCATAAGACTCCACAGCTCAGAGGGAGCATTGGTCACAGCTCATCGGTGTTTCCCCAAATTATCTCATGGACATGTCCAATGACAAATGTTAGCAGCAACAGTTTGCATGTGTGATTCACATTGATAGGCCTTTCCCTCTTAAGTTTACACAAGTGTACAGTGGATTGAATCTGTGGACAACCATAATTTTTACAGTCAACATAAAAGAAAGGGTAAAAATTTTCCTCTGGCTGTATTTATTATTTTGCAACCTACTGTGTGCTTTGCCCAAGGACTACTATGCCCATCCATATTGTATTGCACTCCTGGTGATGAAGCCTTTGACATTGATTGGATGGATTTGGGCCCCATGAGGCTACTATTTGCCTTTAAGATTTGTTCATGGATCTACCAGTATCTCATCAGTTTTGGCAGCTAAAACTGGAAAACACCCACCTCTGTGCTGCGATCTGCTCCATAAATTACAACAGCATCCGTGAATGGCCTCCCTGAGGCTGTTGTCAGCCACCTACCAAGCCAAACAATATGCCAAGGAACTTCTCACAGCCAGTTGACTTTGTTGAACTGTGACCATTGCTTTTTAATGTCTATTATTGTGTTTTAAATTTTTAACTGTATTTATTGTATTATTGACATGATGTTACCCACCCTGAGCCCGCTTGCGGGAGGGGTGGGCTATGAATACAATAAATAAATAAGTACTGGGTGTGATTCTTTTTATTTATTTTATTTTATTTATTTTATTTGTACCCTGCCCTCCCCACAAAAGCACGCCCAGGGTGGCTTACACTGATTAATACATAACTAACAATTTTCGACTGGCTTTCAAGCAAGGGAACCTTTACCTTTACCTAACAATTTTGAATTATGGTGCTGGAGAAGACTCTCAAGAGTCCCTTGGGCTTCAAGGAGATCAAATCAGTCAATCCTAAAAGAAATCAATCCTGACTGTTCCCTGGAAGGCCAGATCCTGAAGCTGAAGCTCAAATACTTTGGCCACTAAATGAGAAGGGAGCACTCACTGGAGAAGACCCTGATGCTGGGAAAGATTGAAGGTCAAAGAAGAAGGGGATGGCAAAGGATGAGATGGTTAGACAGTGTTATCAATGCAACGAACATGAAATTAAGCAAACTCCAGCGCACAATGGAAGACAAGAGGGCCTGGTGTGATGTGGTCCATGGGGTCGCAAAGAGTCGAACATGACTGTGCGACAGAACAACAACAACAAACAATTAAAATCCACATAAAATCATCTAAAACAAGTCACATAAATCATAAATTATAAAGTGCAGGCAATGTTTCATTGATAGCTTAAGATGGCATCCTGAAGAGTGCCTACAAGGGTCTAAACAATTTTTCTGCTCAGTGCTCTTCCTAATGCGAGCGGTGGCACAGGCTAGATGCCAAAGCCAAAGGCCAGGGCTCTATAATTAAGATTGTTGATGGTAATAGTGGCAGTGGCTCCTTAATTGAAAGCCTGGTGGAAGAGCTGTGTCTTGCAGGCCCTAAAGAGCTGCAAAAGATCCCACAGGGCCCTGATCTCTTCTAAGAGCTCATTCCACCAGTACGGAGCTGCCACTGAAAAGGCCCTGGGCCTGGGGTTAGCAAGCCTGGCATCCTTCGGACCCGGGAGGGTCAGTCGATTTTGAGCTGCTGAAATGGCTGCTGAAAATTCCATTGCTTTAACTGAGAATGTGAGGCTATTCCAATGTCCAGAGACACCCCGGGGTCTCAGACTCTGGTGCAGAGGTGGCCTTGCACCTGGGGAGCTTACCTGCAGGCACAGCACAGCAGCCAGCTGTTTCCAATTCAGGACATGCTGTCATTTATTTATTTATTTTATATTTTAGTCACCACTCACCCATAGGGTCTTGTGGCAACTTACAACTTTAAAACTGGCTATCATTAGACCGCTATTAAAACAGCCCAAGCATGTGGTTACCCTCCAAGGCCAATCTAAACAATTCAGCTTCGCATGCCCTGCAGGACTAAACAAATCTGGCTGGACAAAGGTGTCATCTGCACATCCATTCCACAGGGCAGGGGCCACAACTGAGAAGGCCGTTCCCCTGGTGAGAACTGACCGAACCGTCCTGGGGTCAGGCAGCTGCACAAGGCCCCAAGACAATGACTGAAGGGAGCATAGGAGGTTGTAATGGGAGAGGTGGTCCCGTAGGTATGAGGGTCCCAGACCATTACAGGCTTTGTGAAGCAGAGGCCAGCTGGGGGGTTAGGCCAGGTGCAGAGAATAATAGAGGGAAGAGCTAGGAATAAGAAACCAGGGAGGGGGAGGGGAATAGGTTTTGGCTCAAGGGGATTGGATGGGGAAAAGCCGAAAAGGGAGGAGCTTGGATTGGAGAGGGGGATAAAAGGAGAGCCTCTGAAGCTGGCCAGGGAGAAGAGAGGAGGTGCTCAGTTGACAGGAGGCTGAAGACACCTGCAGGCAGTGAGGTAACCCACAAAACAGATCCTAGGAGGCTCTTGCCTTTCTGAGGCTGGCGGAGGCTGGAGGGAGCACAAGCGGGACGGAGCTCGAGAAGGAGCCCACGGAGCACCAGCCGTCATATCCACTGATATCAGTGGGATTTAAAACAGCTAAAAAATTGGTTGACAAAAAGTACTAGCAGCAGCAGCAGCACTACTACTATACACATGCATGGAGTACTGACAGACAGTGTTTTACAATTTTTATCTGAATCTATAAACTTGGTATTGTTTTCTCCATTACAAAATGTTCCTTCAGATGGGAGATGTCTCCACCGTCCCCTGCCCAGGAGATCATCATTTAGGGTCACCTCTGTCTGCCACCAATCCCCGAGTGTGAGAAGACGAGAGCCGGGCCTAGTTGCCCAAGTACACCTTCCCGTTTGCTTTTCCTAGCGGGGCAACGGTGACTGCAGTGAGAGGCTGTGGTGGGAGAGGTACCCCATGACCTTCCTCATTTCACAGAGTTCCCAAGCTCAAGAGCCGCCAGTTTGGGAACTGCCCAGAAAGCACAATCTAAAGTTGCTTATAAAGAACTCCTTCTCCTCCTCTTGTCACACTTTGACCCACTGTAATCAATGGCAGATTTCTCCTTTGTCGCAAGTTTTTTTTTTTCTCCTCTGCCCTCCTTCAGGTATGACACCCTTTATGAGTAGGCCAGCTCTTGGCTGCAGCTCATAAGAACATAAGAACATAAGAGAAGCCAATGTTGAATCAGGCCAATGGCCCATCTAGTCCAACACTCTGTCACACAGCGGCCAAAAATACCAGTTGCCATCAGGAGGTCCAGCAGTGGGGCCAGGACACGAGAAGCCCTCCCACTGCTGCCCCCCCCAGCACCAAGAATAGAGTGCATCACCTGCCCCAGACTGAGAGTTCCCATCTATACCCTGTGGCTATACCCTGTGGCTCCTCGAATGTTCTATTCGGGAAAGGACTTCTGCCCGAAAAATTGCACCTCATGGCATTGCAAGCCTCCAGGTGGGACCTGGGGATCCCCTGGAATGACAGCTCATCTCCAAACTACAGAGATCAGTTCCCCTGGAAGAAATAGATGCTTTGGAGGGTGGAATTTATGAAATTGTACCCCACTCAGGTCCCTGTCCTCCCAAGGGTCCATCCCCAGATCTCAGAAGTTTCTCAAACTGGATGTGACAATCCTACCCCCTCATCCCCCACTGGTGGCCAGGGGACACCTGGCAACCCAGCATCATATCAGTGAGGAAATTTGGGTGTGGTACTTTTTTCTGTGAACCTTTTCTTTGAAGGCTGGCCTTGAGAGGCTCATGAGGGGGCTGTCTCTTCGGTAGAATCTGCCTTAAAAAGAGGGGGGCCACCCAGGCACCTCTTCTCCTACCTCCCTGCAAAAAAAAAAAAAAAAAATACTTGCTCAAACAATTCAGGCAAACTCCCTCCCTCTGCCAGTAACCCCAGGCCACATTGATACACTGGCGAGGCTGCATTAAACAGAGCCGCAGAGACAGTTAACCGGCTGGATTGCCTTTCTGCGGACACCTGCCCGAGCAGCAGACTAAACAAACAGGGCTTCTCAACAGCACACAGCTTGGCCCCCCTTTCACTCAGCTCCCATCTGTTAAAAAGCCATTGTCTGACAAAGTGTTCAGATAGCTGGGGAGGGGTGGAGAGAGAAGACGAGCTGCCACATACTGAACAGAGCCCCCCCTCTCCCGCACCCATAAAAAAGTTCCTCTTTAGCATTTCTCCTTTTCTCTTCTGCCTTTTTTTTTTTTTTTAAAAAAACCCTTTATTATTATTCAATGTGTGATTTATTCATTGGTTTCACCTCTCCTTCCCTCCCTTTTTGGTTCATGAGGAGGGCCCCGTTGTCTTCTGTACCTCGGGGGTCATGTCTTTTCAGTCACCGGGACAATACCCACTGCTGGCATCTGCTTCCAGATCTAATCAGCCATATTGTCACCACATCCTGCCAGAGAATTGTTCCTTCTTTTGCTCAGCTTTGTTGCCAATTTCATGCCATGTATTGCTCCGTGTTTTGTGCTTCATGAAGCTGTCACTGGCATAAAAGTGCCCTGACCAGGGTCGAAGGGAAAGGGGTGGGAAAGGAGCATTCACTGAAATGTTGAGCAGGGCCACCCACAGGCCACCCACACGTAAACACCCTGAAGGGCTGAACTGGCATCCATGTGAGCTGTGGGATGTTGCCATGAAAGAGGGAAATTCTTTTACAAGGACCCCCTCCGGTTTTTTTCTGCTCAAAACAGGCTAAGCTGATGTACCGTCATACGGACTAGGCACTGACAACCTTTTTGTTCTTGATAGCCGTAACGAGGTGGAGCCTCACGCCGCATGTTTATAGAATCATAGAGTTGGAAAGCACCTTCAGGGTCATCTAGTCCAACCCCCTGCACAATGCAGGAAATTCTCAAATACCTCTCCCCACATCCCCAGTGACCCCTGTTCCATGCCCTAAGGATGACAAAAAAAAAAACCAACCTCCAGCCAAACTGGCCTTGAGAAAAATCGCTTCCCAACCCCAAAGTGGCGATCAGCATTTCCCTGGGCATGTAAGAAAGGGTCACGCTAAGCATTGATGCAACCCTTCCCTTTCAGTACTTTGTGACTCTAGTTTTAATGCGGCAAGTCTATCCTTTGACATTTCTTTTTGGGGAGCTGTTAAGGCTATTAGATGGGAAATGTTGCTATAACTCCCCACAGAAATTATTTTAAAAAAAACTTTTAAGGAGGGTATGTAAAATATAGTAAACTTCATCTTGGGTTTGACCTGTCTTCATATTTTAGATAAGAAAGGAAGTTTAGTTTAGCTTTTTAGTTTACAACTAAAAGTTTAGAGTTAGAATGGCTTATGGTTGGAGGGGGTGGGGTTAGAGGGGGTGAACGGAGGAAGTTTAATGAGGCTTTTAAAATGGCTTATGGTTCAAGGGGTGGAGACAGGGGGCGGAGAAATAGGGGGGCACCATTGTCAATGGCATGACAACACTTCCATGAGAAGCCTGGAAGGACATTAGTCCTCTTTAGGAATCACTGGAAACTCTATGGTAAAAACATAGCATTTCCAGTGATTTTTGTATCAGGACTGTAACCTTTGTTTAAGAATGAGAGTTTAACCAACATATATGCATGATAAATATCAAACAAGTGCTCTAATATTTTGTTTGTTGTTATTTAAGGCAACAGAATAAATAATTTTCTGCACTTTTAGGAGCTGATACCTTAACAATTCACCTGCTACATTTTGTTCCAGTATTACAGATTTTAAAACAAAACAGCTTGTCTGGATTTATCCCCACCGCACATATAACAGACCCGAAAGAATGATGCTTTATTTTGTTGTTACAACAAAAGGAATAGTGTATTTGGTTTTATCGATCCCCAAAACAAGTGGTTTGACACCAATTTGAGAATCCTACAAGAATGTGAAAAAAGATCCACCATCCTGCAAAATGGTGGCTACAGAAAAAATGACTGGCTCTACAAATAATATAATAACGTATTTGGCTTTTGTCAACCTCAGATACATATAGGTAAAGGTAAAGGTAAAGGTTCCCTTGCTCGAAAGCCAGACGAATCCGACTCTAGGGTTACGGTGCTCATCTCCGTTTCAAAGCCGAAGAGCCAGCGCTGTCCAAAGACATTTCCGTGGTCATGTGGCAACCATGACTAAACACCAAGGTGCACGGAACGCCATGACCTTCCCACTGAAGTGGTACCTATTTATCTACTTGCAATTTCTTGCTTTCGAACTGCTAGGTTGGCAGGAGCTGGAACTAGAGACGGGAGCTCACTCCATCATGCGGCACTCAGGTCTCGAACTGCTGAACTACTGACCTTCCACAGCCTGCAGTTCAGCATCTTAACCACTTGAGCCACCGCAGCTCCAGTCAGATACATATATTTTGACACTAAGGTCAGCATCCTATGTGAATTTTAAATATTACAATAACCATATCTGCCATCTTGGAAAATGGCAGCTACAGGTAAAAGCCCCCAAATTGGAATGTCTATCCAAGGAGATGTTCAAGAAGTAGGTTCCTGAGAAACACACAAGCAATAACATTCTCTGTGGGGGGGTTTGTGCAAGGGTCTATGGTGGATCCAGGATTTATAGAGTCTGCCCTCCAAAACAGTATCTGGGGTTATCTCCAGATCCCACCTGAAGATTGGCAACCCTACATGGTTTCTGAAAAATTCTGTAACTGGCCACTAGAGTGCTGGAGTTCCCAACCCCAGTAGGCACATAGCAACCCTAGAATGGCTGAAAGGGTTTGAGATATAATCGTTAAATGAGTTTCATTTTCAATTGTTAAAGAAACCCCACCCCCTCTCCCCAGCACTGCAATCCTGATTCATGTTTTTTAGGTCCAAATGATATGCTGTAAGCCAATGTGATGTAGCAGTTAAATTGCTGGACTATAGCTGGGGTGACCCAGGTTTGAATCCCCACTTGCCATGATAATTAGTGGGTAACCATAGGTATTATCGCACAATCGCACAATTTCACATGCTAGCAAGGTCATACTCAAAATCCTACAAGCTAGGCTTCAACAGTATGTAGATAGAGAACTGCCAGAAGTACAAGCTGGGTTTCTAAGAGGTAGGGAAACTAGAGATCAAATTGCCAACATTCGCTGGATTATGGAGAAAGCAAGAGAGTACCAGAAAAAGATCTATTTCTGCTTCATTGACTATGCTAAAGCCTTTGATTGTGTGGATTACAACAAACTGTGGCAGGTCCTTAAAGAGATGGGAGTACCAGACCACCTCACATGTCCCTTGAGAAACCTGTATAAGGGTCAAGAAGCGACAGTTAGGACAGGATATGGAACAACTGATTGGTTTAGCATCGGAAAAGGAGTATGACAAGGATGTGTATTGTCACCTTGCTTATTTAATTTATATGCAGAGTACATCATGTGAAATGCTGGCCTGGATGAATCACAAACCAGAATTAAGATTGCTGGGGAAAAGATCAACAACCTCAGATATGCAGACGATACTACTCTAATGGCAGAAAGTGAAGAGGATCTCAAGAGCCTCTTATTCAAAGTGAAAGAGGAAAGCGCGAAGGTTGGCTTGAAACCCAACATAAAAAAATACTAAGATCATGGCATGTGACCCCATCACTCCTTGGCAAATAGAAGGGGAAGTTGTGGAAGTAGTGACAGACTTCATGTTCCTGGGATCCAAGCTCACTGCAGACGGTGACTGCAGCCATGAAATTAAAAGATGCCTGCTCCTTGGGAGGAAAGCGATGGCAAACCTAAACAGCATGATAAAAAGTAGAGACATCATCTTGCCAACAAAAGTCTGCATGGTCAAAGCAATGGTATTCCCAGTAGTAATATATGGCTGCGAGGGTTGGACTATAAGGAAGGTCGAGCGCCGAAGAATAGATTCTTTTGAACTATGGTGCTGGAGAAGACTCTTGAGAGTCCCTTGGACTGCAAGGAGATCAAATCAGTCAATCCTAAAAGAAATCAACTCTGACTGTTCCCTGGAAGACCAGATCCTGAAGCTGAAGCTCAAATACTTTGGCTACCAAATGAGAAGGGAGCACTCACTGGAGAAGATCCTGATGCTGGGAAAGATTGAAGGTCAAAGAAGAAGGAGATGGCAAAGGATGAGATGGTTAAACAGTGTCACCGATGCAATGAAAATGAAATTGAGCAAACTTCAGAGGACGGCGAAAGACAGGAGGGCCTGGCATGATCTGGTCCATGGGGTCGCAAAGAGTCGGACTGGACTGTGCGACTGAACAACACAACCATAGGCTACTCTCAGTCTTATCTACTTCACAGGGTTAGTGTGAAGACAGAATGTAGAAGGGATTAAGCATGTATGCTATTAAATTCCTTAGAATAAGAGCAAGCGAAAAATTATTATTGTTGTTGTTGTTGTTGTTGTTGAATTGCCCCATCCCTGCTATCGTAGGGCTCTGGGTGATGTACATAGTATTTAAAAAGTAATCAAATGAAACAATCAAACATATTAAATTACATTAAAAAACAGATGGCAAATAGTATCTCAGAGTTAATTTTTCCCCTATTACAAACTGCCAGCCATTTTGTATAATACATAAAAGACTGGGCTGGATTTCTAATCATGTAGTTTCATCTTAGGGCTGTAGTCTTAGGTTCTTTTATTCAAAAGCAAGTCTTATTGAATTAAATGGGACTCGACATGGCAACAATAATATTATTGCACTACTAAAAAAACCCCACTTGATCAGATTTCATATATTTGCAGAATTTTGGAGGCAAAAGCTGGAAAAATGTTACTGCTAAGTCTTATATGTGTTCAGTCTATAACAGTCAATGCAGAGGTGGAATATAGACACAGGTCACTTAGAACTAGGCCAGTGTGCATGTTTTCTTGGAAGTAATTCTTTATAGTCAATAGGGCTTACTCCTAAGTGAGTGCAGACAGGATTAAAGTCTTTATTTTTGTCATCAACACTGCAGTTGTATAATTCGTCTAGCCCTGTGAGCTAGAAACATGAAACCCAAGATTCTGCATAAAATTGACTTTATGCAACATTACTGAAGATAAACTGTCGTGGCTTTAAGTGCTTACGGTATCGATGTGCCTTTCGCACAGCAAGTAGACTGAGGATTTAAGCCTTAAACCATAGGCCTGTGCATACTTTGTTAGAAGACTGAGCCCCACTGAACTCAATGGGACTTACTTCTGTGTAAGAATTGGGCTGCACATCCTTCCTGTTCAAAAGTCAACCGTGTGATTCTTTTCTCTGGGATGGAGAGAGAGCTCAGGCTATAAAGATAAAGCCGTGTCTCTCGTCTAATGTTGTTTTGCAAGACGGGGGAAATAAAATTTCCTGGGCTTTCATACCCACTGATCTTCCCTGGCCTCCACCGAGTTTTCCTTTGTTTTGTTTAGTTTCAAGTTTGGCCTAGCCATTTTTTAAAAAATGGAAGCTTCAAAGCTTTCTTCACAGACTTGAGATTTATTTTATTTTTTAACTTTCTCTCCGTTCTGACTTTTTCTTTATGTGTCATAACAGCATTGAACCTGCGGCACACAAATATGTATATATTTTTAAAAGCGCTGAGAAGAAGAGCAAGAGAGAGAGGAGAGAGAGAGGGGCTGCTTTTGTCTCGAAGTGAGTGTGTGCGTGCCTGTGTTAAACAATTTCATGGACATCTGTCACGCACAGTTAACTTTGCATTGCCGCATTTAAAGTTGCGGACCGGAGCTTGGCCGGCAGTGATAAAGTGGCTGGCAGTTTTCGAAAAGCCACTGGATAACAGAGCATGAATCATAAAACACACTACTGTGTAGCCATATCCAAGTTCATTCAAGGCAATGAAACCATGCAGAGGAGCTTTATTCCCAGCTAATTATGTGGAAACGGCTAAGACAATAAAGCATCTGGTGGTCTCTCTTCCCCATTTCAATTTTTCTCAATATTGTGACAGGGGAAAGCATTGTCCCTTTCCCAGGGTAGTTGCTGTGAAGAGGCGTAAAAGCAAGGGTCAGGGAAGAGCAAATAGATGAATTTATAACTTTCTTTTTATTTATCCCTTTCCCATTGTTCCACCGGAGACTCTTCCTTCGGGGCAATGTTTTCAAACTGCTATTCTCACTCTGCCTGGCCTGAATCCTTTCTCTTTAGTACCACCCAAACTGCCAGCCCTCTGTCTCTCCCTGCCTCTTTTCTTTCCCCAAGATGCACCCACAAATTGCAATACAATTGTGCAGGTTTCAAATGCAGATTCAGGTAAAAAGGTATGGCAGGAACTTAAGAGACAGGTGTATTTTATTTAGATGTGTGGATCTCCCATTATAGCTGCAATCACTGTTTGTTCGCCACTCTTCTTAGAAGAACTTAGAAGTAGAGTGGAACAATTGTATTTTTCCTGCCTAGCTATAGTCTTTGATCAGCTAGGTTTGGCAGGTTTCTGTGAGCCCTGTGAAGTCCCTGCAAGACCTATTTGACCAGATACTAAAGCAGGGTCCCAGTCACACGAAGCATTTGCCCCACCGAAGATACAGTAGCCCTGCGAGGTTTCCGGGCGGGATCACACAGGCACATCTGGGAGGCGTAGCACTCCCGTGGACAACACGCAGCTTCCCTCTGAAGATGCGGAATAAAAAACTACCAGGACAGGAGCACTAGTTTCTGGAAAACCTGGGGCAAAGGCCGGCGTCTGATTGCAGGAGCGCCAGTATCCCGCGGCATCTGATGTCCGCCCATGTCCCGGAGCAAACCGGATGTTGTAAGTTTCCATAGGATGCGCACCAATGCCAAATGGCACATGTGCACACACAAGACACCAACAGTGGCCCAGCCCCCCAACAGCGCATGCGCACATTACAACAGCGTGGCTTGTGTGATCGCGCTACGCCGGTTTTTCACCACGCTGCAGCATCGCGGTGTGATTGGCACTAAGAGCTGGAGCGTGGCAACGTGGTGGACCATGTGATCTGGCTACCGTGCTTTATTTTGCTTCGGGAAGAACAGCCACGCCTCCCCCCCGCGTTTTCTGGCCCGTATGACCGGGGCCCAGGACAGAAAACAACGTGTACTGCTGGCAGCTACAGTTCAGTCGTATTGTTGCCAAGTCTCTGAAGAACTATTATTGTACAGCACCATGGAGACTGGTCCTTTTCATGTGTACCATCCTGATATCTACAATTGCCCTGAAAGAATCTACTTGGTACTCATGAACACATGAAGCAGCCTTCTACTGAATCAGAATCTTTGTCCATTGAAGTCAGTATTGTCTATGCAGACGAGCAGCGGCTCTCCGGGGTCTCAGGCTGAGGGCTTTCACATCACTTCTTATCTGATCCATTTAACTGGAGATGCTGGGGACTGAAGCTGGGACCTTCTGCATGCCACGCAGATGCTCTGCTAGTGAGCCACAGTACCGTTCTTAGTACTAATAAGCTTAGACAACGGGAGCTCAGAAAACGGCTTTCTCATTGACCGATCTCTCTCTGTGAGTATCCCTCCTCTCGAGTCCTGCCGGTGCTCATCCATGAGACCACTTCCACAGTAGTAAAATTCCCCACATTGATGTTTTTAAAACTGCATGCTATATGAAATTTTCCGCAGTAGATTTTTTTCTCACCAGGCACAAACCCAAGAGTTTTCTCCTACTTACCCTGTGTTTTCAGAATCCCAGTTTTAGCGAGTTCTGAAAACATGGAGTAAGAAGGAGAAAACTTTGGGTCTGTGCCTGGTGAGGAGAAGTCTACTGCGGAAAATTTCGCATAATGCGCAGTTTTTAAAATGTCAATGTGTGGAATTTCACAGCTGTGGAAATGGTCTTCAAGGGACCCAAAATTTCCACATATGCACCAGCACACCATTGCTGGTGTCCATCATGTTTAGATTTGGGTTGTTCCCATTTTTTACGTAAAGTATATTAGAAGGGCTCTTTTATAACTACTAACACAGCATTTTCAGCTAGAAAAGATGGGTGGCACATGAGCAAGATTCCAAATCTGAGTTGGAGGCACAGGTAAAAAGGGAGCTTAAGTAGTGCCTGAGTTAAAGAACACCCTGGTCCGGATGGCTCAGACCAGCCCGATCTTGTCAGATCTCAGCAGCTAAGCAGGGTTTGGCCCTGGTTAGTATTTGAATGGGAGACCACCAAGGACGCAGAGGCGGGCAATGGCAAATCACCTCTGAAATGTCTCTTGCCTAAAAATCCTCCTGGGTTGTCATAAGTCAGCTGTGACCTGATGGCACTTTACACACACACAAGTCCAGAGACGGCGAAATTTCCAGTTTGTGTCTTGCTTTTCTTGCTAACGGCATACATTTCATTGTGTGGCATAGCATAAACTGGGCAAATTTCAGAATTCGCATGACTTTTCACTTCTCCCAGCATGTGATGGGCTGAGATTAGAGATGGAAGTCTTCAACAGATTTCAGTGTCTCATCATCCAACTGTGGGTGGGGGGCTTGGCTTAATGGTGGGACATATGAGTTGCATTCAGAGGGTTCCAGAGTCAATCCCTGGCATCTCAAGTTAAAGAGATGAGTGGGTGATATGAAATACTTCTACTTGAGTCCTTGGGGAGTCATTGCCAGTCAGAATAGACAATACTGACCTGGATGAACCAAGGGCCTGACTTAGTGGTTCAGCTCAGGCATAGCAAGAAACCATGGTTCATTTTAACAATGGTTAGCTTCTGAAATCAGGATTCATCTCACAATCACTGAAACCCTGGTTTGCCTCAACAAATACTGGTTTCATTTCATTCTGTTTCTTGCCTTGAAAGATGTCACTAGAGAACCAGCCAGGATTAAGCCATGATATCTGTGTTCAGACATCAAGCAAAACTATAGCTAAGACCAACAGTGCAATCCTAAACAATGTTACACCCTTCTGAAAGCTATTGAGGTCAGTGGCTTAGAAGGGAACAACTCTGTTTAGGATTGCACTGTAATTATGGTTAATAAACCAGATTTGGACCATGCCTTGATGAACCTGAACTAATCAGTGGCCTACATTTGGACCATCTCACCAACCATAGTCAGTTTAAACCATGGTTTCACATGAACCAGTACTGAGCCAATATAAAGCAGTTTCATGTACTAGGTCTCCCTTCCCAGTAGCCAAAATTCTTAACCAGGATTAAATTAACTAGCCTCAGTCTGTTACAGCATCTATATTTGGACATCATGACAAACTGCAGTTCGTTTGAAGGATTCATGAGGGTACAAGGGAGGCACCACAAAGCTAAACAGCTAACCATATTTATGACAGCATTGCCAGCCTCAAGATGGGGCCTGGAGATCTCCTGCTTTTATAACTGATCTCCAGACTACAGAGATCCAATTCCCCTTGAGAAAATGGCTGTTTTGGATGGTGGACTGTATGGCATTATGTCTTGTTGAAGTCCTTCCCCTTTCCAAACCCCTCCCCTTCCAGATTCCACCCCCAAATCTCCAGGAATTTCCCAACCCAGAGTTGGCAACCCTATTTATGAATTAAGCCACCTTATAAAATAGGAAACTGTAGAGATGGGGGTGGTGAACTATAACGGTTCCCCTCACACAATTTTTTTAGCATCATTGCCTGAATATTTCAAATTCTGCAAGTCTTCAAATCTCAGTTGAAGGAAATGTAGGGAAAGTAAACAAATTAGAATTCATGTTGTTAGTCTCCAGACACTCATTTGAGAAAGAGAATTAGGGGTTTCATGACCCAGGCAGCTTTCTCGCTCAAAGATAAAGCGTTCCTGGTCATAGGAGGGTCTCTATCCTGACCCTTCCAACTTTACCAAAGTAATCCATCGTGTTCCGGAAGCGAAGCCTGTTCTCGAAGTGATAATGGTGGGATTTAACATGGACACCCTCATTTCATCATCCTCAGTGTCACTGTAAATAAATGAAGCTGCCAAGCCTTGTCTAATTAGGCAAACATTGATTAGCCCCATTGTCTTTTATGCTGAGGTTTCTTCAGAGTCCTCCCATTTGAGGCAATTCTCTCCTGTGAAGTCATGAGACTATTTGCTTCTCAGAACTGGGATTTCTCACAAAGTTTGGGAGGAACCAAAGGAAACATAAGACCTGGAACTTCTCACTACAATTGGTTGCAAAAAAGTTTTACTACAAATTGAGGAAAATCTGTGCGGAAGACAACCCTGTTTTAGTTTAGTATCTTATAAGGGCCAAATCTCACAGTAATTGTTCCATATAGGGATACCCATGTATAATTTCGGTGTTTGTGAGAAGCAGTTTAGGGTGGTGGTTGAAATGTTGAAGTAGGATTGAGGAATGCTGGGTAAATCCCCACATAGCTGTTTAGCTCACTGGATAATTTGGGGGCAGTTCTTCTCCCTCAGTATAACCTAACTTACAGGGGGTGGCAAGATAAAGAAGGGGACAGACACATTTGCTGCCTGGAGCTCTGTGAAAGAAGCAAAGGTAATAGGGCTGCCAGGTCTTCTGGAATGGTGGGAGACTTCCTGCTGGCAGCCTCTTCCCCCAATGCCAGCCAGTGGGTCAGCATGGCAGGGAATGGGGGGAATCACCAACATTGCCAGAAGCCCCCCCCACACACACACTTCAGGCTAACAAGGGAAACCTGGAATAGATAGATATGAGTAGTTGTTCCTTTACAATGTTAGTGAATGGGACCCAAGTCCTTTCCCACTGGCATACTTCATAGTGCAGGAGTCCCCAGACTTCTTGAGCCTACAGGAACCTTTGGAATTCTGACACAGGGCGTACACAAGAACTTAAGAAGAGCCCTGCTGGATCAGACCAATGGTCCATCTAGTCCAGCAACCTGTCTCACACAGTGGCCAACCGGTTCCTTTGGGGGGGCGAACAACAGGGCATAGAGGCCAAGGCCTTCTCCCGATGTTGCCTCTTGGCTCTGAGATTCATAGGTTTAGTGCCTCTGAATCTGCAGGTTCCCCTCAGTCACAATGGCCCCTTTCAAATTACCATTTTAAATGCCTTTGAAGCTGACTTCCAGGTGGGCCAAACCACAAACCGGTTCGGCAAATGGAGGAGTTCATTGGAGGTTCAGGGTTCATGAAAACCCTGAGCTACAAACCTCCAACAAACCTCCATTTTCCCAGTTTGTGCCCACCTCTAGAATAAATGCAAGGCACTTGGAATACTTGAAAGTATTATACAAATGCTAGGCATTATTAGAAGGAGGAAAATACAGATCGTTCCCATGGGTTCACAGTCTAGCCATTGCTAGATGTGTGACGGTAACAATTTATCGGTAATAATAACTGAAGAGCTATTCCACAGGTTGGGTCGTAAATAATTAAGAGTAACCTGCTTCCTTTAGCTTATTGAGGGAAGAAATTGTCACTTAGCCCAGGATCGCGATGCTATCATTTCGCTCCGGTGCCGTTTCAATAAGCCTTATGAATATCTTGCCCAGAAGCAATCACCAGAGAATAAATCTGGCAAACAAGCTCATTCATACACCTGAGTCTTCTAGGCAGACATGGTAATTAGGATCACAATCTGAAGGGCAAAATAATAATAATAATAATAATAATAATAATAGCACAGTAGAGGGCTGCCATCCCCTTCTAGGAAGGATGAGGCACTGTGGACTAAATGAGAGGCAAAATGAATCCAGTCTGTTTTAATGTTTGGAGGCATCAATGATGAGGCAAACGGGAGAGAAACACAGACCTGTTTCCGTTCTCTCCCCTCCGCCCCAGCTTTGCTTGATAAAATGCATGTGCTGTCAGGTCTCGTTCCCACTGAATATTCAGTCGTCCTAGGACAATTATCTTGCTGTTGGAGCAAAAACGTACTGGCACAAACAGCAAGAGTCCAGTAGCACCTTAAAGACTAACAAACATAAGAACATAAGAAGAACATAAGAGAAGCCAATGTTGAATCAGGCCAATGGCCCATTCAGTCCAACACTCTGTCACACAGCGGCCAAAATATACCAGGTGCCATCAGGAGGTCCAGCAGTGGGGCCAGGGCACTAGAAGCCCTCCCACTGCTGCCCCCTCCAGCAACAAGAATAGAGTGCATCACCTGCCCCAGACTGAGAGTTCCCATCTATACCCTGTGGCTAATAGCCACTGATGGACTTCTGCTCCATATGTTTATCTACACAAAGTTTGTGGCAGGGTAGGAGCTTTTTGTGATTCACTGCTCATTTCTTCAGATATCTTGGTATCTGAAGAAGTGAGCAAGGACTCACAGAAGCTCATCCCCTGCCACGAATTTTGAGTCCAGTGGCACCTTTAAGACCCACAAAGTCTTATTCAAAGTGTCAACTTTCTTGTGCAAAGCACACTTCTTCCGACAAATGGAACAAAATCCCCTCAAGGTGTTATTTACAGGAAAAAAGAGGGTGGGGGGCAGCCGTTAGGAATGGCCCCTCCTAATGGCTGTCCCCCTCCCTCTTTTTTCCTGTAAATAACCCTTGAGGAGATTTTATTCCATTTGTCTGAAGAAGTGTGCTTTGCACACAAAAGCTTACACTTGGACTAAAACTCTGTGGGTCTTAAAGGTGCCACGGGACTCAAAAATCGTTCTGCTGCTTCAGACCAACAAGGCCACCCACCTGAATTTTTCCACAAATTTTCTTAGTCTTTATGGTGCTCCTGGACTCTTGCTCTTTTTTTGCCGCTACAGACCCGCTAATACAGCTACCCATCTCGATCTATCTCCATGTATCAGCACAAAGAAACTGGTAATTTCTTTTTTTCCCTGTCACTGACTTGTTAAATACGCCACAGCGAATGGTTTCAGGCAACTGCTTTTTTTCAGAGGTTGTAACAAACGATTGTAGCCCTGGGCATGAGCCAGTGGATCATCCAGCTCCATCCACTAGCCTTAATCTGGAGACCATATATTCGAATTATCCCGATGAGAGGCCACTGTGGTAGGGGAGTAGGGTGGCACCTGAAGACATCAGTTCTCCTGGAGAAAATGGCTGCTTTGGAGGATGGACTGTATGGCATTGTACCCTGCTGAGGTCCCTCCCTTATCCAAGCCCCACCCTCCTTAGGCTCCACCCCCAAAATCTCCAGATATTTCCCAAACCAGAGCTGGCAACCCTACAGGGAATATTCCAGGAAGATGAGTCCAACCCCTTCCTTCCTCTTAGAGCTTCTAGGTTGGTTAGAGTTGGGGACACTTAGAACTGACCCTGTTCCATTGACCGAAAAAAGCCCATGAATTAGTATCTTCTTTGACCTCTTGGAATACGTGTGTGGTACTGCTAATGACAAATACACTGGTTGCTTGTTACTAACGACTAATTTATTAATTTATACTACAAAATGTATTGATCTCTGTTTGGATGCAGGGTTCCATTTTTTGGTATTTTTGCAGGGTTTTTTAGATTAATCCTAAAAAGGTAAGCAGGTTCTAGATCATCTCAAGCCTGAAGCAAAATGACTAAATTGAAGCTGTCGTTCTCTGGTCACATCATGGTTGAGTTCAGACTGGCAGTTTGAAGCACAACGGAGTCGTGGCAGAAAAGTCACACTGCACAGACTGATGCGAGAGCATACCGGGGAGGAGGCACAAGGGAGCGTTCACACTGTTGCCCCCCCCCCGGTGGAGGCGTGGCTGTAAGGCGTGGCTTTCTTTTTGGTAATCCGGCAATATGCAGCTTTTAGCATTCACACTTTGTTGGTGTGGGATGAACACAGGATAAACACACTTTCCAGGGTTTGATACCACTTACACCAGGTATCTTTTAAACTCGGGAGGGAAGCGTTACAAGATGGGTTGAGTACGGCTGGGGAACGCCGGACAGATGTGCCTGTGTGAACGGCCCCTTTAATCCGTTTGTGAAATGTTGCTGAAATGTGCCTGTCTCGGGGCAAACTGCCCGTCTGAACTCGGCCCATGAGAAGACACACCTCACTGGAAAAGACATTAATGCTAGGATAAGAGATGAAAGCAGTAGGAAAAGAGGAAGAAGATCTAACATGAGATGAATCGACTCAGTAAAGGAAGCCACAGCCCTGAGCTTGCAAAACCTGAGCAAGGCTGTTGATGATATTTGGAGGTCATTAATATACAGGGTTGCCATAAATTGGAAGCAACACGACAGCACATAGTACACACAGGAAGGCAGAACACATAGAAGTTTTTCCGAACTGCGAGACCACATTTGCAACTGGTGCACTGCAACCCTAAACAAAGTTACACCCTTCTAAGCCCACTGACTTCAACAGCCTTGTTAGGGTATAAGTCTGCTTAGGATCACGCTGTTCTTTTTTTTGTGTGTGAATGTGGTCTGCTGCATTCAGTAAGTACCCTTAATATTTCATTTATATACAAACTAGCATAATTGTTACTGAGATATCAACTGTTAACTTCCATCACTGTGCAATATGTAAGGAGCCAGCGTTCCATCTTCTTCCATTTAAACTCCCACACTTTCTCAAGTGTAGTCTTTTATTTGGGTCCACGTATATGCTCAACTGTTGGTATCTCCTCTGCTGATCTTCCAATGAGTTTGTACACCCTACTAATCGTGGCTGTCTTACTTCAAATTGTAAATGTCTCAAAGAGCGGCCAGTAATTGCCATCCTATGGTTGGCAAGCCCTGACCTGGATGGCCCAGGCTAGACCAAGCTCATCAGTTCTTGGAGGCTAAGCAGGGAAGGCCCTGGTTCGTAGTTGAATGGGAGTCCACCACGGAAGCCCAGAGTTGATACACAGAGGCAGGCAATGGCAAACCACTTATAATGTTTCTAGCCTTGAAAAACCTACAGGGTCACCATAAGTCAGCTGCGAACTAATGGCATTTTCCACCACCATGCCTGGCAAGTTGAAGAGAGCAGGCCAAAACCATTGATATTCTGGCAGCCGTAGGCTTTTGAAGCGTCTCCTCCGACTTCCATGCAAAAAGCTAAGGTTTCTGTCCTCTCTACTTTTTGTCCCCCATCTGCCAAAGTTATACAAGTAGTTCTACCAGCTGAGTTGTGCTGAGCCATGAGCACAATAAAAGAATGCACCACTCTGACATTGCAGAAGGTGTGTCAGGGGAAAGAATGGTGTTAGATTAGATGACATGAAAGTTTGTGGGTTTGCAAGCTGTCCTGTTTATTTATTTATTTACTTCATTTATACCTAAGGTTGCTTACTCTGAACTGAAAAATTCCTGGAAACTCGGGGGCGGAGCCTGGGGAGGCCGGGGTTTGAAGAGGGGAAGGACATCAGTGAGGTATAATGCCATAGAGTCCACCCTCCAAAGCAGCCATTTGATCATGGAGAACTGATCTCTGTAGTCTGGAGATCAGTTGAAATTCTGGGAGATCTCCAGACCCCACCTCGAGGTTAGCAGCCCTTTTTGTACCCTTCCTCCTTCCCAGTAGGTGTTCAAAGTCACTTACATCAGTCTCCTGTCCGCCATTTTATCCTCACAACAATCATGTGAGGTAAGTTAGGCTGAGAGTGTGGGACTGGTCCAAGGTCACCAAGCAAGCTTTTGGGGCAGAGTGGAGATCTGAACCTGCATCTCCCAGATCCCAGCCCTACACTCACTACACCACATTGTTGACTCATTTTACCCATGAGCACAAACCAACAAGGGTGTTGCTCACATCAGTTTGGACATTGATGATTATGGTTATGATGATTAAGGATTATTGGTTTGTTAGTCTGCTATGAGATCTCTTTACTGCTAGGGCTTTTACTCTCAGTAATATTTTTGTTGGGATACACAAGGTCTATCGTGCATACATAGAGAAGATGACAAGAACATCCTGCAGGGGGCAGCAAAAAGGACAATTAGCAGAGTGGGGTGGATTAGGGACTTCCTACTATTTTCAAATAGTCCCCTTCCTGTCTCCAGATTGGTTCAGTTAGGTCTCCTTCCCGCTCCTGCTGAAAACTTAGTTACTGACTCCTCTTAGCTAGATAGACAGCCTTCTCTTTCTCTCTCCTCTTTCTTACAAAATTTGCTCTCTTCTTAATAAACCAACTTCACTCTACCAACAATTTTAAAGCCTTTCATGACCTGGGGCACACATAGTTGAAGGGCCATCCCTCCCAATATGCATCTGTGTGGTAATTATGCTCCTCACAACAGAATCCCCTAGCAGTCCCCTAATTTTTGAGAATATGGTCTGTTACAGCAGGACCTTGGACCTCTTCCATTGCTGTCCTGCTACTAACAGTATCCCCTCAGGACCTTCCCATAGTGTTGCCAACTCCAGGCTGGGAAACTTGAGATTTGGGGGTGGAGCCCGGAGAAGGACCTCCATGGAGTATAACAGCATATAGTTCAAAGCAGCCATTTTCTCCAGGGAAATTAATCTCTGTCATCTGGAGATCAGTTGTCATTCCTAGAGACCTCTGGGCCCCACCTGGAGGGTAGCAACCCTACCTTCCTATGAAGCTGTGACAGAGAACCATTTAAGAGATCTGATGATTGGAGGTTATAGATCTGGATCTGGGTTATTTGTTTTTTGTTTTGTTTCACTCATTTTTAATAGAGGGTAATTCTTGTATTCTCTGTATTTTTGTTACCTACCTTGGGTCCTGCCTGCGTTGTGAATAAATATCATTTAAAAAGTAATAAATAAAAGAAGGGCTAAGAAGAAACTGGAATCTCCAGATATGAAACAGTAACATTGTTCTGTGTGGATGGGTGAATAAAGCACAAAGTCCAATAAGTCACAAGGATGAGTGGAGGTAAAATCACAGATTATTTCCCTGCAGCTGACACTTCATTTATATCTCATTACAGTGGGCAGAAGGATTTTAAATACATTTTAAACTGGCCCTCACTCCTGGGAGCTCTCATTTCTTACAAAGAAATCACCTTGCATAAGAACTCACAATCTCCATAAAATATTTCTTCATTTCTTTGTTTTTTAAAGGAAGGAATAATTTTGGGTGGTTTTTTTTAAGTTTAAGGAGCCTTCTGTATTTTGTTTTTATATTCCATGATCTGAGGTATGTGTAAGGACTTGCACTGAGAAACACTGTAGGTCTTATTGTTCTAGGGCAGTCATCCCCAACATGCGGACGGGAGGGCCATGGCCGAGTGATAGAGCATCAGCTTGGCATGCAGAAGGTCCCGGGTTCAGTCCCTGGCATCTCCAGCTAAAAAGGTCAGGTGGTAGGTGATGTGAAGAAGAAGAAGAGATTGGGTTCACTACCCGAAAGAGTCTCAGAGTGGCTTACAAACTTCTTTCCCTTCCCCTCCCTACAATAGGCACCCTGCACGGTAGGTGGGGCTGACAGAGCTCTTTCCAGAACTGCCCTTTCAGGGACAGCTCTTATCAGAACTATGGCTTACCCAAGGTCAGACCCTGGAGAGCCTGAGACCCTGGAGAGCCAATGCCAGCGTATCCCCCAAACCAGACTAGACAGTACTCACTTAGATGGATAAGAGCCAGCATGGTGTGGTGGTTAGGAGCAATGGACTGTAATCTGGAGAATCAGGTTTGATTCCACACTTTTCCACATGAAGCTGGGTGACCTTGGGCCAGTCACAGCTCTTTCACTGTTCTCTCAGCCCCCCAAAATGTCTCACTCACCACCTAGTGGTGCATAACACTAAAGAGCTAGATCCTAAGGTTGCCAGACAATCTTCGGATCTCCTGGCTATACTACACACAATGCCATACGATAATTATTATTACTTAGATGGATCGATGTTTGAAGGCAGCTTCATATGTGTAAGCAATAAAAGAAATGCAGCCTAAATGTTTCGTCAGCTCCGGCATCATTTTGTCCCTTTCTGGACAGCAGAAGTCATCCCATTTTAACAATTTGATTTCAAGGGGAGTTGGGGGGGGGGCTGAGATCTTGCTGGGAGGCAAAGAAGGAGGAATAACAAAGAGGATAAGAAATCCGATCAAGCAAGATGGCTGCATAGAGTGTATCCTTTTATCAGGTACATCTGAGCAGCTTTTTTTTTCCAAATGCCTATCATATCGCACAAACCGTTCTTGAAGAGCCCTCCATTTACCCTCTCCCCTAATTAAATGTGCACTTCATTAATGTAAATTGGGGGTTTAATGCTCTTGTTGAAATTCTGAAGAAAGTGCTGTGGCCTTGCGAAATGCTTAAGCATCATTGCAAATTAGATTAGGGACCAAGAAAGGCAGTAAAATTAGAATGATAATGGTTGATATGGCTTCCTGACAGGCATGACTATTCAGGGATCAATGGAGATGGGGAACGGTTTTCCCTGAGTCGAAAGCAAAAGGCAAGGGGACGAACGTCAGCCTACCGATGTGGCTTCTGGACATTCTTTCAATTAGTTTAATTTGGTAAATGGTGGGGATTTAGAGCCTCTTAGCCAGACCGGCACGACAAGAATATATTGAAATTTTTCCTTTCTCTCTGCGTTTCAAACATAAAATAGAACTAGCTAACACTTGCATTTTCGGACCCCCCCCCCTTTTTACGACTGGCAAGTCATTATACAAATGTAAGGTTTTAAAATGGGGAAAGCTTTATTATCTGCTCGGTCTATAGTATTGAGGATGGGGTAGAAATCGGAAGGAAGAGTGAGATTTTCCTTCTCGGCGCTTCCCTTTCACGAGAGGAGAGGTGAGCTCATCCGCCTTGTTGGACTGAACTCAAAACTTCTCCTTCGAGTTCTTAGGAAGGGAACTATGGGGATGGACTGGCAAAGCTCAGGAGCTCTTGACTTATATGCAAAAGGCTCTGCATAAGTGGTTTGGATATTCTCCAGAATTAAGAGTCGGATATGTCTAATCCCACTGAAACGGACTCAAAAGTAAATTTCTCCCCCTCCATACCTTTGACTGGCTTTAAGGACAAGGCTGTGTCTCTCTCCTCTAAGCACTGTGCTTCTTCGTTCTCCCTGTATAGCATATTCATCCATTTATTTATTTATTTATTTAAAAAAGGGCATCACTGAGCTGGAAAATGTATGGAAGAGGGCAACCAAGATGATTAGGAGGCGGACACACCTTCCCTATGAGGAAAGGCCGAAAGGTCTGGGACTTTTCATTTTAGAAAAGAGATGACTAAGGGGGGGACGTGATAGAGGCTTATAAATTTATGCATGGGATGGAGAGAGCCGACAAAGAGAACATTTTCTCCCTCTCCCAAAACAGTAGAACTCGAGGGCGTCCAATGAAGCAGATGGGCAGTAGGTTCAGAATGCACAAAAGGAAATACTACTTTACACGGAGGGTGATTAAAATGTAGAATTCGCTGCCAGAGGGTGTAGTGATGACCACAGGAATAAACAGCTTTAAAGGGGGATTAGATAGATTCATGGGGGATAAGTCTATCAGTGGCTACCAGCCCTGGCGACAGAGGGGAATCTCCACATTCAGAGGCACTAAGCCTCTGAATCCCAGAGCCAGGAGGCAACATTAAAGGAAGGCCTCAGCTTCTACGCCCTGTTGTTGGTGGTCCAGAGGAACTGGTAGGCCACTCTGTGAGACAGGATGCTGGGCTAGATGAACCACTGGTCTGATCCAGCAGGGCTCTTCTTATGTTCTTATTTATTTACTTACTTGTTTACTGACTTATTTATAGTCCATGTTTCTCACTGCGGGACTCAAGGCAGACTACATAGAATAAATCAATACAGTCAACAGAGTGTACCATCCTGTAGGGTACAAAATGTGTGTAAGGCATTTTCCCTGTAGCCTGCGCCACTTCGCACTTCCTGTATTTTCCCATGATCCCCCATGTGATTCTGCACATCGTGACTGAAATGTGGCCCCTAAACAGCAGGGAAGGGATGACTGGTTTAAACTGAGACTGAGATGCTGGAGAGGGGATTAATCATTTCCCCCCATGCTGTTTCCCTGATGAAAAATACATCCTGAGTTATTTTTAAGATGAGCATAACCGGGTACTTTCCCTCTACCAGGGCTTGAAACAGTCAGTGGGATGTGGGGAGGGGCATTCTAATCAGGGGCTGGAATCCAACCACACCTTTAAAGAGAACTTAAAGACCCTTAAGCTTTTTTAAGGGAGACCCCAAATTTTGCTGATTTCTCCCTCCCACTGCAGCCCTCTTAGACCCCTGGAATCTTGTTCAGGGGAATCACTGGGCCTTTAGGGACAACATGGAGGGGTGGGTCTGCAGTGTGTGGTGGTGGGGAATAAGGAAAAATTGCCTCCCTTTCTTAATAAAATGTAAGGGCACAAAGTTTTCTTAATGTGGTTGGATAGAGAGCCCCGGCATTACAGAGTATATATGGCAAGGACCAGATTGAGTCCCACAAGCCCCTCCTGAATCATGAGCTCAAGCAGCATACGCACTGATCATGGGGAGGTGCCACTACTAGCAGTTACGGCTAACACATGTGCTAGCCACAGGGCTGCTCAAAATTGGATATGTTGCCAGAAGGGAGATGTGATTGGCCTGCTACCTACAGCCCCCCACATGCACAGGCACTACCCTTTCCCCCACTGCAGGGTGGGGTTGCCAGCCTCCAGGTGGGGCCTGGAGACCTCCCAGAATTACAACTAATCTCCAGGCTACAGAGATCCTCTTCCCTCAATTTGTCCTAAATGTTCCATGCTTGGACTCGATGGACCCACGGTAGTCACTCTGTGATTTGCTGGGAATCACCTTCTCAATTACCTTCAACTAAAAGAGCTACGCATACTTCTGTCCATGGCGTGGGTCCTGTGCCTTGGAGAGGTGCACAGCTTACCAGTTCCTCTAGCACTTGTGAGTTGGGAACTAGGCTTACCAGATTCCCGCTGCTAGGATGGGTGGCGGGAGAAAAATTAAGTTGAAAAAGGGGGTGATGGCTTGCATCCCAACACGCTGACATCACTTCCTGTACAACCACAAAGTTTCACCCGCATACTAGAGCAACCCTGGCAACACGCTGATATCACTTCTGCTCTCACAGGAAGTTACATCAGTGCATTGCGGGCAACATCAGTACATCGTCATCAAGGGCTTGGGTAAGTCCTCTGCTGGTTGTCAGCCTCGTTCTGGCAAAACCTAGTGGGAAACAGCTGCCCACCAGAAGCTCCACTAGGCAAAGGCTTTGCCCACTTTTCTGGAACATGGGGCAGGTGCCACTTTTTGGAATGGTGCCCAGAAGAGTCACAGACAGGACATCAGAAAGTCACAGGAAGCCCCTGAGCCGCTGAGTGGCACTGTGTTAAGCCCAGCGATAGGCTAAAGATAGTTTGGCTGTTTTTCTCTTATTTTTTAGCATAAGAATTGTCAATGTTCCTGACTAAACAGAGAAGTCGGATGCACTGCCTACTTCCTTCTGCCTCTGGTTAATGCTATCGGTCTTTTAGTTTCATTAGCACTAAATTCACCTTTGAAAAAAATTAATTTAAAAAAAATCTTGCTTGACTTGGCAAGGGCTCCAGTGGAAAGATCAAGTTACTGTTTGTAAATGCCAGACATGAATTACTTCTGCAGTATGCCTGTTGTCTGACTTTTAAAAAAATCATATTCCAAGTATTGACACTGTTGCTATTTTTAAAGGGAAAAAGATGGTTAACCTCTGCTCATGACCGGGCTCTTGCCTGATACAATTGAGGGAGGCTCAGAATGCTCCCGGGCACTTTTCATTTTGAACGTGCCTCCTGAGAACTGCATGAGTATCCGACAATACAAAATGTTCTGATGAGAACAGTCATTTATAGAGTTTTTCCTGTTTTCTTTCGCAGTAAAACACAGAGGTAGTAATTTCACGTATGTTTGAAATGCAGCACAACATATACATTACCTGGATGGCACAAGTTCAGAAGAAGAAGAAGAAGAAGAAGAAGAAGAAGAAGAAGAAGAAGAAGAAGAAGAAGAAGAAGAAGAAGAAGAAGAAGAAGAAGAAGAAGAAGAAGAAGAAGAAGAAGAAGAAGAAGAAGAAGAGGTCCTAAAATTAAATCAAATCATTATTCCTAAGTATTGATTTCTGTAAATTCACAGTCTTGAATTCTACAGCCTTCATCTAGGTAAGTAAGAGGAAGCAATAGGAGGAGAAAACTGTGAGTGGGAGGAAAAAGATAGGAAGAGGGGAAATCAGCAAGCAGCCAGATGAGACATTTGGTTCACCAGCTCTTGTTTTAGGGCCATAGAGGTGTCATCAAAAGACATAAGAAAGACATCCCATATGCCATGGAATTTATGTTAGGTATATTAATTATAGGGTTTGCAACAGCCAATACCAGTTGGATTTCTCTAGCATAAATTATAGTGAATTTGCAAGGTTTAATTGGTTTAATCAGTAGATTCATTGGATAAAGCTTTGGTTTAGTTGATTAACAAGTGGGGGGACATTTTTTAACCTTGGAAGTTAAGAGGTAAGTCTGCTCATTTATTTTAGCCTTGAGGATACTTTTGGTTCTGATGTGTCGTCGTAACAGGGAATTCTAGTTTTACTTTCACTTGAATTTGGACCGTATTGATTTACAAATAAATCAAACATAACAGAAATGCTATCACTGGACTAAATAATTAAATAGGACTGTTGCATCATCCGAGAGAGAGAGAGAGAGAGAGAGAGAGAGAGAGAGAGAGAGAGAGAGAGAGAGAGAGAGAGAGAGAGAGAGAGGAGAGAGAATTACTGGAGTTTTGTGATACATCAAAGAATATATATTTACTCTGGCTTAAGTTTTCAAGAACTAGAGCCTATTTTGCTAAATGTAAGAGGTAGGTCCTCCAGCAGGTATTTATATATGAGGTTCATCTTCTGTCTTCTGTGTAGCCCCACACTGGCCAACCTCTGGATAGGAGTCTTTTAGCTTCTTTTGGAACCAAGGGGGGGAAGTGTCCCTCCCCTTTGAAGCAACACAACTGCTTTTCCCACTCAAACCATCATGTGCGCTCCCTCCCCCCTCTCAGTTCCTCTTTTGCTGCTGCTGCTATAGGAGGTCCTTGGCTTTACACTACCTTTGAACCATTTTTAGTAGTTCTTTGTTCTACTTAGAATGGTGAGCTCCATTCTTTGGCTTCAGTTTCAAGGCTGTTCTTCTTCAGAGACAGTCTTCTGCTGATATTTCTTCTGGTTGAGGTAGCTTTCACTGACCTACCCCCCCCCACCAGCAGACCAAAGGATTGTTCTCAGGGTGGTTTAGTCTCCTATCTATTTTCAGGGCATGTTGGTAAAAGCCTTGTTCAAAAAATGCACCCAGTGTGCTACCAAAATGATGCACAGTGACAAACACACCCTGTGCTTGATGTGCTTGGGGGAAGCACACAGTGTTGGGGCCTGCAAAATCTGTCAGGGGTTTTACCCCTAAGACCAGGTCAGATAGAGCCTTTTGCCTTAAAGCTGCACTTTGGGAGAAGGCACTTACCTCCTCAGTTCCCTCGAAATTGGCTCCTTCCAACCAACCAAGGCTGACTTCTACCTACTCAGTTCCCACGGTTCCAACCGCCAATCTGCCCTTGAAACCTTTGTCAGTTTGGCCGGTTCTGGTGGCTTCTTCTGCTGGAGGACAGTATTTCGACCTTGAATCATTGGTTCCAGCAGTTCTACCTTCGGGCTCCAAACAGGATTCATTTTCATCCTCTAATTTGTTTCCGAAGCACAAGTCTTCAGAACTACCTGCCAAAAACTCCAAAGAAAAGTCGAGGCACAAGGATAAACCTAGAGGCATTTCTGAGAGACAGAAGGACTCCTTGTCTCCAGCTTCGAAGCCATCTGACATTGTGATTGTAGTGCCACAGTGGACCTCTTCACTCCATTCTGAGTCCCCTCGGTCTGAGCCTGAGATGGACCAGACTTGCCAGGTTGTGCAAGAACATGGTTTGGCTCCTGAAGCTGCCAAACCATCACCTTGGTCACAGAATTATTCACCTTGGCCACCATCTCCAGGCTACCTTCAGGAGTGGTCAGGTTTTCATGGTTGGAGGCCCTTCTCAGAACCTCCTTCTCATGAACAACTTCATCCCTTACTTGAGCTCAGGGGACATGAGTGGCTATTGCCCCATTCCAGGGCCCCCTCAGTGGTGGAGTCGGAGTTGGAGGGAGACAAGCCCAGGGCTTGGAACCTTCATGTGATGATAGGGTGGGCAATCCCACCACTGTTTCACCAAATGAGGACATTCACTTGTATGGGGAACAGATGTCAAGAATGGCTAAGGCCCTGGACGTTGATGTCTCCACCAGTGACAACAAGCCAAAGGATAAGATCCTAAGTCACTTATACCCAGTTTCTCCAGGAATTGTGGCTTTCCCTGTCTTCGATGGCCTGACTGAACTATCTGGCAGAAACCTTCTATTCCTGCAATGTCTTAGAAGGTCAAAAATCTTTCCAAGGTGAAACAAAACACCTGTGATTTTTTGACCATACATCCCCTCCCTCTTCCATGGTCACAGAGGAGATGCAGTAAAGGCATAGACAGCTGTGTCTGCTGTAGGTCCACACTTGCTCCACCAGAGCCTTGGGTTCTTCAGCGGCTTCTCATCACAAGGTTCCCATCATCAATGTCTGCAGAGCCTGCAACATGGTCTGCAGAGGACACTTTTGTGAAGCATTATGCACTGTAGTCAAGGAGGAGAGATGCTGATGTGGGGAAGGCTGTGCTCCATTTGTTATTCCAGTGACAACATCACCCCACCTCCTTGGTGAGTAGTTTACTAGAATCCCAGCGTGGGGCGGCATTGAAGATGGAAGATGAAAACAGAGTTGCACTTACCTGTAATTGTTGTTCATTGATGACTTCTGTGCAGACACACATTCCCTCCCTCCTGCCTTGCTGTGAGCTCTCTTCTTTATTCATTTTATGACCTTGAGAGTTTACAGCAGACAAGCAGGAACCGAGGAAAAGGGGGGAGCACACACCTCCAGAGCACATGGTGGTTTGAGCGGGAAAGGCTGTTGCATTGCTCCAGAGGGGAGGGGCTTTTCCCCTCAGTTTAAAAGGAAGCTAAAAGACTCCTATCCAGAGGCTGGTCTGTTCAGGTGCAGTTCCAAATATGTGTCTGCACATATGATATCAATGAACAGGAATGACAGGTAAACGCAACTCTTTTTTCTTATGAAAAAGTTGTAGACAGTAGGATCCTGGTGCTATGAGGTGCAGTAAGCAACAGGTGAGATATAATTATTTAAAGTTCAAATGTAATCAAGAAAAGTACAGGGACCATTCACAATGGCAGTCAATGAGGATAAAAAATATCCCTAAACTGATTAATACTTGTAATGGCTAAGGAAATTCAGTTTCTTGTTAAATCACTGGAAGATGCTACCAATCTCTTGATAAATTATAATCCAGCAATTTCATGATGGAGTCTCCCTTTGCACTTATTTTGTTGGAGAATGACAGTTTTTATGTCTACGACCAAATGTCCCAGGAGACTGAAATGTTCCCCCATTGCTTTCTGAATGTTGCCATTTTTATGACAGATTTACATCCATGCATTCTTTTGTTTAGGCAGTGTCCTAGGTAGAGCACCAGTACTGAGGCAATACTGAGCTAATGTCCCAAAGATTTCAATGTAAAGTAACTTCATATATTCAGGATTCATTTGTTTCTAAAAGATTCTGAGTTTTCCAGATATAAATTTAGCAGATGTTAACAAGTACAGCTAACCAGGAGAAAGGTAGGCATTACATATTTTACACACTATAAATGAAAGATCAAGCCAGTTTATTTACTTAAGATACTTTTACCTCACATTTTGACCTGAGTCATCGAGGCAGCAAAAGAAAGATGATCACAGCTTTTTGTTCCAACAAAAAATGGTAACTAGCAATTTAATAAAGAGAAACTACCTCATGGTTCCTTCAGTATCTCATAAAGGTGCCTCTATTGATGTTTTGGTAATATATAAATTTATTTAAATTTAACTGAGTAATGGGCTAAGACCCTGATCATTAATAAATCCAATTTCTCTAATCAGTTGCTAGCCCTAAATATTAATTCTAGGACTGGTTTTATGAGGCTCCAGTTGCTGGAGTTGCAGCTGGTTTCAAGAAATTCTTTTAAACTGGATTTTGTTTACAAAAAATTAAAAATGTATGGTATATTTAAGAGCATTAAAGGGAAAATGCAATGTTGGATTTGGCGGCTGATTAGCATCCTTCACTTTTATAATTAAGGTTTTAACATGAGCATTTTTTAAAAAAAAAATCTGAATGTTTCCAAATTCATGCAAAATTCGCTTCACAGCAGAAGCCAGCCTGATGGATCAGGACCATTTCCCCCCTACCCCCTCAACACCTCTTTGTTTTCCTCATACTTTTGCATTTTATTCTGCTCTTTACCATTAGAAAACGGAAGAGAAGTTGCCATATGAAGTGTCTACTGAGATGGGGGGAGGGGAGGAAGGAAGGAAAGACCAAAACACAAAATAGGTTGCCGTAAACCATGTAGATCCGGCAGCAGGGAGGACAGATGGAATAATAAAAAAGAAGGTGGTGGAGAGTGAGAGGGAACTATTTATCCTGAAGTGTTCTTTACACAATTGGTAAATGATTGGCTCTTGTGCTGCCTCTTCTGTGTCCCTCTTGTGGGAGGTAGAAAGAGGTTCCCTTTCCCCTCCGTTGTTACAAGATTAGGTGTGGCCTGGTTGGCTTACTGTCAGTCATTCAGCTGTTAAAGCAGCTTAAACCCTCATAAGAACATTAACATTTGGTTGCCAATACCAGATTGACCTTTATTCATAAAGTGCAAGGAGTTGGAAGTCGAACAGATTGGTTGCCAGCCACGGCCTTTTATGCCCCATTTAGTGGGCTTTGATTTTGCTCTCCTTTCTTCCTTTAATCTGACATCACTGGCTAGAATCTGTTTGAGGTCTAAGTAAACACAGCTAGGGCAGGCCTCCCCTTTTGAAGGTGAATTTGTGGGGGGAAGAGGGGGAGAGAGAGAGAGGGAGAGAGAGAGAAGGCTGGTGGTAGTGTGGGGGAAGGGGGGAGAGAAATGGCTTTTTAAAAAAAAGGTTTGCCTTTGGAATGAAATGCCTCAAGAATGGATTGGAAGCACTAGGCCCTGAATGGAGCTGTATATGTAGATCATCAAACTGAAAGGCAAGAGGAGTCTTTTTCGCTTGAGCCGGGCGGGTGTTTGCTCAAACGGGGCCATTTACACAGAGAATAGGAATGCAAGGATTTCTATGAACTCTTCCTGAAAGTTTTACTTCATGACGCGGACAAAAGGGAATCTCAGAGCGAGGCGCGGCAACAAAGCCAAAGGGTTTTAAAAAAGAGCATGGTGGGAAATCCCATTCCGGACACCTGACAATGATTGTCTTGCTCAGTTCAGTCGGGCTGTGGTCCTCCAGAGTAAACAGTCGGAGGATTCTGTCCTGAGATAACATGATGGGAAAGAGGCATTTGAAGGATCCCTCAACCTTATCCCATCAACTACTGTGCCAAACATCAACTAGACAGAACATAAGGATTGCTATGATGATCTGATATTATAGTCCCCACAGAAGTGATTTTTTTAAATGTTGAAATTTCATGAAGTTGGAATTTAGCCTTGGAATTCAAAAGCTGATTCCACTAGACTTGTTGAGAGGTTGCTGGGGGTTTGGGGTTGTTTTGTTTTTTTGAGACACCAGATGCCTGACAATTGGCTGATATCATCAGGGTTCCAATGAACAGTTCTGATACACAAAATAACATTTCTTGTCAGTTATTAAGCATGTTCATCTGTTAAAACACTCTAAAGCACAGATGTTCCCAGTCTAGAACTGTTCTCAAGACAACATTCTGAGGGCTAGAATTATATTTTTCCTCACAAACTTATCCCCTTGTGAATGGTCTGGCTCTGTAGCAAACTTTGCACCGTCTACCTACGTATCTTCATATCTATGGCTTAATATCTATGGCTCACATTCACTCAGACATACCTAATATGTACGTGACATTCCTATAGCATGTTCTTACAATTGTACAACATTTTTCTGTTCCTTTTGAGCGAAAACCGTAGGTAAAATTTTTTTTTACCATACCATAAAGAAAATTTGAAAAGGCCACCTAAGATCACCTCGGATACAGCCTGCGGGCTATATTTGGCCACCCCTGCTAAATTGTTGATTATGCCAGATTTTGACTTTTGCATTACTCAGAGAATTTTTCAAAAATACTCAACATCAAAACTTACACATTTCCAAAAAAGAGCTGTGGGAAACTGCCCACAAAAGCACTCCAGGGTGCTGATTACTTCAGTGATACAGTGGCTAGCTGAATGGATGGTAGTCCTAGGAAATCCATAGCAAGCCATGCTTTACCTCACAAAATGGCTGTGAAGTTAAGGGGGATATTCAGATTGAAGCAATGAGGATCCCTAGTTGTGGAGTTATAAGAGCTTTTATGCTGGGACAGACCAAAGGGACGTCTAGCTTCACGTTATGGATTGGATCCAATGATCCCCAAGCAGAGCTCCACAAGTCGAATAGAACTTTCCTGGCCTACCCCCGACTCCATCCCTTTGGTTCACGTAGGTTTGCCAACCCCCAGGTGGGCCCAGGAGATCTCCCAGGATGACAACTGATCTCCAGACTACAGAAATAAGTTACCCTGGAGTGGATGGGAGCTTTAGAGGGTGGACTCAATGGCATTACGATCCTGCTAAGTTCCCTCCCTTCCCCAAAGTCCACCATTCCCAGACTCTGCCTTGAAATCTCCAGGAATTTCCCAACCCAGAGCTGACAATCCAAGGTTCAGGGTGCTTCCAGAAAAAGTGCTGGATGTGAAGCATTGATATGCAGTGGGAGAGGGGATCAGCCAAAATGCCCCTTCCTCCATAGCAAAAAATGTGCTTGCACCAGCAGAAATTCACAGAATCCAAGGCTATGTTTTTGGCAGGGACCATCTAGAACCTCTGAAGAAAGCCACAACTCTCTAGATTAGAGTTGCCAACCTCCAGGTGGTAGCTGGAGATCTCCTGGGATTATAATTGATCTCCAGGTAAAAGAGATCAGTTCACCTGGATGCTTTGGAAGATGGACTCTCTGGCATTATACCCTATTGAAGTCCCTCCCCTTCCCAAACCTGGCTTCCTCAGGCTCCACCCCCAAAATCTCCAGGTATTTCCCAACCCAGAGCCGGCAACCCTGATCTAGATGCAATCGGAGGATAGAATCATAGAATCATAGAGTTGGATGGAGCGACTCCCTGCCCAATGCAGGACCAGCCTAAGGCATCTCTGACAAATCTCTGTCCAGCCTCGTCTTGAAAGCTGTCAGTGAAAGGGAGCTCACCACCTTTCCCCTTGTTTGTGCCCGGCATCTGAGCTATACTGCCTCTTGAATGGGGAGGTTCTGTTTGAATCCAGCCTCGCTTTGGCCTACAAGAACTTAATGGTTTCTTGTTGCGTCTCACAAAAATATACAAGAAAGTAAAAGGAAGTCTGGGGAAGGAGCTCCTGAGAAGTTGAAAGCTGCTGACAAATGCAGTCGGCCTTAGATCGCTTTAATCAGCGTATTCGTAATTCACTCTAATCAGGGTGGAATGTTTTGTATATTGAGGACAAATTAAAGTGCTTGCTCATTTTCTTACCTGGAATAGTCTATAGTTTCAGGAAGGATTCACGCCTAATAAACATTACCCAAGGCATGGGGGGGGCATCCTATTTGCAGCTTTGTGATTTTCATTATATTTTTGTTTGGCTTCTTACAGTCCTTGTTGTTTGGTGTGTAGTTGGACTTAATATGTCCTTTTGCATGAAACAGTAGGAATGACTCAGGTCCGATCTTCATTTGTTATTATCCTTGTCACATTTCTCTGCACATTCATATCTTAATACGTCATACACACGATCATTCTAAACCCTACAACATCCCTATCAGAGAAGTCAGTATAGTAGTCCCTATCTTGCAAATGGGGTAGGACAACGTTTGTAAACTGCAGGTTAGGAAATTCCTGGAGATTTGGGGGTGGAGGCGGGGGAGGGGTTTGGGTAGCAGGGTATAATGCCCTAAAGCAGCAATTTTCTATAGGCAGCTGATCTCTCTTGTCGGGAGACCAGTCGTAATTCCAGGAGATCTCATGGCTCCTAGAACACAGACTGCAAGAATCATTGCTTGCTCAAGATCGCCAAGGGTATTTGTGACTGAGGTTGTGTGCTCTTAAGCAGCTGAGTCCTGGTGCTGACTTAGGTCTCCTCCAGAGCACACACATGAACACAGATGAAGCTGCCTTCTACCAAATCAGACCATCAGGCCACCAAAGATAGCGTTGTCTACTCAGACTGGTGGCAGCTCTCCAGGGTCTCAGACTGAGGTCTTTCAGATCACCTATTGCCTGGTCCTTTCCTTTCTTTCTTTTTTTGTGTGGGTATTTTGTACGTGTGTGTGTGTGCATGTGTGCGTGCATGTGCATGCTTCCATGCCTGGAAGTCATGGTGACTTCTGGCGACTCCTAGTGGGGTTTGGGCGTTTCGGAAAGGCGGGACAGCATCCCAAGCCCAGGTGTTCCCTTGAAGGTCTCCCGTTCAATTACTTGCCAGGGCCAGCCCTTAGCTTCTGATGAGCTTGGGCTTGCCTGACCTTTCCAGGTCAGGGCAGCCTGTTCCTTTTCAACTGGCAATGCCAGGAATTGAACCAAGGACCTTCTGCATGCAAAGCAGAGGCTCTTCCACTGAGGGACAGCCCCCTTTTGAGCAGTACTACGGTCTAGGTCACAGTCTGGGGTTTGCTTGGTTAAAGTTTGTAGGCAAAGGAAGGATGCACTGTCCCCTGTGAACTGGTCAAATCAACAGAGCCCTCTGGTCTGCCTGTGGCTTAAATACCCTGAACAGAAGTCCATCCTGTAATGTCTTAACTGTGAACACTGCCTATTCTTTCCCATGTAAATATTCTTTCCCATGTAAAGCTTGATTCTATGCAGAGGATCATAAGCTGTAACATTTCTATTGGTCGTTCCTATGGAATTGTACTGAGCAACCAATCACAATTGTAAATATGTTTATGGAGGGAACAGACTTGATTGGCCTTTATCTCTGTTATGCCATTGGATGTTAACTTCTCTGTGGGTGTGGCTTGGACAGCCCAGATTATTTAAAAAGGGAGCTGTGCTCCACTTGTTGTTGTGTGCTGTCGTTGTGTTCTGATCGGCTAGTTGCTGTTACAAATAAAGCTGAGTCGCTTTGCTGAAATCACTGCCTCTTGTTGAGTTGCATACTTAACACATCCCTTTCCTGACTTTCTTCCAACTAGGGCTGGACTGAGACCCTATCCTACAAGGAATCATATAGGACAGAGCAGTGGTCAAGTTCACTAGCAGGAGCACAGGCCAGAATCCTGGCACTTCTTTGCCACTGTACTGCCTCTTTGTAGACCTGCTGCCTCCACTGCTCCCACTTGATGGTAGGAGAGAGCCTGAAGGGCTGGTGATCTGGGGTCTAGCTCTCCTGGGAAGAGGAGCAGCTGACTCAGGGTCTGGTGAGTTGGCAGCTTCTTCTGGATCTGGGGCTTCGGAAGCAGGCTCCTCTGCTGCGTCCTCAGAATTCAGGGATTCTGGGTCCAATCCAGTGATGCTCCGTGTTGCCTGATCTTCCCCCAGGATGGTTCCTAGTGCCTCCTGTCCTTCCTATAAGGAGTCTGTTTCCTGGTCTGAGTCAGGTGCAGGAAGGGCCCTGAAAGTGGTGTGATTTGAATCCAGGGCTTCCCAGCTCATACCTTGGACAGGTTCTTCGGTTATCCCAGTGGTGTGGGAGCTGCTCCAGGATGGATCCTTCTCAAGCTAAAAGGACATGAGAAGTCCTCAACTGTATGACAGTGAGTCCACGAAGTGGCTCCTCTGTTGATGCAAGCAACTCAGCATACCTGGACACTGGTGGGCGCTACATCACTCTAAGGGTGCATAGGTGTTATCTCCTTGAATGGGATGCTTCTCTTTGTCTTAACCTGGGAGCTGCCCTCCAACCTGCTCCTCTTCCTTTGTCCTCTCACCTACTACCCATGGCCTTCCATGGCAGAGACGCACATCCCTGCAGGTCTCTCCTGTAGAGACAATGCCCTCATACTCCCACACATACGATGCCAGGTGAGCTGGCCACTTGTGATAGAGAAAGTCCTCTTTAGATTAGGTTTCTTTCTCTTCTTTCGACTTCAGCTCGAACGTGGACTGGATCTACTTGAATAAATGTAACTTTATACCTTCTTGGGGGATTTATTTACTGCACTCAGGATCATGCTTCTATGACCGGGCGAACTCTTCTATATTAACCAAATATTCCAATATCCTCCTCCACCAGTGGAACGGAGATTATGTATGGGGAGAAGCCGCAACATAGGGACCGCCCATGTAGCCTGGGTCTTCCCCTATAACCACCAGAGCAGTATAAGGTCTTCTCGGTTTCTATGCTGATGGAAAGGAGGAAGGGGGAGGAGTAGGAGGAACAACCCTGCCAGCTGTGTAACAACTTTGCAAAGGATTATTCCCCCCCCTTCCTGGCATAGCCAGAGGTGCCAGCTCTTGAATGGGAGTCAAAGGGCACTGACCCTTTGGTTTTTAATCTGCCACCTGCAGACTGTGTCTTCAGACATGCCAGTCCACGGGTTCAGGGCCAGCCCAATATATACTTGTGTCTGTGTTTTGTTTTTGATTGTTTGCTGTTTATGTGTGTGTGTGGGCAATTTACAGCAATGCCAGCAAGGGGCTTTCAAGGCAGGTGAGAAGCAAAGGTGGTTTGCCATTGCCTTCCTCTGCGGAGTCTTCCTTGGTGGTTTCCCTTTCGAGTACTGACCCTTCTTACTTCCAAGATCTGATGGGATCATTCTGTACCATGCTGCCTTCGTCTCTGTTTGCCATTTACTGGTTCATTTATACAGCGCTTTCCTTGCCCTTCTGTTTCTGTTGTAAGCTACTTTGGCTTCCTTTGGGGAATAAAGTGGGATAGAAATGCTTAACCAAATAAAACAAAAGTAAATGCTCCGTCAACATTAGGTTGTGACATACAGTTGGAGGATGTTGTCAATGCAACACACATAATTCTCGTCTTTCCAGTACTGGGGTGGATGTAAATTAGGGTTACCAGCTCAAGGTTGGGAAATACATGGAGATTTTGGGGGTGGAGCCTGAGGAGGGCAGGGTTTGGGGAGGGGCGGGAACTCAGCAGAGCAGAATGCCATAGAGTCCACCTTCCAAAGCGGCCATTTTCTCCTCATGAACTGATCTCCAGCCACCACCTGGAGGTTGGCAGCCCTGCTGTATATTTGTGTGCATGCTGACGCAGACACACGCAGAAGTTCACCGATATTCAGAGCTATCTGGAGCGAATCTGCTTTGTGCAAATCTATAGCCGGATCACAGCCAAAAACATTCATTCCATTAAAAGGTAGTTTCAACTCTCTGCCGGAGTTATATCTATATTTCAGAAGACAGGATTTGAATGAACATTTTTGAGTTTTTTTATCTGTCACAAGCCATTAGCTGAATTGCTTATAGAAAAACCCCTGACAAACGTAATTGCTGGTTAGTGTTACAGAGCTTTGAGATATTGCCTGCAAGGAGAGATTCTTTGACTAAACTCCCCCCCCCCTCCTTCTGTGGAATAAAGTGATTTGTTCCAGTAAGAGTGGTAATAAAATTGCTGAAATGAAACAGGATTGTTCAATGAGGATCCGAATCCAATTTGCGGGGCTGGTACAATTACAATTTTATCTCGGTGTTTACTCATTTGTAGAATTGGCTACAAGTCTTTTTATATACAATTAATGGGATTAATGGCTCTGGGGATTGGCAAGGCAGCATTTGGGAGCACAGCACCTCAGTTTACGTGGCAACGGCCCCGTGGACCTGATGCAAAATAGGTTTGTCAGATGCAGAGAAGCCAGCTGGTTGGCTTGCAAGGCTGTGCAAAGTGCAAATACATTCACAAATGTATTGTTTGCACTAAATTCTACATTTATAGTCCACCTTCTCTTAGAGGCTTCTGGGTTCATTTCACTCATGGTTCCTTTCATAAGAACATAAGAACATAAGAGAAGCCAATGTTGAATCAGGCCAATGGCCCATCTAGTCCAACACTCTGTCACACAGCGGCCAAAATATACCAGGTGCCATCAGGAGGTCCAGCAGTGGGGCCAGGGCACCAGAAGCCCTCCCACTGCTGCCCCCTCCAGCAACAAGAATAGAGTGCATCACCTGCCCCAGACTGAGAGTTCCCATCTATACCCTGTGGGTAATAGCCACTGGTGGACTTCCGGTCCATATGTTTATCTAATTCCCTCTTGAAACTGACCATGCTTGCAGCTGCCACGACCTCCTGTGGCAGTGAATTCCATATGTTAATCACTCTTTGGGTGAAGAAGTACTTCCTTTTATCTGTTCTAACCCGACTGCTCAGCAATTTCATAGAGTGCCCATGAGTTCTTGTATTGTGAGAAAGGGAGAAAAATACTTCTTTCTCAACCTGCTCAATCCCATTCATAATCTTATAAACCTCGATCATGTCACCTCTCAGCCGTCGTTTCTCCAAGCTAAAGAGCCCCAAGCATTTTAACCTTTCTTCATAGGGAAGGTGTTCCAACCCTTTTATCATTCTAGTTGCCCTTCTCTGCACTTTTTCCAATGCTATAATATCCTTTTTGAGATGTGGTGACCAGAACTGTACACAGTATTCCAAATGAGGTCGCACCAATGATTTATACAGGGGCGTAGAGATCCAAATGGTTAACCATTTGTGATAACGATAGATTCTAACAGCTGTTGAGATGTTAACTGGATCTCCTCTGCATGTGTAGCCAGTTTCTAATTCCTATAGAATGGCAGATTGGTCTTGCGAGCCATAGGGTGACTGAGAAGCGTATATATATATGAACTATGGAGTTGGTTGAACAATCATTCCCTCTCCCTTTGGAACTGTCGTTGCAAGAGTGCAGCTTGAATATTCACATTCATGGCGTCCTCATCCAGCTTGCTTTGGAAGCCATAATAATGATGACGATATAAAACCAATATAAGGTTGCAATGCATATGAACACTATGTGTACAACTTGCATTTATTACGAAGTGGTTTGCTCAGATATGTCACATGTCCCAAGAGCTAACTTTGAACATTGGTCAAGGTCTTCGTTTTCCACTATATTTGTATCCTTCCCTACCTTTGAGGGGTTCCAGGGGCCATCTCATTTACTGGGGGCCATCCCGTCTATCACCCAAACAGCATTTTAGACTGTGGTGGGCTGACACATAAAGATTAGTTCCTATGGTTTTGCAAGCAGGAGGTGTTTGCTTTGTCTTCTTTGTCCTTTGCCTTTTGTCCTGAGTCTCCTCCTTCCCATCATAGTCCTCTATGATTTCCCCCCAGAAAAGCACTGCCAGGGGTGGTAGAACTTCGATAGACAAAAACACTAGATATGGGGGGTAGCACTGAAGGGGGGGGATCAGGCAAAACTGCCTCCTCCTTGTTCTTTCATTGGGGAGGAAGTAGACTGAAGCAAGTTTTCATTGGCTCAAGAGCAAGGTAGGTCAATTTCACTTGATTCCCCCATCCTTAGTGGCTTTTTATCCAAGGGGTCCAGTGACCCTGACAATATCTGGAGACGGGGTTGCCAAGCAGTGCCTGGCAACCACTGGGAGGGTTGTGGGGGAGCACAGCATGGTGGGAGATTTTTTTTTAAGCTGTCTTGTGTACTTACCAGAAGTTCTTATTGTAAGTAACAACTGGTAACTCTAGGAGTCGCTGGAAAGTCTCTGGTAAAAACTAGAGTTTCTGGTGATTCCTAGAGCTACCCTGGAAGTGACAAAGGGCAGCTCTAGTAGCTTTCGGAATCACGAGAAACTCTAGCTTTCCATAGAGTTTCCAGTGATTTCTAGAGCTACCCTGACTTCTAGTAAGTACACATGGCTACATTTAAAATAATAATAATAATTTTAAAAAAATTCTTGGCAGCCCTGGGCTGCAGTGGGCTCCTGTGTACTGTGGAGGGATGGTGGGGAAAGGCCAGCTGCTGCTCATACTGATGTAGGATTCGTCCTCAGGATGATTAGCACAAGCCCGCCCCCCCTCCAGTGAGTATAATTGCTTAACAAGAACCTGAACCCACCCTCCATTAAGAAGTCACAGTATATGCTAGGCACACATTCCTCCTAGCAGCCGTATCCGTTCTGGAATCTGAATCAGGAAAGACTGATACAGTAAGGGGGGAAATGTTTATGGGGCATTGAAAAAAAGATGAATAAAACTATTAAAACGGTCCATTTATACTGTCATTTGCAAATAGAATTGATATTTATGGGCAGGAAACTAGCCGGCATTGGGCACAGGTTTGCAGTGTGCAGCCAAGGTCTGTCAGACTGGGGGGAAAACTTGATATGTTAGCTTGATTGTATTTCTGGCAGGTCTTCTAAAAATCTGACTAGGAAATGTGAAGGATAAAAGACTTTATGGCAGAGACTGTGGCTCCATTCTTTTTTAATGCTTGTTGAACTCGCCAGTGCTGTCACCAGGGGGAAATATCTAGGGGGGAAAGAAGGAGGAAAGTAGGTTCTAGGGAGGAAAATACTGTTTTTACAAGTATATATGATTTTCTGCAATGGAACAAAGGGTGGGCAAGCAATTGGGGGATTATTCTGTTGTCTTCCCTGAATGCTATTCATTCATTACCTGACCTCTCCAAATGCTTTGCTTAGAAATCAGAACTTACCACTAGTTAGGGATGAACCCATTCTATGGAACAGGAACCATGATGGAAAAGGCCCAGGTTCTGGTCGATGCCAGACGGGCTATTCTAAGTGGTTGGATAGCTAACAGATGGGCTACCTGATAACAGTAGTTGGTGCACAGGGATGTAGAGTCAGTCACGAGTTCTCTCAGAGCTGTTCTCTCAGGAGCAGTCCTTGAAAGAGTTCTCTCAGGCCCACCTACCTCCCAGGATGTCTTTTGTGGGGAGGGGAAGGGAAAGGAGATTGTTAAGCTGCTCTGAGACTCCTTTGGGTAGTGAAGAGCGGGGTATAAATCCAATCTCTTCTTCTTCTTCTTCTTCTTCTTCTTCTTCTTCTTCTTCTTCTTCAGGTCAGCTGCACCTTCTGTGTAATGTTTCTTGGTTTCTCAAACATCTGTTTAGCCACTGTAGAAAATGGAATGCTAAACTAGGTGGGTGCCAAGGTCATAGTTTGTCTAGGGTGCCCCAGGTTGGGTTATTCCTGGATGGGTCACCATATGCCATAAATTTGGACTTTGGAGGTCACCATCCTGAAAAGGTTGGGAACCATTGCCATAGATAACATACTTTTCACTGTCGCATCTTCTGTCTGTGGGCATTTTCACAAGAAGTTTTACACAACCTGCCTCCAAGACAGTTTCAGCATTTGGACTAGGGAGCATTTTCGATTTATGAGAGCTAACTGCCAATATTTTTTCCTTTAGTACTGTAGTGGTGTCAGCTCCGAGTGCTGATACGATGGTGGTATGTTTGCTAGAGTATGCTCTTGTAGCATTCAGTTCCACGACACTAAAATAAGGGCTGCTTAATATTATGAATATCGTGCATCATTTATGCAGAACCTGATCTGCTACGCAATGGGTTCCATAGAATGAAATTCCCATTGACAAAAGCAGACATCAGGTTTAGCCTAGAGAGTCATAATTTAGCTAAACTGATTCCTAAATATAATTTCTTGCTCTGGATTGTAACTTGCAATGACAGTGAAGCTGTAACTGTGGAAAAATCTAGAAATGCTAGCCGGGATAGAACTCGTGGGAGGAAAAAGACAAGGAGGAAGCTGCTAAATGCAGCCTGTGCAAGAGGTAGAGGTGGGGAGCTGTGGGCAAATATCACCTAGTTGTCTGGATTCATCAGATAGCCCGGAGTGAGTCATCGAAACTCTCATCTTCTATTTCCTGTATGCACCAAATGGTAAGCAAGTGTTTGTGTGCCTTCTATGAAGCACAAACATCTTAAAAGCACTTGTACATAATTGGTGGTGGTGGGAATTGCAGCCGACTTACAGTGACCCCTGCAGAGATTTCAGGGAAAGAGACGTTCAGAGGTGGTTTGCCATTGCCTGCCTCTGCATCACAACCCGGGACTTCCTTGGGGGTCTCCCATCCAAGTACTAACCATGACCAACCCTACTTAACTTTGGAGATCTGATGAGATCAGGCTATCCTGGGCTTATCCAGGTAAAGCTTCTACATAATTATTTTTATGTAAAACTAGTAAAACAATGCTTAAGAGGCCTTGTTCGGTCCTGGCCTTCTCAAACATACCCTTACTTTATCCAAATAAACTGGTAGCTTGAAAAGTGGCATGCTGTAGGAATGTCACCTGTCCTCTTGAGTACTGACCGCATCTGAATGCAGATCAGGGAATGTCATGACTTTATCTAGGAGACTCTATGGCCCCAGTCACACGGGCCAGATAACACGGGTGGGTGGGAGGTGTGGCTTTTTGCGCCGGCGCACTTTGACCCGCCCAAACGCAATCAGGCATGATGGCGGGGAATTGGGTTTTCAGTTCATCAGCGCACGTTTCCAGCACACTTCAACACAGCAAGGGGAGTGAGCTGGAGCGATCAGATGGAGGAAGTCCGTCTATGGCCCATTGCAAGCGTAAGATAGTGGACTTTCTCTGATACCTTTTAACTCTGAATCTTCGGCTGGACGCGATGGGTTGGCAACGGGTGCGTGATGCTTGCCAGATGTGCCCATTTGATCGCACCCGTAAACTCCACCCGGCATCCATGAGTAACCCGCTGCAACTTCTGCGTGTGATCGGAGCCTATATTGCCCTAAAAACCACTTTAGTTTCCTGATCCATGCTGTTCTTTCATGCCACAGTGCTGAATTGCCTGAAAGGCACAAATAGCAAACAACCCACAGATGTAGAAGAAGAGAAGAGATTGGATTTATACCCTGCCCTTCACTACCCAGAGGAGTCTCAGAGGGGCTTACAAACTCCTTCCCCTTCCCCTCCCCACAACAGACACCCTGTGAGGTAGATGGGGCTGAGAGAGCTCTTTCCAGAACTGCTCTTTCAAGAACAGCTCTGACAGAACTATGGCTTGCCCAAGGTCATTCAGCAGCTGCAAGTGGAGGAGTGGGGAATCAAACCCAGTTCTCCCAGATTAGAGTCCACACACTTAACCACTACACCAAACTGGTACTTCAAAGCCCATTTCATGTGAACAACCATCTCTATTGAAATGACATGAACAGGCTACAAGTTACTATGTGTTGGGGTAGAAAACTCTTGGTGATATCTCAGTGCAAGTGGGGATCCTTGAAAATGTCCTGGAAGAGCAGAAGCAGAGTAGGGCAAAGGAGGGAATTATTTTTGGCTGCACCATCCTTTCATTCTGATACCCCTTTGATCCAGCAAGGTGAGGGTTTCTGCCTCCCTCTCTCTGCATCAGCAAGGGTAGACTGTCCCTGCTGGGATGAGATGTACTCCACATTTCTTCTCTTTCAGCACTTGCATAGAAGCTGGTGTGCTGTTTTCATGCTGCCTTCAGTCACATGCAAGACAAAGACCATATTCATGCTCCTCTGTGTCCCCTTATTTGGGAGCTTTCGAGGTCCTCTCCAAAGCCATGCTTGCCAAACACAGCGGGAAACTCTCTCGGGATACAGGAAGTCCCTTCTGCCTCTCTCTGGACCCATTTAGGCATCTTCTTGCTTCATGTGTTACAGTTCTTGGGAATGATGTCAAGCATTCCTTTCCTGCTTGCTTTTACTAGCGGACAACTTAGAAGTAGAGTATCTGCTTCGCACACAGAAGAGAAGAGGAGAGAATTCAGGCCTGTAGCCAGGATTTTTTTTAATTCGGGGGGCCTTTAAATAAGTCAGGGGGCACCCTGCACACACCCCTGCTGCTCACACCCCCAAGGGAGCGCCTGAGCTGGATGGGAAGTCGGGGGGGCTTGGCAGGAAGTCAGGGGGCCAGGCCCCGAGATGCCCCCTGTAGCTACGGGCCTACCCTTCACTACCCCAAGGAGTCTCAGAGTGGCTTACAAGCTCCTCCCCTTTCTCTCCCCACAACAGAAACCCTGTGAGGTAGGTGGGGCTGAGAGAGCTTAGAATCATAGAGTTGGAAGGGACCTCCAGGGTCATCTAGTCCAACCCCCTGCACAATGCAGGAAATTCACAAGTACCTCCCCCTCCACACCCACAGTGACCGCTGTTCCACGCCCAGAAGATGACAAAAAAAGCAACCCAGGATTGCTTTCTGACCCCAAAGTGGCAATCAGCATTTCCCTGGGTGTGTAAAAAAGGGCCACAAAAACTAAGCACTGAGGCAATCCTTCCTGCCCTCCCTCTCATGAATTGCCTAAGTTCACAGAATCCGCATTGCTGTCAGATGTTCGAGAACTTGTTCGAGAACTGCTCTGTCTAGAGCATAGCTCTGAAAGAGCCATGACCGACCCAAGGTCACACCAGCAGCTGCATGTGGAGGAGTGGGGACTCGAACCCGGTTCTCCCAGATTAGAGTTCGTGTTCCCCTAACCACTACACCAAACTGGCTCTCCCAGGTTCAGTAACCAACATCTCTAGTTAAAAGGATCAGGTCTCAGGAGAAAGACCCCCACTTGTACCAATGAACTTTATAGACCAGTGTTCTTCTATCTCAATACAAGGCAGCGCCATAGGTGTCTGTGATCACACTATTTTCTCGACATGGCTGGCAATAAGGATACTTGTGGCCAGTATCCTTGAGACCGTGTCATTGGACTGATAACTATCTGATAACCTGCCATTATGGATTCCTCTTTAAGGCAGACATGTGTGTAAATCAACCTGCCGAGTACTCCGAGGAGTCTTTTAAGACGAGATAGGAAGATTCTCAAGGTCGAACCCCAATCCTGCATAATAACATGATGTTCTGAGCGAGGCACGGTGGGCGGGGCAGCTGTCAAGAATTAGCTACATTCCTTCGGCATAGTTTGTCACCTCTCCTCTAATCTCATTCCATCAAAGTTGTCAGGGGACCACAGGGACATAATTAGAGACTTGGGATACCTATGGCGGTGGGGGGGAGAAACATTGAAGCGAGCTCCACTGTAAAATTAGACGTATCCTTGGCACCCGCATGGTGGTGGAAAGTGCTGTCAAGTCACAGCCAACTTAGGGCGACCCTGTATGGTTTTCAAGGCAAGAGGGGTTCAGAGGTGGCTTTGCCATTGCTTGCCTCACTCTGTGTAGCAACCCTGGACTTCTTCGGTGGTCTCCCGTGCAAGTACTGATCAGCGCTGGCCCTGCGGAGGAGGAGGAGGAGAGAGAGGAGAAGAAGGAGAGGGGGGAGAGGGAGAAGAAGGAGGAGGAGGTGCAGGAGGATGAGGAGGAAAACAAGAAGGGTTGATTTTATAGCCCACTTTTCTCTACCTTAAGGAGTCTCAGAGAGGATTACAATCCGCCTTCCCTTCCTCTCCCCACAACAGGCACCTTGTGAGGTAGGTGGGGCTGAGAGAGCTCTGAGAGAACTGTGACTGGCCCAAGGTCACCAAGCTGGTTTCCTGTGGAGTGGGGAATCAAACCCAGATCTCCGGATAAGAGTCCATCTCCCTTAACTCCTGCACCATGCTGGCTCTGTTGAAATCAGGCTAGCCTGGGCCATTCGTGTAGAATTTACCAAATATGGTCACATCTAAGCCCTTTTCAGAGACTCCATCCACACATGCTGGGAACCCAGTAACCGCTTGTACACTACCCATGGTACTTTAGATACATGCATTCACCTTCTGAACAGGGCAACGTGCATATTTTGCATCTGCAGCCAGCTTCTGTACCCGCCAACCAGAACCCACAAAACACCAGCCATTAGTCTGCTCCTACCCAAGTTGTACGTGCATGCAAAATATGCACATTGCCCTCATTTGAACAGAGTCAGCGTATCGAGCACATGCTTCGTCATGTCTCCAGTAAAGATCGGGGCCGAGGCTTGCTACAGACTCAAAACCCCGAGCGAGGTGGTGGTGACTGACCATCCCTGAAAGCCAGTCTGATGTCGTGGTTAGAGTGTCAGACGAAGCTCTGGGAGACCCAGTTCTGAATCCTTGCTCTGCCACGGGAGCTCACTGGATGATCCCGGGCCGGTCACTATTTCAGCCTAGCCTACCCTACAGGATGGTTGTTTGTAAGGATGAGATGGAGAAGGAGAGAATGCCATTGTCAGGTCCTTTGGGTCCCTTTTGGGAAGAAGAGCAGGGTGTACAATATCTAAATGAATAAATAAATAGGGGATTCTGTCTTTGTCTTCCACGCCACCTGCTCCCCTGAAACTCCATCCCTAGCAGTATGTCGAAACTGTCCCTGGACTACAGCGTTTCAGACCCCAGGTGAAATATGACATTTGAATCTTCTGCCAGCAGTCAGGAGGAGGAGTAAAAGGTCAGGTGATAGGGGGTGTGGAGGAGGTGGGCATTTTAAGTATTCTTTTGCACAACTGAAATAAAATAAAGAGACTGTTTCTGAGGTCCAGACTGTTCCAGTTTGCAAACTCTAGAGCATTATAGGCCTCAGCAATCTGGAAAAGAACATACCTTTGGCAGTCTCTTGGAAATGGAACAAATACAAAGCTATTATCCAGCAAGCTTCAGGTGGATTTTCACCTGTGCCAGCAGGTAGACAAAGAAACACCAAGAAGAATTGCATCTCCTCCCTCACCCCCACCCACCACTGTCTGGAGCAGTTTAATGAAGGTGAGTGGTTTATTCAGTCTCAGATTGCATATTTATTTTTTATTGCTTTACAAAAAAAATTATATCCCACCTTTCTGCCCTCCCAAGGACCACAAAGGTAGATAACGATGTAAACTATACATGATAAATTCACATTTTCACACCATTAAAACCAGCCCCCTAACACACACCCTTAAAACAAATTAAAAACAGAGCTAAAATGTGTACAAAGACATAAAACAGCAATTAAATCATTGGTCAGGAAGGGGGAGTCAAGGAGGGAAAGCCAAAAGAAACAAAAAATGTTTCCTGCCTCTCTCTCTCTCTCTCTCTCTCTCTCTCTCTCTCTCTCTCTCTCTCTCTCTCTCACACACACACACACACACACACACACACACCTTGAAGGGAGTTTTGCAAACAGGGGGAAAAGTGAAGTGTACAACAATAGATGTTTTAAGAAGCAAAATGAATTTTTTTCTCAATTCAGAAAGCATTCTCTGTTCTCATTTATCAACAGGAAACAATAACAGTGCACATAAGTATTCCCAGCATATGCCCAGAAATATAGACATGCCTTTTGTATGCACATAGGTTCTGTTTCCACAGGATACCAAAGGTATATAGATCCAGGTGGGGAGTTCCGCTGTTATCCCACTTCCTATACCCCTGGTGCACACTCACATACCTGTCTGCATTCTGAAGAAAACTTGTTTGTTATGGACAGGACTATTTTTGGGCAGGAACACACAGGAATGGAGTTCCGGCTGGCTCCCGAGTTGGCCACGCCCAGCAGGAACTCATTAGCACAATAGGCCACACCCAACAGGAGAAACTCATTAGGATTGGCTACATTAGGGGTGTGTGGCCCAACATGCAAAGGTGTTCCTGCTCCAAAAAAAGCCCTGGGTTTTGACAACAAACAAGGTAGACAGAATAAGAAGCAAAAGGTGGGTGTGGCTGGATGGCCACACTTCTGGTAACATGGGGGTGTGGCCTAATATGCCAATGAGCTGTGCTGTCATAGGTGTGGCCTGTTATGCTAATGAGTTCCTGCTGGGCTTTTTCTACAAAAAAAGCCCTGGCTATGGAAGCTACTGGAAACACTTCCCCATAATGACAACTCTGTGCAGCAAGCGTAATATGTGGATCTTTTCACCATGAGGCTTGCCCTTGTGAAATATGCCCACAGCCCCAGCCACTGCAGTAACATGCAATCATAACCAATATGGCAACTCTCTCCACAAATCAGACTGTTCACCTAGTGTGAGGCTCTCACACCTTACAGCCGGCGCATAGAGTTGCCATTATGTATGTATGTGCTGTCAAGTCATAACTGACAAGGGCAACCCCAGCAAGGTGTTTTTATTTATTTATTTCTCTATCTTCCGATTTATACCCCGCCCTTCCCGCCTACGCAGGCTCATATTACAAGACAATTGAGAAGCGGAGGTGGTTTGCCATGGCTTTCCTCTGCAGAGTCTTCCTTGGTGGTCTCTCATCCAAGTACCAACCCTGCTTAGCTTCTGAGATCTGATCATATCATGCCACAACCCTGGAGTTGCCACTAGCCTACAGTATTTCCAGCAGCTTTCAGGTCTCTATTGAGGGCCAGCATGATGTAGTAGTCAGAGTGCCTGGTTAGGACTGGGGAGAGACCCAGGCTTGAGTCCCAGCTCTGCCATGCAAGCTTGCGGAGTGACTTTGGGCCAATCATACATACTCGCAGCCTAACTTATGTCACAGGATTATTGGGAGAATCATAAAATAGAGAACAGGAGAACGTTGAAAGCCACTTTGGGTTCCCTCACTGGGGAGGGATAGTAATAATTAACTGCTGTCACCCACAGTCTCCCTTGGTGGTCTCTCATCAGACACTAGTCATGGCTGATGACCCTACTTCACTTCCGAGCTCTGACAAGCTTGAGCGAGTTCCAGGTGGCCAGCCGTGTTGGTCTGAAGCAGCAGAACAAATTTAGAGTCCAGTGGGGCACCTTTAAGATCAACAAAGGTTTATTCAAGGTGTGAGCTTTCGTGTGCATGCTCGCTTTTTCAAATACATTGGAGTTCATACTTATAGACTCCACGCCTGAGAGGAGACGAATGGTGAGTCTCAGTTTACTTCCCACAATCAGAAAAGACGCCTTTTCACGTTTATCCCCTATTTTGACACATTTATTACTTTGCGGTCCTTTCCCCTCCCCTTGATTAAATCAAAACAACTGTTGACCTTCTAACCTTAGCTTGTTGTCTAGTTGGGACTTTGCATATCTTAAAGCATCTGCATCATGTTACATGTTAATTTGCCGTTCAGACTCCGTCTATAAGTTTGAACTCTTACCTTCCTTTCCAAGGTGTTTGAAAAAAGTGTGCATGCACACGGAAGCTCATACCTCGAATAAACTTTGGTTGGTCTTAAAGGTGCCACTGGACTCTGAGCCTGAGCTACTCTGGGCTATTCAGGCTGCTTTGAGAGAAAAGCGGGAGGTATGAATGAAGTCAGTCAATGAAGGATTGAATACCAAAAACAAAGTAAAATAACCCTGGACCTCAGAACGTGTGAATTATGATGTGTCCACACCACAGCTTCTGGGCCTCCTTGTTCAGTGACGACAAAGGAAAGCAGCACCAAAGAGAGAAGACACAATAGGGCCGTACATCTTTCCTCTAGATAGACTTCACCACCTGTGCCGACTCTGCCGTTTTCCACCGTCTGCTGAGGTGCCTGCAGGAAGATCAAGGGAGAGAGTCAGCACAGGTGCGGGAGCCGGGGTGAGGGAGGGGTGTCCATTCCCCAGAGAGCTGAGACGGTCCCTTTAAGGTCTCCCGGATTATTAATCAGCTCACTCCGGTTCCCTTCCTTCCTTAACTGTACCTGGAATGGATGGTCCCACGCTCGGCAGGATCAATTGTAAAAAGCGGAATTAGTCATTCTAAATCATGCGGCTGTGGGCGAAGGGAGCGCTCCTGCAAAAATCATTAAACAATCATGTATTCCTATTGATTTATTCAAAATACCTTGAAGGGAAACAGATTAAACACAAGGCAAAAAGTAAACTAATGCAGATTAAATGGATGAAGGATGGGCCAACGGCTCCCCAGGCACTTTTTGCCCTAATGAGAGGAAAATTATATGTACACTATTACCAGGATAAAAGGGTCTATTAGAGGTCTTTTGCTTGACATATTTATGTATTTCAAATACTAAGTAGCACAGTGAATTAGGTTTACTCCGGGCATTTGTTATTTTTATTGCATCTCCAAGTGATAAACAGGGTTGGCCACAGAGGGCAGCTCAGCTGCGGTGCTCGGGAGGAGAATCGGCAGGGCAGGATGGGGACAACATCCCTCCGCTGCTGGTTAGAGGGCGCTTATCAGCCCTGCGAGTGCAGTCTCTTTTATTTGTATGCCTGCCTTTGGTGTAGTGGTTAGGATCCAGTTTGGTGTAGTATTTAGGAGCGCGGACTCTAATCTGGGAGAACCGGGTTTGATTCCCCACTTCACCAGATGCAGCTGCTGGTGTGACCTTGGGTCAGTCACAAGTTCTCTCAGAGCTGTTCTCTCATGATCAGTTCTCGAAAGAGCTCTCTCAACCCCACCTAGCTCACAGGATATCTGTCAGGGGGAAGGGAAGGGAAAGGAGATTGTAAACTGTTCTGAGAGTCCTTCGGGTAGTGAAGAGCAGGGTATAAATCCAATCTCTTCTTCTCTTCAATCCAGTTGCTTTGTAAAACCTGCAGACAGGGTGCAGAGGGAATGGGTGGCAGAGGAACAGTTCTGGTCACCACATCTCAAAAAGGATATTATAGCATTGGAAAAAGTGCAGAGAAGGGCAACTAGAATGATAAAAGGGTTGGAACACTTTCCCTATGAAGAAAGGTTAAAACGCTTGGGGCTCTTTAGCTTGGAGAAACGACGGCTGAGGGGTGACATGATCGAGGTTTATAAGATTATGCATGGGATAGAGCAGGTTGAGAAAGAAGTCCTTTTCTCCCTTTCTCACAATACAAGAACTCGTGGGCACTCCATGAAATTGCTGAGCAGTCGGGTTAGAACAGATAAAAGGAAGTACTTCTTCACCCAAAGAGTGATTAACATATGGAATTCACTGCCACAGGAGGTGGTGGCAGCTACAAGCATAGACTGTTTCAAGAGGGAATTAGATAAACATATGGAGCAGAAGTTCATCAGTGGCTATTAGCCACAAGGTATAGCTAGGAACTCTCAGTCTGGGGCAGGTGATGCACTCTATTCTTGGTGCTGGGTTGGGGGGCAGCAGTGGGAGGGCTTCTAGTGTCCTGGCCCCACTGCTGGACCTCCTGATGGCACCTGGTATTTTTGGCCACTGTGTGACAGAGTGTTGGACTAGATGGGCCATTGGCCTGATTCAGCATTGGCTTCTCTTATGTTCTTATGAGCAGGTAGATCCACACTTGACATGAACCGTTTCCCCAGTCATTCCCCACCCCCACCCTGTCCCTGCCATTCCTGTCTTGATGGATTCTCAAGATGGAGCCATCCTGAAGCCACGTGATTCATGCAACATTATGCTGACTGTCCCGCTTTTCTTTTCTGCTTCCTTTGCTCGAAACGTGTCCATGAAATGTCATAGAATCATAGAGCTAGAAGGTCTGGAAAGCCAAAGCCTGAGTAAATTAGGACACAGGAATGCTAGGGTGGCCAGCTCCGGTTGGGAAATACCTGGAAATTCATTTGGGGGGGTTGGAGCCTGAGGAGGGCAGGGTTTGGGGAGGGGAGGGTCTTCAATGGGGTACAATGCCATAGAGTCCATCTTCCAAAGCAGCCATTTTCTGCAGGTGCACTGAACTCTGTCGCCTGGAGATCTCCAGCCACCACCTGGAGTTTGGCAACCTTAGGGGACACTGGGTTTTGCAGGAAATCAGCCTTGCAGGAGGAGCAAGCTAGTCCTAAACTTCTATAACTTCAGTAGGAAGCACAACAACAAATAGAATAACCTTCTGTTATGCCAGCAATAGTGCAAACTCATCCAAGCAGAGAGGCCAGGGTGCAAATTAACATTATTTTTTCACTTGTACTCTTCTTTGGGATGCTGACTGTACCTCTAATACAATTTGTATATGTGGGTTTAACTGACAGCAAAAACGTTACACATACGGATTAGACAGTGTAAGACCATGTCCTGCAAAGTTAGAAAACTGAAGCATGTAATCCTGTTCAGTAGCAAATGGGATTAAATTGAGATCCAGATAAAGAGAGCTGCATCGAAGCAGTTGCCTTATACTGAGTCAGGCTGTTGGTTTATGAAGGTCGATATCGTCTGCTCTGACTGGAAGCAGCTCTCTGCATAGGACAGTGCTGAAAATTATGGTGACGAGTATTATCGATATTATTTAAATCAGGGTTCCCCAGCATGGCATCCCCAACATGGCATCCAGCAGTAGTTTCCTTAGTGCCCAGCAAGCTTTTCAGAAAATGGGTGGGGCCATTGTAAGACAAGGGTTTTTATTGGCTGCTCTCATTCAAATGAAAGAATTTTCCACTGGAGGATCAGTAAGATTGGCAAGAAGAAGGAGGAGGAGGAGGAGGAGGAGGAGGAAGAGGAGGAGGAGATTGAATTTATACCCCACCTTTCACTTTGTCTCAGAGTGGCTTACAAACTCCTTTCCCTTCCCCTCCCCTCCCCACAACAAACATCCTGTGAGGCAGGTGGGGCTGAGAGAGCTCTGAGAGAACTGTCCTTGAGAGAACAGCTCTGACAGAACTATGGCTTGCCCAAGGTCATCCAGCAGCTGCGAGTGGAGGAGTGGGGAATCAGACCCAGTTCTCCCAGATCAGAGACTACACACTTAACCACTACACCAAACTGACTCTGGGTTTTTCTCAGTCCGTATGTGGTTTCATTCCCCCTTTAGGCTTCCCTTCTTCCAGGAGGTGTTAAGAGAGAGGTATCCAGTTTTGCTCTGCCTCCTGCGGCAGCCACTTGGGGACGGTGCTCGCCATCCCCTTTCAAGATTCCAGAAGTCACAGTGTGACTATAGGAGACGCGTGTCTCAGGAAGAGCAGTGTACCCACTGGCCCCAGTCTGACTACTCCTGGGCGTTCTGACGGTAAGGGAAGGGGGACTGCCACCTTGTTCTAAGTCCAGTGCACAAGATCTGACTTGTGTGGTCTTTCCTGTGTGCGAGGCTCTCCATTGCTTCTCATGCAATTTTGGCATGCCAGAGACCCATCGCCCACATGCACATGCATGCAAAGCAACAGCAATGTGTAAACGGGCAGTCTGACCCTTTAACTGATCAGGAAATCGCCAGTGGGCTGCCGCTTTGGAAGACTACTGGAGCCAACTACAAAGGTGCTGGCCTGGCAAAGGTAACCCATGATCCTATACCTATTGCGATCCCAGCAGTTCACGTCCAAGCCAAGCAGCCCCATGGAGTGTTGTGCACACTGGTGGGGCTTGCTTTGCTCCTGTATGGTCCAGTTCGCCTAGAATTGCACGCATAACAGCGCAGTTTAAATTGGCAAGTGCTTCTTCCCTGCCAGGGTTGCACTTAAAATCAGTAGCAGCTACATGGTTTTTGTAAGTATGGATGGATGCACCATCAAGTCACAGCCAACAGCCAAATATCAGGAGAAACTTCCTAACTGTAAGAGTGATTGAGTAGTGGAACAGACTGCCTCGGGAGGTGGTAGATGCTCCTTCGCCGGACTTTTTCAGGAGAAGGCTGGATGACCATCTTTTGGGTATGTTGTAGGACTGTCTTTCAGCTATGCTCCTGGCAGAGTGCAGGAGGTTGGACTAGATGACCTGCAAGATCCCTTCCAGCTCCAACGTTCTATGAAATCTATGAAACTTATGGCAAACCCGGGAAGGGGCTTTCAAGGTAAGTGAGAAGCAGAGGTGGTTTGCCATTGCCTTCCTCTGCAGAGTCTTCCTTGGTGGTCCCTCATCCAAGCATCGACCTTGCCTAGCTTCTGAGATTGGGATATACCATATCATTCCACATCCCCCAGGTATTGTAGGTACTTATATTAAAACCAGACAATTAAAAAAAATGCTGCCCAGTTCTCTGGGACATACTTTAAATGGATCAGTATGTTTTGACTGATGGGTCTACAGTGCAAATGTTAACAGACTTAATACCTTTCTAAATCCATTGAAGTCAATGGGCTTAGTGTTGGAATATGCAAGGTCTGTAAGTGCAGCCTTATGAGGAAGATCTGAAGATCACCCTACCGGGGGACAGCTGAAGGACTGGGAGTTAGCATGGCTAGATTAGGGACTGGCCACAATTTCAAATTATGTCCTTGCTGTCTCCTGATTGGCTCTTCTGCAGACTTCCTGCTCCCGCAGAGCTTCTTTCTTCTTGTTGTTCCCCTCACAGCAGTTAGGCTAGACAGCTAAGGTTCTCTCTCTTCTATGTTCCAAAACAGTTTGTTCTTCTTTAAATAAATCTGCTTGTTTTTTCTCTAAACAGTCAGTGTTTCACTTCCTTTGTGTATTTAGTCAGTTTGGTGTAGTGGTTAAGAGCGTAGTCTCTAATCTGGGAGAACCGGGTTTGATTCCTCACTCTTCCAGCTGCAGCTGCGTGGCCTTGGGTCAGATACAAGTTCTGTCAAGAGCAGTTCTCTCAGAGGTCTCTCAGCCCCATCCAGCTCACAGGGTATCTGTTGTAGGTGAGGAAGGGAAGGAGATTGCAAGCCACTCTGAGACTCCTTCGGATAGTGAAGGGTGGGGTTCTCTCTCTTCTATGTTCCAAAACAGTTTGTTCTTCTTTAAATAAACCTACTTGTATTTCTCTAAGCAGTCAGTGCTCGATTTCCTTTGCATATTTAGCCAGTTTGGTGTAGTGACTAAGAGCGCAGACTCTAATATGAGAGAACTGACTTTGATTCCCCACTCCTCCACATGCAGCTGCTGGTGTGACCTTGGGCCAGTCATAAGTTCTTTCAGAGCTGTTCTCTCAAAGACAGCTCTCTCTCTCCCTCCCTCTCTCCCTCTCTCCCTCTCTCGGGAGAGAGAGAGAGCTCTCAGCCCCACCTACCTCAGAGGGTCTCTGTAGCAGGGAGGGGAAGGGAAAGGAGATTCTAAGCTGCTCTGAGACTCCTTTGGGTAGTAAAGGGCAGTCTACAAATCCAATCTCCTCCTCCTCTTCTTCTTCTTCTTCATCTCATATTTAAATTCTGCCAACACTTAGAAGGGTGCAACCCTAATCTGGGAGAACTGGGTTTGATTCCCCACTTCTCCACATGCAGCTGCTGATGTGACCTTGGGTCAGTCAAGTTCTTTCAGAGCTGTTCTCTCAAGGAGAGAGAGAGAGCTCTCAGCCCCACCTACCTCACAGGGTGTCTGTTGCAGGGAGGGGAAGAGAAAGGAGATTCTAAACTGCTCTGAGACTCCTTTGGGTAGTGAATGGTGGATTATAAATCCAATCTCCTCCTCCTCCTCCTCCTCTTCTTCTTCCTTTTCCTCTTCTTCTACTTCTTCTTCTTCACATACTTAAATTCTGCCAACACTTAGAAGGGCGTAACTCTACTTGGGATTGCACTGCTAAGTGGTTACTTGACTGACGATTGCCACCCTACATTGCAGCAGGCCCCGACCATGCTCACAGTCAGATGCTCCGATGATCTACATTGGGAAAAGTTCTGAAGAGCTGGGCCATCTGTAGAGTGAAGTGTAGAGACTGTTGAGCCAGGCACAGCAACGCCGCTCAAGCAGAAGTGGAGAGGCAGTAAAGAAGGATCGCACATCTTCTCCAGTTAATGAACAATGCTTTGCACTGGTGCGGCACAATAGACTAGGCAAACATTGGCTTTAGTCAGTCTAATTGGCAGAGCACTAGGAGAGCATTTGTGGAGGCGGTATGGGCTCAGCAACTGTACAGTCACCCTCGGGGGCAAAGAACAGTGATTCCTGCTTGTCTGCTGCTGCTGCTGGTGAGGAGCTGCTTAGGTTAGCAGGAGAAAATAATTAATCCACTGACTAAATGCTAACCTCCAGGTGGGGCTGAGAGACGTCGGGATATGCAAGATCGGTAGTGCAGAAGATCTGAAGGTCACCCTAAGGGGGACGGCTGAAGGACTAGGATTTAGCGTGTCTAGATTAAGGACTGCCCACAATTTCTAATCATGTCCTTGCTGTCTCCTGATTGGCTCTTCTGGTGTCTTCCTGCTCCTGTAGAGCTCCCTGTTACTCTCCGTTCCTCCCTCAGCAGTTGGACTAGCTAGTTAAGGCTCTCGCTCTTCTGTGTGTTATAACTGTTTGTTCTTCTTTGAATAAACCGTATTTTCCTTGAAACAGCCAGGGCTGCATATTTAAACTCTGGGACCAATTTATTCTGGAGAAACTCACCATTATTACACAGCAAGCATATACAGCCTCCATTAAATCTTCATCTCACTTTGTATCAACTTGGGCTAGAGTACTTACATTTATGGAGGAATGAGATCTGCTACCTTCTAATCCTTCCTATCATGGATTCACTTCTAATGGACAATATGGTTTATCTAACTGTTAAGAACATAAGAACATAAGAGAAGCCAAGGTTGGATCAGGCCAGTGGCCCATCTAGTTCAACACTCTGTGTCACACAGTGGTCAAAAATACCAGGTGCCATCAGGAGGTCCAGCAGTGGGGCCAGGACACTAGAAGCCCTCCCACTGTTGACCCCCCCCAAGCACCAAGAATACAGAGCATCCCTTGCCCCAGAGTCCCTATCTATATCTTGTGGCTAATAACCACCGATGGACCTCTGCTCCATATTGCTTATCCAATTCGCTCTTGAAGCCGTCCATGCCTCTTCTCTTGTGGCCTCTTCTCTTTGACAGAGCTTCCTTGTTTTTGAAATGTTGCGATCATTGGTTGATCTTGAAACTTAAAACTGAATGGCTAGTTGGGTTTATCTTCGATGATCTTTGTATATGGCTTCGAATGTTCACTCTTCCTGGTTTAACTGATATCTGATGTCGTGTTTCGCTGATATACTTGACTTAATGCTTCTGCATGTTATTCTTGATAGTCAATTTTTGGAATTTTTTTAAAAAAATAAAAATAAAGTTAAAAATATATAAATAAACGCTGTCAACAAGAGAGGTTGTAAGCCGCCCTGCGCCTTGCTTGCAGGGGAGGGCAGGATTAAAACATGAATTAAATAAATAAATAAAATCTCCCAGAATTGCACTGAATCGCCGGACTACGGAGATCAGTTCCCCTGGAGAAAATGGCTGCTTTGGTGAGTGCACTCGATGGCACTGAACGTGTATGAACACACACAAAGCTGCCTTATACTGAACCTGATCCTTGGTCCATCAAGGTCAGTATTGTCTACTCAGACAGGCAGCAGCTCACCAGGGTCTCAGGCAGAGGTCTCTTCACATCACCTACAGCCTGTTCCTTTTGACCTTGAGATGCCAGGGATTGAACCTGAGACCTTTTGCATGCAAAGCAGAGGTTCTTCCACTGAGCCACAGCGTCCCCACATCATACCAAATCCATACAGACACACGATTTCTATACTGCTTAAAACACCATCTTTCACCCTCAGTGTACAATCTGGAATGTCTCTATAAAGGCAGACCGATTTTAGCAATAATAGGATAGAATAAAGACAAACGTTTCCCTTTATTCTCTGGTGCCCAAAGCAATTTGAACTTTGATGCACCAAAAGACAACGTGCACTGATTGCCAAAGTATTTTGGCCACGCAGCCCTTGCAGAACTATTAAAAGCTGAAGCCACTTCCTTCCCCCCTCTCTCCTCCCCACTTTTCCACGCTCGAGATCCTATTTGGTTCAGCATCCAGAAATGTCACTAGTATGTTTATTTTGCTTATCTTGTGCAACCAACTGTTCATGTAATCCTCCGCCAATGCCAGTCCTAAAGTTGACAGCCAGTTGCTCTGTTGTCCTGAACTGATTCATCATTTAAGAGAGGCTTTTGAGCATTTGGGTATCCTTTAATTGTGTCTTCCAGTTTTAGAATGTGCAAATGTGACAAGCTCTTCTGATAATGCATGGCGGGAATGAGGCACTGGTGCAAGGCCAGCAAGATGGAACCATCCGGTCAGTGGCTCCTCCGCAGCTCGGCGGGGACAGGCTGGAGCTGAGAGGCTGAAGTCCCTGGGAGTGGGAGAAGGAAGGCATCAGCGCTGCCTGGGCCCCCATCGTTGATCTGTGTGCTCCTTGGTGCAACCTCCCCTTGCAGACTACCTTGCCTCACTCACAGGTCACTGTGAACAATAAATATTTGGTACTCAGGCATGGATAACCTGAGTGGAAACCACAAAAAGAAGAAGGAGAAGGAGAAGGAGAAGGAGAAGGAGAAGGAGAAGGAGAAGGAGAAGGAGAGGAAGAGGAAGAGGAAGAGGAAGAGGAAGAGGAAGAAGAAGAAGAAGAAGAAGAAGAAGAGGAAGAGGAGGAGGAGGAGGAGGAGGAGGAGGAGGAGGAGGAGAAGGAGGAGGAGATTGGATTTATATCCCTCCCTTCACTACCAAAGGAGTCCCAAAGCTACTTACGATCTCCTTCCCCTCCCCACAATAGACACCCTGTGAGGTGGGTGAGGTTGAGAGAGCTCTTCCAAGAACTGCCCCTGAGAGATCAGCTCTGAGAGAACTTGTGACTGACCCATGGTCACACCAGCAGCTGCATGTGGAGGAATGGGGAATCAAACCCAGTTCTCCCAGATTAAAGTCCACGCTCTTAACCACTACACCAAACCCAACAGAGAAGGGCATGCATGAATATAAACATCTACCTTTCCCTTGAAAATACATTAAAATAACCACTTACTTCCATGTCTGTTTTAAATGGTAACTGGAAGCTGCCCTGACCAGGATAGCTCAGACTAGCCCAGTAATCAGATCTTGGAAGCTAAGCAGGGTCAGCCCTGGTTAATACCTGGATGGGAGACCACCAAGGAAGTCCTGGGTCACTACGCAGAGACAGGCAATGACAAACCACCTCTGAGCATCTCTTGCCTTGAAAACCCTACAGGATCACCCTAAGTCGAGTGTGACTTATCACCACTTTCCACCACCATCACAATCCTGACCTGGCTAGCCCAGTCTCATCATATCTTGGAAACTAAGCAAGGTTGGCCCTGGGTGGTACTTGGATGGGAGACCACCATGGAAGGCCAGGGTTGATACATGGAGACAGGTAATGGCAAACCACCTCTGAACATCTCTTGTCTTGAAACCCCTACAGGATCACCATAAGGCTACACCTGGATGTCACTTTCCACCACCACCACTCTCGCTTTACATGGGATTGGGGCAGACCCGGGTATAAATGAAGAGGTCCTCCAGTAACATCATGTATAGTCTGGACCTCAAGAGATCACCCCACCCTTTCCCAGTTCTCAGAACTGGGTGTCTACACATGAATGTGCTTTCCTGAAACCTATCCTGCCACTATAAATCTGTCGCCTCTTGCCCCGAAGGATGGTTGCAACCCAGACAGAAAGTATTGGCAAGGTTAATAAGTTTTATAAATGTGCTCTTGTTCTACGTCGGGTCCAGCATAAAGAGTCTATGTCAGACTGTCATCACCTTCTCTGTTCGATAAACCTCCACGTTTTGAGGTACGGCGTAAGGGGCTGGGGCGGGGTGAGGCGTGCATGCAACACTGGTTTCCTGAATTTTCTTCTCTGTAACTCAGTCTTCAGCAGTGAGGGAAAGATAAGATTTAGGTTTACTTTGGCAGAGAATGCGGACGGCCAGAGCAGGGAGCATGGCAAAAAGGTGGTCCTGGGTTCTGAATTGAGAAAGAAGCTCAGTATACCCACCATGTGTGTTTTGAGGTGAACTCCAAATTTTGCCAGCTGCCTGCAGCTGGAGACACATTCTTGTCCCCTCCCTGAATTGGGGGGGGAATTGACTCATAGTAAGTTCTGACATTCTTTTAAGCAACATCCTTTTTGTTAGGGAGATATAAGTCCATGTAGTTTTTGTGGCACCCCCCTGACTGGGATAGCCCAGACTAACCCAGTCTGATCAGATCTTCAAAGCTAAGCAGGGTCAGCCCTGGTTAGTACTTGGATGGGAGACCACTAAGGTAGTCCAGGGTCACCACACAGAGGCAGGCAGGGGCAAACCACCTCTGTTTGTCTCTTGCTGTGAAAATCCTACGGGGTTCACCATATGTTGGCCATGACACAACAGCTCTTTACACATGCAGTATTCGCAACCACTGTGTAAGCATTAAGCCTTTCCCTACCTGCCTGACCAATTGTTACAAAGACATTGCATGGATTCCCACGTACAGCACCTCTCTTATTACATTAAAAATAAAGTCTTTTGAAAGTAAGCATTTCTGGTTTTATTAGTTTATTTGTACACAGGCACATGAACACATGAAGTGACAATCAAGCCATTAATCCATCAATGGCAGTTGTTAACTCAGGCTCTCCAGGGTCCTAAGTAGAGGTCCTTCATAAAACCTGACATCTCTAATCCCTCTTACTGGAGATGCCGGAGACTGAACCTGGGACTTATCTACATGACCACCTACCACTGAGCCTAGGCCCCTCTTCTAATTATTCTGGTTCTTCTTGTTTTGTTTTTAATTTATGTTGCTCCTATACACACACACACACCATATGCCCATATTGCTGTTTCCCAGTGAATTAAAATAGACCCTCTCCTGTACTGTTAGTTTCTTTCCTCCCTGTGTCAGCTTTGTTGCTTCAGAGTTCTGAGTCTAGGACCCAGGTTAAAACACGAAATGGCTGAGTGATTAAAAGAGTCTGGCAAAGCAAGCGATGATGCTGCCGAATCAGCAAAACTGGAAGCAGGAGATGGCCAGTTCTACTGCGGGCCTGATGGAAGCTCTCCGGGGGCCTGATTTGGCCCCCAGGCCACATGTTTGACACCCCTTTCCTAGCTATTCTACACCCAATGCCACATGGTAATAATAATTGTTATTTGTGGTGGTTGTGGGATTTCCTCCTCTACGGAGGCCTGCCTGCTCAGCTCAGTTTCCATATTTAGGAGACTAATATAACCCATTCTCTTCCAGTAGGCTTTTTGAGGGGACTGATTTGAATTCATGAGGGGAACTGTAATCGTATTAAATAGATGCTTTTGTTGTTTCACTGCTGACTCAGTGTTGCATGTCATTGTTTTAATGAGATGTTGCTGGCAGAGGATCTGCTTGGCATGCAGAAGGTCCCAGGTTCAAACCCCAACACTTCCAGTTAAAAGGACAGGTAGGAGGTAATGTGAAAGACCTCAGCCTGAGACCCCGAAGAGCCACTGCAGGTCTGACAATACTCACTTTGATGGACTATGGGTCTGATGAAGAAGAAGAAGAGAAGAAGAAGAAGAGATTGGATTTATACCCCGCCCTTCACCTGGAGTCTCAGAGTGGCTTACAAACTCCTTTCCCTTCCCCTCCCCACGACAGACACCCTGTGAGGTAGGTGGGGCTGAGAGAACTCTAACACAAACTGCTCTTTTTTCAAGGACAGCTGTGCCAGAGCTTGTGACTGACCCAAGGTCACATCAGCAGGTGCAAGTGGAGGAGTGGGGAATCAAACCCGGTTCTCCCAGATGAGAGTCTACACACTTAACCACTACACCAAACTGGCTCTCTGATACAGTATAAGGCAGCTTCATATGTTCATGTGTTCAAATGTGCTTTTTCATGGGAATTTTTGCAATATACTAGTAGTCACCCAAAGGATCTCATGAAGCCATTTTGGCAAGAGGAGGAGGAGATTGGATTTATACCCCACCCTTCACTACCCGAAGGAGTCTCAGAGCGGCTTTCAATCTCCTTTCCCTTCCCCTCCCCGCAACAGACACCCTGTGAGATAGGTAGGGCTGAGAGAGCTCTCTCAAGAACCACCCTTGAGAGAACAGTTCTGAGAGAACTTGTGACTGACCCAAGGTCATACCAGCAGCTGCATGTGGAGGAATGGGGAATCAAACCCAGTTCTCCCGGATTAGAGTCCACATTCCTAACCACTACACCAAACTGGCCCAAACTGCACTGTTTACAGATTGGAGGAAAAAATGTCCTGCACCTTTAATAAAGTGTTCATGGGGTGTTATTTGCCAGGGGATGTCACTAACCTCCATGCCGTGACATGCTTCAGCCGCCCATTTCTGCACATTCAGCTTCTATGAAAGGGATGGGACATTTTTATCCTCCAGGCTGCTGGCCACCCTAATAAATAAGACATTTTAGAGTAAATGAAATATATACATACAATGTCCCAGGTACCGCAATCTTTTTAGCTGTAGCACATTTACACTGAGGAAGAACATGCCTTTATTTGTCCCCTTTCTACCATGCTCTCCACCACCACCACTACCACAAACACACTCACACTTCGTTACAAATCAGGCAGTCAAGGGATTTTATAAAATAATCAAAGAGGGAATACTGAGGACTCTGCCTTTAGTCCCAGTGGCATTTCAGTGTAGACCATATATTTAATGTTCATTAAGTTTTTAATACCTCCCTGTCTCACCCCACTAGCTTTCATTTTCTCAGAATAAATTGTTAGGTTCTTTGTAACTTGCAGGCAGTATCTGAGGGGAACTATGGGGTATAGTTTTGCCTCAGCAATATCGTTGAAGGGATGAATAAACTACCCATGGATGCTTTGATAATGATACTGGCTGCGATCACACGCATCTTTAGATCCAACATAGGTGCAAATGCCTGACGGATCTAAAGGGAGCGATCAGAGAACAACAACTGGGAAGCATCCCGCAATCGTCAGCAACCCGTGCTGCTCTGCCATGGAAGCGGAGTTAAAAGACACTAGGGAAAGTCTGGTAGTAAACGGGTTGCTATGGGCCATGGATGGACTTTCTCCTGTCTGATCACTCAAGCACACTCTCATGCCCAGGGCCGGCCCCAGGTGTCTGGGCACCCTAGGCAGGACAGCCTGGGGCGTCCACCCCATCGGGGATGCCAACCTCCCGGTGGGGCCTGGAGATGGCGGGGGCATTTTAGCATTATCTATTTGTATTCATTGATGCTGTTTCATTTTAATCTATACTATTGTAATTTTTATGCTATTTCATGTAAGCCGCCCTGACCCAGCCATGGCTGGGAGGGCAGGGTAGAAATTTAATAAATCAAAATCAAATCAATCTGTTTACTCTTAGATATAGGGCTGCCAGCTATGGGCTGGCAAGCTGCTGGAGATCTGGAGCAGGGATGTGGGGCCTGATGTCCCTTCTAGGATAACCCAGAAGTGACATTGCATCGACCTAGGAAACCCTGGAAACTCTTTGGCTTTTGTCGTAGAGTGTTCGTCGATTCCAAGGGCAAGTTGATGTTACACCACACAGACCACTTTAAAAACATTCCTCCACTGCCACTCTGAGTTGCAATGGGAAGAAAGGGTTGCCAATGAAACAGCTGGCAGCCCTATTTCGATGTATTACAAGATAGTATTTAGTGGTGTTATGCAGAAGCAATCAGACAGAATACAGCATCAGATTTATAACAACTAATAGTATTAGCCCTGAAACTTCTGTCATTCAACTCTGCAAGTTAGGGCTTTTTTCGTTGGTTTTACTGTAGCCAAATCAAATTCAAAATGGTGCCTTTCCTGGTGCCTGGATGTCTGTTGCTGTCTATATTATCTTGTTCTCAGTGCATCGTCTTTCTATGTAGGTAACACCATGTACTGCTTGGCTAGCATGTTGTGTTTAATCCTTATGCTTTTGTTCAGATTTCTGCTTTGCTACAGATTCCTGCAATCCCAGTCCTATTACATTGCTTATTACATGCTTTCTCCTATTGATTCGATTGATTTACACTGTATAATCAGCTTGAGTCTCATTGAGACAGGTGGATTATAAATAAATAAATACATAATAACATGAACCCAGGTTAGATAAGCCAGTTTCACAGCCTCCTCCTCCCACCATGCCGACAGTGTGAAATGACTGGAGTGAAAACAAATTTGCCCACAAGAATTCAGAACTGCATACCAGTCCTGTCTAGGAATGTTGATGCTGAGGGTTCACTGAACATTCAGATATTCAAAATAAATATTCAGCACTGTAGTAACTGATGAATGCTGCAATTTGGTCGATCCAAGAAGGGTTGTTCCTGGTGTTAAGTGCTACCACTCACAAAGTCGGGAAGGTTACTATAACTGGGATTGTAGGAACCATCCATAATTACCCCTTAAGTGCTTCCTGCATCAGTGTTATGACTGACTGGATAAAAGCATTCTTCAGTTTCATTGTTTAATTGGCTCTGAGCCAAATTCAGAATACTGGAAGGACCTCCAGTTGCCAACTTCCAGGTGGGACCTGGAGATCTTATGGGATTACAACTGATCTCTTGGTTAGGGATGGGCACAAACTGCTCACGAACTAAAATTTGTGATGGATTTTGAATGGTTTGTGGTTCACAAAGTCAAGTTCATGGTAGGTCAACCAGCAAAACTTTCCGCAAGCTTTCATGCTGTTCATGGAGGTTCATTTTGGTTCATGAGTCTTGGGTATGTGCCCAGTGCAAGAAGCTCCTGGTTCTCAGAGACTGAGTTCGCACCCTTGAGCCCAAGATGGCCGACCTGGAGAAGCAGAGACAGTCAGTTAGGCACATGGAGAAGACTCTTGGGGACTTGTTAGATATGTCCCACTCTGAAAATGGCAGCCCCGCCACAGTCAGGGAGCATGAGGGTCGAGAAGAAACAGGGCACCGTACTGAGGATAAGGGGAATGTGCCCTCAGAAGGGACCTCTTCTTCAGCTGGTGAATGGGTATCCTTTTGCACCAAGGAACCATCCCTGTGCAGGGAAGGAGGGGGGGCTCTTGGTAGTTGGTTATTCGATCCTTAGGAAGGTAGACAGCTGGATGTCAAACCCACATACTGGCCATACAGTGACTTGCCTGCCTGGTGTGAAGGTAGCGGACATTACATGTGTTCTAGATAGGCTGGTAGACAATGCTGGGGAGGAGCCAGTGGTCATGGTACATGTTGGCGCCAACGACATGGGAAAATGCAGTCGTGAGGTCCTGGAGGAGAAATTTACGCTGCTAGGCAGGAGACTCAAGGCCAGGACCTCCAAGGTAGCCTTCTCAGAAGTGCTACCTGTTCCACGTGCAGGGCCAGAGAGACAGGCACAGATCAGGAGTCTCAATGCATGGATGAGACAATGGTGCAGGGAGGAAGGGTTCAAGTTTGTTAGGCACTGGGATGCTTTTTGGAACAAGAGATGGTCTCCACTTGTCCCAAGAAGGAACCAGGCTTCTGGCATTTAAAACCAAAAGGTGGCAGAGCAGTTTTTAAACTGAATATTGGGGAAAAGCTGACAGGAGATGAAGTCTCTGAGTGTTGGACTGGGTGGGCTATTGGCTTAATCCAACATTGGCTTCTCTTAGGTTCTTATGTTCTCTTATGAGTGGAGACTTTTCCAGACAGACTGTTTCAACCAAGTCAAAATGTTTACATAACTTCAAAGCAACAACTTGAAGGGCATGTAGAGGAGCATCCAGGGGAGGTCCCCTGCAACTTTGATGTCTCTAGCTTACATAGGATCCATTCTATACAGTCCTGAACCTCCTGAACCTGCACCTGTTAAAATGATTGCAGCAGTCATTTTGACAGGTGCAGGTTCAGGAGGTTCAGGACTGTATAGAATGGATCCTGTGCAAGCAGGAAACACCAAACTCACAGGGGCTCTCCAGCTGTCTCTCTTCTACTTGTCTTCAAGTTTTGGTAAGGACTGGATTTACAAGGTCTGAATTACAGCCTCCCAAAGAAGGTGACCCCAGGAAAGTGCTTTCTGGGGAAATGACAGGCGGTAATTCCCCCAGAAAGTACTTTCCTGAGGGCACCTTCTTTGGGGGGGGCCACAACTCGGACCCCATAAATCCAATCCTCACCAAACTTGGAGGGCCGGTAGAGGAGAGTCAGATGGAGATCCCCTGTGAGTTTGGTGTCTCTGGAATGCCGAGAGGGGCATTCTATTGCCTCACAAGCCTCACAAACCGAACTGGTTTCTGAGGTAGCTGAAAGTTCACGATGGTCCATGGTTCGCAAATGAGGCATGCCATGAATCAAGAACCAAACTTCATTTTTTCAGTTCATGCCCATCCCTACTCCTGCAACAGGGATTAGTTCTCCTGGAGAAAAAGGCTGCATTGGAGAGTGGAGTCTATGGCATCCCAAGTCCCACCCTTCCCAAGGCTCCACCCCCAAATCTCCCAGAACTTCCCAACTCAGAGCCGGCAACCCTAATAGGTCTGTTCTTCCTTCTTACCTAACTAAAGTGTTGAAGTGACATGGGGCACATTATCTGACCGATTTCTTCTCTTACATCGGTCTCGAAGCCTTGACAGTGGATCATTCAGGGAGGTGCCATGGTTCAGTGGAAGAGCATCCGCTTGGCATGCAGAAGGTCCCAGGTTCAATCCCTGGCATCTCCAGTTAAAGGACTTGGCAATAGGTGATGGGAAAGACCTCAAGCCTGAGTACCTGGGGAGCTGTTGCCAGGCAGAGTAGACAGTGCTGACCTTGATAGACCAAGTATCTGATTCAGCATAAGGCAGTTTCATTTGTTCATGTGTGTATGTTTAGGTTGCCAGGTCCTCCCTGGCTACTGGGCGTGGTGGAGTTGCTAGCTCCAGGTTGGGAAGCTCCAGGAGATTTGGAGGTGGAGCCTGGGGAGAACAAGAACCCCAGTAGGGTCCAATGCCACAGAGTCCACCATCCAAAGCACCCATTTTCTCCAGAGGGACTGGTCTCTGTAGTCTGGAGATGAGCTGTAATTCCAGGGGATCCCCAGGCCCCGCCTGAAAGTTCGCAACCCTTTTACAAGTCTGGTCCAGGAGTCTGGAAGAAGTTGAGACAGAAAGCAAAACACTAGAGATGAAGGGCAAATGGAAGGGAAGAAAGGCATGTCAGAGTCATTATTTTTTTAAAGGTAACCATAAACTCCCAAAGAAAAATGTATCCCTACACAAAATGGCGTCTTTGCTGATGAATGGGAGCCCTGGATTATTAATAGCATCTGTGGCAATTATGTATGGCTTTCATTTGTCCGGGGTGCACGGAGACAGACAGGATGCCAAATCCACAGCTTCCGTCGCCGACGTACTAGCGGGCCCTTGCATGCGTGGCGCAACACACACACAAAAATACTTGCGCACAGCGGCGAGAGAGATGCTGTTCGTCTGAGCAGCTCTTGCTGTTTGCCAGGGGTCTTAAGGGGGATCTTCTATTTCATTCGGTGGTAATGCCCTTTTTGTTGACAAAAGTAAATTGATGACAGTCAAGGGGGGAAGCATTTGGTGGAAAAAATTCTGTTGACCCTTCTCAGATTGAATTTGACCACGGAGCAGGATACCGGCAGTTGCAGAAATGATAGATTATTGTAATGACCGGTAGAATGGCCTTTTGGCATGTTTAAATGGCAATAAATTTCACCAGGAAGAGGGCAATTTAACTACTTTCAGGCAGCCGAGGGCCCTCTTTGTTTGAGGTGTAAATAAATGGTGGTTCATTAAGGGTGCACATATTACGCCGGCGGTGCAACATTTAAGCGGAGGATGTTAATATTTAATTTAATTTTGGCAGATCAGCTTGTTCCTGGAAAAGCGGCTGATGTGCCCAATGCAGGCTTTCTGGACTTCTGTCTGATTAGCTGAATGATAATACTTTGCATTTATAAAGTGCTTTACGGTATAATCCTAAACAAAGAGCTAGATTCGAGTCCAGCAGCTCCCTTCATCAGATATAAGAACTCTGACTCTCAAAAGCTTATATCCCAAAGATCTTGCTGGTCTGTAAGGTGCTACTGGGCTTGAATTTGTCTGTTCTACACCAGACCCTTCCATTTGCCCTGGTCTGTTCTACCCTCCTGAAAAAATCCTAAGTGAAGTTACACCGTATAACTCTGCTTTGGATTGTGTTGTTAGAGGTTTCAAATAGATCTATCTATCTATCTATCTATCTATCTATCTATCTATCTATCTATCATCTATCTATCTATCTATCTATCTATCTATCATCTATCTATCATCTATCTATCTATCTATCTATCTATCTATCTATCTATCTATCTATCTATCTATCATCTATCTATTTTGATTTCTTAACTGCCCTTCCCCACTTGTGCAGGGCTCAAGGCAGTTTACAACATAAAATCCAATGCAATTTTAAAACCAGTTAAAACTACAGCATTCAGTATTAAAACAATCAACAAGATGGCATATTTAGCATTCAGATCTTCATGAGGGAGAAGGGGGGAGGGTGCTGGGCAGATGTAAGGGAACCATCACTGGCCTCAACCAAAGGCCTGGCGGAACACCTCTGCCTTGCATGCCCTGTGGAACTTTAACTGATCAGGCAGGGCACGGATGTCATTCGGCAGAAAGTTCCACCAGGCTGGGGCCAAGGCTGAGAAAGTCCTGTCCCTGGTCGAGGCCAGCCAGATATCTTTGGGACCAGGAATCACCAGGAGGTCCTTATTTGCTGATCTCAATGCCCTCAGGGGCAGGGGTCTTTTGGGGGGAGCGCACCAGAGCGCAGCTCCGGGAGCTGAGGAGCCAAGCCCCGCCCCCAGCCGGCGTCCCGGAGAGTCTTTCAGGCAGCCGAATGTCAATTTCAGCTCCATTATATCCTATGGGCCATTGAAGTCAATGGTGAAAACATAGGGTATATTCTAGGGGCTGGAGGGGAGGGGGTTTGAGGGAGAGGCTCCAAACTTTCAGGATAGCTGACGGAGCCTCTCCCCAAGATACCCACCAAGTTTCAAGAACATTGGACCAGGGGGTCCAATTCTATGGGCCCCTAAACAGGTTGCCCCTATTCCCTCCATTGTTCTCTATGGTGGGAAAAACATAACTTTTTTTCCCACCATAGAGAACAATGGAGGATATGGGGCAACCTGTTTGGGGGCCCATAAAATCGGACCCCCTGGTCTAATGTTCTTGAAACTTGGTGGGTATCTTGGGGAGGGGCTCCGTCAGCTATCCTGTGATCTTGGAGCCTCTCCCACAAACCCCTCCCCTCCAGCCCCCAGAATATACCCTATGTTTTCACCATTGACTTCAGTGGCCCATAGGGTATAATCGGGCTGAATTGCCACTGAATTTCTTTCATTCCCTCCTTTCCTTCTTTCTTTTTCCTCTTTCCCTCATTCTTCTCTTCTCTTCTCTTCTCTTCTCTTCTCTTCTCTTCTCTTCTCTCTCTCTTCTCTTCTCTTCTCTTCTCTTCTCTTCTCTCTCTCTTCTCTCTCTCTTCTCTTCTTCTCTCTTCTCTTCTCTTCTTTCTTTCCCACCTTCTTCTCTTCTCTTTTTCCTCCTTTCCCTGTTTCCCTCCTTCTTTCCTCTCTTTCTTTCCCTCTTCCTTCTTTCCTTCTCTCTACTCTCTCTCTTTCCTTCCCTCTTTCCTCCTTCTGTGGCCCAACTCTCATGAGAAGGAGTTTAAACTTTAAACCCCTTCTCTCTTAGCTCCCCCACCCAGACCAGCTGGGGAAGGGAAGGGGAGGCTTTTGAAGATGCTTTCCCCCCTTTTGCTTCTCCTTCTGACATCACTTCCGGTGATGTCAGGGGGCGTGGCATATGCTAATAGCCTAATAGCTCATTAGCATACCATATGCTAATGAGCTCCTGCAGCTGTTCTTCTACGAAAAGACCCCTGCTTAGGGGGACATATCAGGAGAGGTGGTCCCGAAGATACATAGGTCCCTGACCTACACTTACCTTGTATTTACAACAGCCCTATATGGCCGGTCAGACTAATTATCCCCACTGGCCGGGGTCTGCAGTGAATCATGGGAGGATAAACAATTGGGATTTATCCCCCACTAGTATACTATAGTGTTTTAGGGCATCAAGCTGGTCAATTTCCCCTCACCCCCTATGTCCCCTCCTCTTTCCTTTCCTTTCCTTTCCTTTCCTTTCCTTTCCTTTCCTTTCCTTTCCTTTCCTTTCCTTTCCTTTCCTTTCCTTTCCTTTCCTTTCCTTTCCTTTCCTTTCCTTTCCTTTCCTTTTCTTTTCTTTTCTCTTTTCTTTTCTTTTCTTTAACTGATGCTTCACTGCTTTTAGCATTATGTGGCTCCTGGAAGGCAACGAGCCAGTGTTGTTTACCGGTTAGAATGTCAGAATAGGTTCTCAGAGATGCAGGTTCGAATCCCCACTTTGCTCACAATTCATTGTGACAATGTCTCAGGTCAGACCCGGGCATGCCACTGCCATTTTGGAGCCTAGCACAAGCAATTTAAAGATGCCACAAGGGCGCAGCATGGTGGGATCAGTCACTTGCATCCCTCCTCCTGTGCCTTTTCAGGAGCCAAAATGGCTGCCCCAATGGCCGTTTTAGCACTTGAGAAGACACAGGGAGGGAGAACATCTGGTTTTACCATGTATGGTATTTTGAAATCACCCAGACTAGGCTCTAAAATGGTGGCAGCATTCCCTAGTCCAACCTGGGAATACCATCATGTCTAGTTTTGCCCTCTGCCATGAAAGCTTGCTGGGTGGGTGTGGCCAGTCACACAATCTCTGCCTAACTTACAAAACGGAGGAGGAGAGAATGATGTAAACCACCTTGGGTCCCCATTGGAGACAAAGTCAGGGTGTAGGTGAAGGAAATTTTAAAAACGAACATGCTCAGTCCTCATCAAGCTGTTGCAGAGAGGGGGGAGTAGACTGTTTTCTTTTTTAACTTACAAAATATTCTTTTCCAGCATGCCTGGGAAGGCAAAAATCACCTACCTTATCTGTCATTGAAATTTGCCATTAGAAGAAATGATATTACAAAATGGCAGGACGTCCATCTCTATCGGATGCTGTTGGGCTGTGGATTTCATGTTTGCGTGTTCATGACAAAGGTGAGATTTGAACTCCAGCTTTTTTGGTTCCCAGCTCTGTCTCAAAGCATGAGCTTTCCGGAGACTTTCTCTCAGCCAGTGTAACCTCACCAGGTAAGCAGGGGCACTGCATCTCAATATGGGGAGTGGTTAGCATCCTCCAGGGCCATTTCAGGTTAGCAAAATGGCACAGGGATGCTTAATCCCATTCTCCCCATGCACCATGTTCCTGATCTGAATTGGGGGGCCCATGAACCTGGGAACTGAGTTCTGAGCAGGGAATTTTCAGTGCACATCTCATAGAAAGTCCTGCTGGTGGACCCAGGCACAAGGTGAGGACTTTGTAAAGTGTTGTCTATCAGCTGTGACCCTTAAGATCTAGATTTCAGCTCATCCACAAACTCACTCAATGGCCTTATTCAAACTTCTTTTTGTTAGCCTCAGTCGTGCATCTGCAACCACTACGGATAATAATACTAAAGAATAATATAATCATTTACATAAAGTATATAAAACACTGAAAGTACTATATGAGTACTAAGTATTATTTGTTTATGATTAATGCAAGCTGTTTTATTATTTTTTTAAAAAAAATCTTGGTGGCTTATATTCAATTGACAAAACTCTTTTAACTTGAATATTAATAAAATGAAAATAAAATAATTATCATTTTTTAAAAACCTTAACTTCTAACAATATATTCAAACAAATAGCAAAATAAGAATATTTTGCAAAGTTTCTTTCGGGGTAGTAGAGACAGTTGGAGACAGGACAATGTGCTTCATGCACAAGTGATGTTCATGTCAGGTTAAAGCACTTAGGGCTCTCTAGGTTGGACAAATGATGACTGAGGGGTGACATGATTGAGGTTTACAAGATTACGCATGGAATAGAGTAGGTAGAGAAAGAGGTACTTTTCTCCCTTTCTCACAATACAAGAACTCGTGGGCAGTCAGGTTAGAACAGATAAAAGGAAGTACTTCTTCACCCAAAGAGTGATTAATACATGGAATTCACTGCCACAGGAGGTGGTGGCAGCTACAAGCATGGATGGCTTCAAGAGGAAATTGGATAAACATATGGAGCAGAGGTTCATCAGTGGCTATTAACCACAAGGTATAGGTAGGAACTCTTGGTCTGGAGCAAGTGATGCACTGTATTCTTGGTGCTTGGGGGGGCAACAGTGGGAGGGCTTCTAGTGTCCTGGCCCCACTCGTAGACCTCCTGATGTGTGACAGAGTGTTGGACTGGATGGGCCATTGGCCTGATCCAACATTGGCTTCTCTTATGTTCTTATGTCACGGCATAGAGTAGCCCCCTGTACAGAGAACTAAGCCATTTCTGTTTTACATGGTCTGAACCTGTGTGTAGTAATCAGTGTGTCCTCAGCTGGCATTGATCCACTATGAAAGCCAAGGAAAGGAGAGCCAAGAAATCCCTGAAGATTCTCAAACACTCCAACTTCGGCTGAATTCGCTGAGTGCAAACGAATGTTCCAGAATGTACCCGGCATAGGCAGAATTCAGCCCAGAAAGTGAGAGAAAGGAGGATTATAGATGGCCCAGGGAGGGGGAAGACAGATTAGACAGCTTCTCCATCACGGATGCCTCCTTCTTCATCCTCCTCTTGATTCGGCTTTCTTTCTTCAGATGGCACTTTGACAGAAAATTAATTCAAGTCAGCTGCTGAAAATAATTATTGCATTATGGGAGCAGTAATCATTATTTAGAACATGATTAAATATGTCTGCGTCTATTGACTCTGCCTATGATTTATGTATTTGTTTAGTCAATAGTCTAATGTAAATGATGTAATTAATTATAGATGGTGGTGTCAGGTCATTGGTAAAAACAATTTGATGAGAACATAGGCTCTGTTCCTCTCCTCCTCCCCCCCCCACCCCGCTCCCTTTCATGACAGATGCAAAGGGGGAAGGGGAGGGGAGGGGAAGGGCGGGCAGAGTTGAGGGAATTCCAAAGGCTGTTTTTTCATGTGTGAATGGCGCTTCCCCGGCTCTCAATTTGCATGTTGTCTTTTCTCTTGTTCGGCATTCGTTTTAGAAATTGAAATAACTTGTTAAGCAAAGGGGACGGGAGCACATGATTGCAAAAAGGACACAGGGGACCAGTCAGGGTGAGCAGCTAAAGAGCCAGCTGCTCCCGAACACGAGGGAGCATGCCACGATCATTTACCGCTTCATAAAATTAAATGTTTTCCAGATTAAATCACTAGGCAGCAAGCAGGAGGCCTTCTATCTCTAATAACAATTTTTCAATCAATATCGGGAGGCCTGCTGGTATGAAAGCAGCAGAGAGATGAGGAGGCCGAGGCGGGCTGGGGGACGGGAGGGGAAGGAGCGCAGGGCAAAGCAGGAGCCGTGAGGAGAAAGAGCGACGGTCTCGAAAGCCACCACTTTCAATCAAGCCCAAAGTTTTTTAAAAATATATATATGCATGGTGTATTCTCCATCACTGTGAGTCTATTCCCCGTAGATTTTTCTCTTAACTGATAATTCGGTCAGTCACATTCCTCAGAGGGAGGTCATGGGTCACCCCAGCCCCTGTCAGGCCTCAGAGAAACCATTTCCATTTTAATGCCACAGCTATAATCTATCAAAGATGTGATGTACAAGATACAATGAATTTAAGTGGTCTTCATATATCACCGAGCTTTCATGCCTTCACCTGGGTAATAGTCTGAATTACTCTCCCTACCTCACAATCTGTCACCCCCAGTAAAATAACTGCCACGCTGGTGTTAATGGCAGGTGTGCCCAAATTGGGGCCACGCGCGGTAGCCAGAGACATTATACATCATAAATGTTAGCATTCGGTGCTTAGCCTGCTGGCAACCGCAACGGAAACTTATTCCATAAATAGTTTTTCTGAGCTTTATTCTGCTTGCCTTTCTTTTTGTTGGTATTACTCTTATTTGTTGGCATTGGAATAAATGGAATGAAGGCAAGAGACATAGACAATAGTAATATTACCTTTTCACAGATACGGGAGCCGTTCCTGTCAGGGAGTCAAACTCATGTGTTGCTGGTTCAAATTGGTTTATCTGTGTATTGATCTATTCAAGCAGGGATGGCCGGTTTCCACATGGATCATGTAGCTCACGGGATCTACTCTTCACTTTCCCCCTACCTGTTCATGATCTGTTCAGGTCTCAGCCCTCTCAAATCTGTGTCCAGAAGTTAGGCTCCAAAAGCCTTTTCTAGATGTTTCAGTCCGCTCATAATGAATGGGAGTCTGGCAACCAATATACATGGATTTGGCCAAGTTGTCTGAAAGGGGCAACACATGGATTTGGTACACATGAACCAGAACTCTGAACAATCAAGGTTTTGTGTTGAGGGTACACAAGCTGAGAACCAGACCAGAGTTAGATAAAAAGAGAAGTCCACATATGCCTGTGAGGAGTCTTATGTAAGCGGAACAGTTTTTCCCCAAAAGATCTTGCTTATGCATTGTAGCCCACAGAAATACTTGTGGCTGCCTCCTGGAAATGAATGGAAGAACCAGAGAGCCAGTTTAGTGTAGTGTTTAAGTGAGTGGACTCTAATCTGGAAGAACCATGTTTGATTCCCCACTCCCCCCCCCCACTTGCAGCTGCTGGATGACCTTGGGCAAGCCATAGTTCTGTCAGAGCTGTTCTTGAAAGAGTAGTTTCTCTCAGCCCCACCTACCTCACAGGGTGTCTGTTGTGGGGAGGGGAAGGGAAAGGGGTTTGTAAATTACTCTGTGACTCCAAGTGAAGGGTGGGGTATAAATCCAATCTCTTCTTCTTTTATGAACTGCACAATCACATGGATATTAAACACATAGTCCACATCATTTGTGTGGCTATTTAAAAAATGGAAATGGAGATGACTGGGACCTCCATGGAATTTCTACTGGATCATGAGCCTCGGTGGCCTTGCCCACAGCTGATCATGTGACCAAACATATTGGGTTGGATCCACTCTTGGATTTTCCACTGTTGAAAAATGGAGGGATGGGTCTTGTTTGACAATTAAAAAGATTAATCTGGGTATCATGGGATATGCCTAGACTAAAGGGTCTAGGAACAAGGGCTGTAATAAGGAGAGAAACTGGACATGATTGAGGCAAAAAGGTCAATGAATCCAGCCTATAAACTGGCCCTAGTACAGCCCAAGTAAATGCTGATGAGTGCATTAGACACAAACAATTCACACAGCCTTCATGAGTATAGCCAATATTATGCATCATGACCATAGAGATAAGAATCCTGGCTGTCGGAATTAGCCACCTAATCAGGGGCAAAGAGGTCAAGATTGGCTAACAAAGGCTACTTATGAAGGAACAAACAGGGTTTTTTTCCCCATGATAAACACACTCAAACACAGTGACAAAAGAAGCATAATGTGCTGATAAAGGATGGGACACTGCTACTTCCAGACAAAGGTGGGTTTTTTTCCTCCCCTCCTGTGGGAAAAGTCTTACCTTGTAGGAAAGTAACGGTCAGGTGACCAGGGTTCCCCTGTGACCTCCCCAATGTTTGTTCACTTAAGAGCCCACATTGCTCGTCCCAGGTTCAACACAGTACAGAAAGATGAGAAACTGGATGTGTCCCTCCAGTGTATTCCAGCATTAGAAGAACTTTGAAGAAAAACAGAATTAGAAAAACATTAGAAGAAAAACAGAATTAGAAGAACATTAGAAGAAAAACAGAATAGTTCAGGAGGGCATTTTTATAAAGGGAACAGGGTTGTAGTAAACAGAATTGACCAGGAGGACGGTGAGGGCTGTGGTTTATTATATCGCCTATTTTACATATTACCTTGTTTGCACCGCATTGTTTTCTAGTTATTTGTAGTCCAGTTGTTGCAACTGTTATGGTCTGTCTCCCACAGTTTTTCCTTATTGTGTTGTTTGTTCCTAATTTTATAATTCACCTTGAGTGATCAGCCAGCAAGCTGGACTATAAGTATATAAATACATAAATAACTTGTCATTTAGATGGTCAAAAATAAAAATGTGGAATCTTACCTGAAATGTCAAAGATTGTTTTGAGGTGCTGAAAATGTTGAGAAATTGTGATCATCACAGAGGAACACAGATATGGTCTTCAGCCAAAAGCATATTTTTGCTGTTGGTTGGGAAAAACGTGCAGACATACAGGGTTGCCTCCAGCCAGCTTTTTCACTCAGTCTTGTGTAATTCCCCTTCCTCCTACAGCCTGGATCCCTCCTTACTTTTGTACATTCAAGGCTGCCAGTTTTGGTTGGGAAATACCTGGAGATTTTGGGGGCGGAGCCTGGGGAAGGGAGGGATCGTGAGGGGGAAGGACCTCAGCAGGGTATAATGCCATACAGTCCACTCTCCAAAGCAGCCATTTTCTCCAGAGGAAATGATCTTGGTCATCTGAAGATCAATTGTAATAGCGGGAGATGTCCAGGTGCCACCTGGAGGTTGGCAACCCTATGATCCCATGAGCTCCAGCATAGCCTTTTTTGGCGATCAAAGAGGGGCCCTCTTTTCTTTCTCATTGGCAGGAAACTGATTGGGTCCAACCCATCATTTTGATCCTGCCTGCCTGAGCGGATTGCAAGAGCCTAATGGAATCCTCCTTCCTGCTTCTAAGGGCCAAACTAGATGAGAAGCTGTCCCTGGGTTTATCACAGAGACACACGGTCATTTTAAAAAGTGAGCTCCCACCCCGGAATTCTTTTAAACTCTAATTCAGGGGCGTGATTTTGGTCAGGACCACCATGCAGGGTTGCCAGGTTCCTTACCTTTTCTGGCGGCAGGGGGGGCGGGTTGTTGGTCCCAGTCTGGGACATTCGCGTGTGCGCATAGTGCATGTGCACACCTCAATGACATCACCCAGAAGTGATGTCATCACTCTAGGCATGCTGCTGGTGGATGCTCAAGGATTCAGCCTGAAAACTCTATGCTACCATAGAGTTTTCAGGCTGCATGCTAGACTGTCCCCCCAGCGACATGCCCAGCACGATGATGTCACCTCCAAGTGATGTCATCACGCCGGGCACGTTAGCCAGATTTGGGCACTTTGGGGTCGGGGTTCCCCCTGCTGGCTGGATCTGGGCCGGTGGGTCAGGGGCCCTTTGAGCAGACAACCCCCCCCCCGGGGGCACCCGGCAGCCCTCCCACCACAGCATGGGGAAAAGACGGGATCCTGCCTCCCCCCTTGCCATTTTTCTAACCCAAAATTGTGTTTGGGGGCAGACAGTCATGTAATATCCTCAGTTTTGTTTTATGTTGGAAAAACAGCACTGAGGGAATGGAAGTTCCCCTCCTCCCACTGTGCCTCAGGAGTCCCAACCAGAACTAGGCCTCTGGAGTGCAATATAAAGAGTTCCCAGGTGGGAACTCGCTATTGAAAGTGGCAGGATGTCCCTGTGGCAAGCCTGGGGACTCCTGCCTCCTCCTCAGACCTCTTGTTGTGGCTAAGGGCTGGCATGATGGAACATGCTCCCTTGGGTTGTGGAATGGTCTACTTGTGCTTGCAGGGCATGTGCTAAAGGGATCGTGCCCTCATTCTTAGGTGAATTGCTTATAGCACCATCAATGCTGGAGCCCCTTTGAAGAGAGAGCAGCAGAGATCTGTCAGAAATGAATAGATTTGTTAATCGGGCCATGTTAATAGCCAAATGCATCCATTCCTCCTGAATAGAGATTTTTATTTTCTGAATCAATTGTTTTTCATATTCTGTACTTGTGAATGTTGGATATTATTTATTTCCAATAAATTGGACTTTCCGCTTGCTTGACATATTACGCTGATCTATCGCTTTACTCTCATTTTGTCCTGTTAACTAGAAACCTACTTTATCGTGAAATATGTTTCTCATATTTTCTCCTACATACTGAGTGAAACGCATTGATAATCATCATAAATTTCGAAGGCTTTCCCTCAAAGCAACATACAGATTGCACTCTGTCAGGAGGGGAGGGAAACCCAGTCAATTCCAGCTGTTAGGCCTGGACACATGGCTCCCATTCACCCATCCAGCAGTGGGGAGGTGGTGAAATAGTGCGAGAATAGGGCAGCTCGAAACTGCTCTCATCCACCACACAAACTTCACTGCGAATCCACAGGAGTTCCCAAAAGAGCAAAGGCCCAGCTTGTATGAGTCCCAGGGCTATTTTTGTAGAAAAAGCCCAGCAGGAACTCATTAGCATATTAGGCCACACCCCTGGCTGTGCAGCTAATTAGCATATCAGGCCACACCCCCATGTTACCAGAAGTGTGGTCATCCAGCCACACCCACCTTTTGCTTCTTATTCTGCTTACCTTGTTTGTTGTCAAAACCCAGGGCTTTTTTTGGAGCAGAAACTCCTTTGCATGTTAGGCCACACACCCCTAATGTAGCCAATCCTCATGAGTTTCTGCTGTTGGGTGTGGCCTATTATGCTAATGAGTTCCTGCTGGGCATGGCTAACTCAGGAGCCAGCCAGAACTCTGTTCCTGTGCGTTCCTGCCCAAAAAGAGCCCTGATGAGTCCTATCCCTTACAATGGATGGCGGGGGGAGAGGCAGTAAGAATTATAAGCTTTGATAACATACACAACAAAATCTGGATTTTTTCTTTCTTTCTTCTATTAGGCTTTTTGTGGCATCTCTGTAGACAGGGAAATAAGCAGAGGTGAACACGTGAACACACAGGATCACATGAAGCTGGCTTGAGGGCCAGTTTGGTGTAGCGCACCAGACTCTAATGTGGGAGAACACCCTACTCCTCCACTTGCAGCTGCTGGATGACCTTGGGCAAGCCATAGTTCTGTCAGAGCTGTTCTTGAAAGAGCAATTCTCGAAAGAGCTCTCCCAGCCCCACCTACCTCACAGGGTGTCTGTTGTGGGGAGGGGAAGGGAAAGGAGATTGTAAGCCGCTCTGAGACTCCTTTGGGTAGTGAAGGGCAGGGTATGAATCCAACCTCCTCCTCCTCCTCCTCTTCTTTTTCTTCTACTGAATCAGACCACTGTTCCATCAAGGTCAGTACTGTCTACTCAGACTGGCAGCAGCTCTCCAGGGTCTCAGGCAGAGGTCTTTCCCATCACCTACTGCCAGATCTTTTAACTGGAGATGCCAGGAATTGAACCTGGGAGCTTCTGCGTGCCACACAGACGGTCTGCTACTGAGCCACAGCCTCTCCCCTCCCTGGAGACCTGGGATTTCTGCCTGCCCTTGAGAGTGGCACTAGCCCATCCCTTATGATTCCATCACCTCTGAATAAAATGTAGGGGTGGGGGATGCCGGCATGAAGGACTTTTGCAGTGTAATCCTCTGCAGTTACTCCAGGGCTAAGTCCATATTTTGGGGGACCCTGGGCAGGCACTGCCCAGGCACCTCTGTCTACCCCCCACCAGGCTCCACTTGTGCCTCCCCTTCCACACATCCCACCTCTGTGCCCCCCACCCATGAGCCTGTATGTCCTTCTCCTGCTTGCAAGCCCTCCCATCGCCTATGCTGAGTTGCCTGCACAACCTGCACACCCTTTTCCCAACAGCACTGACTGGTGCTTACAGCTAGGAGTCCTGCTGCTGTGGCCACCAGGGGCACCACTGCTGTGCACTACCCACATGCCCTTCCCCAATGACTCTGGGCAGCTGGGAGCACAGGTGGTGGAGCACTTCAGGCAAACAGATGGGGAAAGGCAGGCAGGCAACTGGGGGGGAGTGTGTGGTTGGGGGCCAGTGGCATTGGGCCCCACCGGAAGCCCTGTTCTTTAGCAAATGCCCCACCTCAGAGTGTGCTGATGCCAGCCCTGAGTTACTCAAGTCAAAGTTATTGAAGTCAATGGGGTGGATCCAGCCAACTTTTGCATTCCATCTTGCCTCCTTACTACAGCCTCCATCCCACATGACTTTTATCCAATGTCATCTGATAACCCTTAGTGCAGGCCCAGGGGGCTGGATGAGGATCCCAGAGGGCTTCCATCAGGCCCACAGTGGAACTGGCCATCTCCTGCTTCCAGTTCTGCTGCTGCTGCTGCTGCTGCATCATAGCTTGCTTCGCCAGACTCTCTTAGTCACTCAGCCATTTCATGTTTAGGTTAAAACTGTCAGGTAATCCTGCCATGAAATGGATGGAAGGGAAGGAGGGAGGGATGGTCTGCAACTTTTCATGCTTGGAATGTAGGGAGGTGTGTAGGTTGCCTAGGAGATTCAGGATTCCATGGCCTGGGCACTCTGTTATCTCACCAAATGTCCTTGGTCTCACAGTTCTTGTTTTCTCTGTCTGAGACAGCTTTGGGGCAGTTTGGTTATTTACTGCTTTAGTACTTTCGCACGTCTTCCCACGCGTGGGCTTAGTGACTATTGGTAGATGGAGAGGGGGGGCACTTTGAGCGGGTACAACTGTGGGTGCCTCTTTAGATTTAGTCATCCCTGACAACGAGATGTTAACGTGCCTTTAGAACTGCTTTCAATAAACGCTATCTTCTCTATGAAGCCTGGTGTTTGACTGACTTTCTGAAGAGCCTGACAGAAACAAACTCTGAGCATGAGATTTCTGTGGTGAATCTCAGTAAATCAAAAGTAGGTTTGCAGCTTACAGAGCTAATGTTTTAAGCATGTTTTTATTTCAAGTAAAAAAAAATCTTTGTGTTTGCATCCTTTATAAAGTTTATATCTCCGCTACCTGGCATTACATTTTATGACACACGTGGCCCGGCCCCACAAGGTCTCATTTATGTCAGATCCGGCCCTCGTAACAAATGAGCTCAACACCCCTGCCTTAGTGTAACCTCCTTCCCTTTTTCTCCAGGAGAAAATTCATTCATTCATTCATTCATTCATTCATTCATTCATTCATTCATTCATTTATTTATTTATTTATTTATTTATACCTTCGATTTATATACCGCTCTAACCCCGAAGGGGTCTCTGAGTGGTTTACACAGAATCCAATTCCTATCTAGGGCCACAAGTATAGAGGGGGTGACTGCCTACCAACACCCAGGCAGCAGGGCTTGTAGTGTTTTTGCTATCCGGCTCCTTTCCGGCGGGCCTCGGATGTCGGTGCTCCACCTTCTGTGCCCTGGGGCAGGCCTTTCTAGTCCAGCAGCTTCCTCCTGGTAGGCCCGGTAGGAAAAACAGGTTGGATCCAACCCAGTGGGCTTAGACTGGAATAACTGTGCACAGGAGTACAGTGTTTAATACTTGGGTTCCAAACGATCATCATTGTTTAGCAGTCTCTGACTTCCTAAGAAAGCATGGCTGATGTAGCAAGCAGAGGATGGTATAATATAGAATTTTATAAGCCCAGCTGTTATGCTTTCCTAGTCTTGGAGTACAGATGTAAATATTGAGCCAATTATGAAGTCTTGACTCTGTTTCATACACCCAGCATCTGCTACTAGTACATCATCTTTACTGCTGGGCTAAGAAAACACTCCTGACTTGTGACAGTCTCCATGTTGGGCGGAATTATTCCTTATCTATGCCACATATCAGGAACACCATTAGACTCTCATGAAGATAGATTCAGGTAAGTATCCATTTTGGTCTGAAGCAACCGAACAAAGTTCGAGTCCAGTGACACCTTTAAGACCAACAAAGTTTAATTCTGGGTATAAGTTTTTGCGTGCTTATACCCGGAATTAAACTCTGTTGGTCTTAAAGGTACCACTGGACTCAAACATTTTACCATTAGACTCTTTTCCACAGTGGCCAAACAACTACCCTAGAGGGCCAAGAAACAGGGCTTAGAGGCAGAGGCATTCCCCTGCTGTTGCCTCATTCACAGCCTCTGGACTTTATTTATTTAAACATTTAAATCCCGCCTTTCCTCAAGGTTCAAGGTGGCTTACAATAATAGTTGGAACCATTTTCAGTGAAAACCAAAATAAAAATAGCAAAGCTGAAATTTCCCCCTCCCCTCTCAAGAGACGCCTGCCATTCAAACCCCCTCAAAAGTCCCGGTGAACAAATAAACTTTGCAGTGCCTCCTGAAGATCTCCACAGGGGCCCCCCTTCCCTCTTCAGGGAACCCATTCTACAGTGCAGGAACCATGATGGAAAAGGCCCAGGCTCTGGCTGATGCCAGACAAGCTATTCTAAGTGGTGGGGTAGCCAACAGATGGGCTACATGATAACATTAGTTGGTGCACAGGGACATATCGTAGGGATGCCAGCTTCCGGGTGGGACCCAGGAACCCCCTGGAATGACAGGTCATCACAAGACTACAGAGATCAGTTCCCCTGGAGAAAATGGATGCTTTGGGGGGTGGACTCTACAGCATTGTATTCTACTGTCCTCCCCAGGCTCCATTCCCAGATCTCCAGGACTCTCCCAACCTGCATCTGGCTACCCTATCCCCTTTCCCCTACCAGTAGCCAGGGAACACCTGTCAACCCTAGACTTGGAAGGCTAGTAGCCACTGATGGACCTCTTCTCCATGGATCTACCTAACCCCCACTTAAACCCACGCACACTCATGGCAATCAAGATGTCCACTGGTGGTGAATCCCGCAGTTTGACCATTGGGGCTGCTGCTTGCCACTGGAGTCCTCCCTGCATCATGCATTCATTCCATCAGCTTCGGTTGCCTGCAAAGTTGCTGGTTTCTCTGCAAGGGGGGGGCTGCTGTGGCAAAAAAGGAGGGGAGGACCCTCTCCCTCTTCACGCAAGTGTAGCCCAGCGAGGCTAAGCCTGGGCAAGCTCATGAAAACCTTCCTGACTCTGTTGTAAATTTCAGTAAATGCACTTCCCACACACACGCACACACACACACACACACATACACCCCCTAGGAATCTTCCTCCTGATTTGTGACTACCATAATTTGCCATTAACGTCCAGTGCCAGGATTGGGTGGCAACCCAAAGCAAAGGGCATCTCCATTAAGTAGGAGAGACATCAGGGCAGCTATGAAAGATACTAAGGAAACTTTTTAAAAAATCCTTCTTCCACAGCAACCCTCCTCATTTTTGGATGGGGCAATAAATCTTTGCTTCTCCAAAGAAAGGGGTGGGGTGGGGGGAATAAGGCCTGCATTGACTTGTCAAGTCTAGCATTAGTTAATGGTGCCTGAATGGGCTGGGAAAGAAGAAGAAACATGCTTCCCTGCCTCTCCACTCCTCGTACAAGGAGCAATATCAGTATCAGAGTCACTTTGTGAAGAGTCCGTTTCCCTCCTGTAGATGCCAATTACCATCAAGTTACTCCCCCCCCCGAGGACACGAATGTAGATGCCACGGATCTGGGTCCACCTCATGCAGGACGACTTCTACAGAAATTGCTTCTCCTACTAGAGAGTAAGGAGCTGTGGTGGCTCAAATGGTTAAGACGCTGAACTGCAGGCTGTGGAAGGTCAGTAGTTCAGCAGTTCAAGACCCGGGTGCCGCATGACGGAGAGAGCTCCTGTCTCTAGTTCCAGCTCTTGCCAACCTAGCAGTTTGAAAGCAAGAAATTGCAAGTAGATAAATAGGTACCACTTCAGTGGGAAGGTAACAGCGTTCCGTGCGCCTTGGTGTTTAGTCATGCTGGCCACATGACCATGGAAACGTCTTTGGACAGCGCTAGCTCTTCGGCTTTGAAACGGAGATGAGCACCGCAACCCTAGAGTCGGATTCGACTGGCTTTTGAGCAAGGGAACCTTTACCTTTACCTTTATCAGAGAGCATGTTCCCTTTTGTTCAGGGCAAATTCGAGAATGGAAACTAGTTTGCTCCCCCACCAGTTTCCCTTTGCAAATTTCTAATAAAATGTATCTGAAGACGTATGCATACACACGAAAGCTTATACTCAGAATTAATCCCACATCTTAAAGGTGCCACGGCACTCAGACTTTGCTCTTTTAATAAAACGAATACACAAATGCAAGTCAATTGGTTCACAACTGTTCTCTGACCATACGTTATTTAATAATTGAGATATGAAATTCAGTGATAGTGGATTTTATCATTTTGTTATTATTTATTAAACGTATAAACCGCTTTCCCTTGGAGGGCTTTGGGAGGTGTACGTCCTAAATTAAACATGAACAATTAAAAACTATCAACAGAAAATAATACATGGTTAAAACAGATCAAACAGTATAATTCTTCCAGATAATAGATGGTGTACATGTAACTTTGCTCCCACTATAGGGTGGATCACATTTTAATACGCACTTTATGACAGCTGACATGATATTTAATATCTGGCTGTCCTTGATGGTTGGCGTGCAACAATATGGGACACTGTTTGTAGCTGATGCCTTCTGAAGTTTGGGACAATGGAAACAACCAGAGCTGTCCAGAAGGTTAGCGCAGCTTAATTTTGAAGCTAAGTAGGTAAATTCAAATCCTGTTCAAAAATTAAATGAGGCAGCAGAAATGGACAAACTGACTCTGACTATGAAAGGACATGACGAATCAGCCTTCATAAACACGTGGCAACGCTTTTATGACTGGTACGACCAGGGAGGGAAGGATGGAGAGAAACAATAAGGACTGAATATTATTAACCTATGTTAAGTTAGAAATGGATAAGACAGAAAGATATAATTTGTGGATACAGAAGTAAAGGAGTATTAGTATTAAGGACGGCAAGGTGGGAGGGAATCTAACTGGATTAATAGTTATGGGAACTGTACCCCCCATGAATGTTGAATGCTGTGTTTGTTTATTTTTGTGTTGTGTGTAGTGTAAAGGTATTGTATTGTATCTTGTGTAATTGTATTGTATGTTATGTAGTGTAATGTTGTTATGTCGTTGTCTTAAAAATAATAAAAATGCCTCCTTTAGGGGCGCTTTAAAAAAAAATTAAATGGCAGATTCGGAGATTTGAGGGCATGTTTTGAACGTTTGCACATATTTATTTCAGCTCTGATGGATTCTCATGTTATTAGGGACTTTTTTAATCCTAAGGAGAGGCACCTAAATATAACACGGCTGTGCATTTTTGTTCCCCTCGTAGTAGACCTATTAGAAAGCCAAAATAACGCCCTGGTAGTGTGAACCAAGAAGAAAGGAAACACGCTTTCACATTTTACACGCATATATTTTTGGTGGGGGAAGACTCTGTTGAGTTCACCCAGAGGGGAAAAAAAGGAAAGGCTTTTGGTAGCAAAGGGAGTGCAGGGGATTCTTCCTCTCTCGCGTGTATTTTATTGGATGCCGGCTGCGTTCCTTCCATGGCAAGAATTACAGGCTTAATTTGCTGTATTGATCCGAAGCGGCCATTTGGGGACAGTGAATTTCCATTTTTAAACAAATAGTAAAATGGATTGTGATGTGTAAGGCTCACGGTGCCTCTTTACAGCCGTCAGGCCAAAGGATATTAACCCGGAGGTAGAACCCCACCTGTGCCCAATTCATACTTATATTGAATGTGCAACGATAGGATACAGCAAAGAAGCAGCTGGAGCAGACACTCACAATGGCTAATGTCTTTATCAAAACAGGTGCTGGGCCTCAAGCCACCCCCGGTGAAGCTCCTAATCCCTGACGCATAGGGAACCAGTTTGTGGGGGGTTTTTTAAAGAAGTATGCAACATTTCCAGGTAATGTTTGTTTGTGTTTCAAAAATATCATTCATTTTCACCACCTCATTCCCCACCCCATCCACTGTTACACTGTAAGTCCTGGCTGTAGTTGCTGCTGGTCAAATTTTCAAAGGATGGGCTGAAACTTAGTGATGCAGTTTTTCTTTCTGTTCTGCATGGGGGGAGGAAGAGCAGGAGGAGGAGGAGGTTGGATGTATACTCTGCCATTCACTTGGAGTCTCAGAGCAGTTTACAACTCCTTTCCCTTCCTTTCCCTTCCCTTCCCTTCCCTTCCCCACAACAGATACCCTGTGAAATAGGTGGAACTGAGAGAGCTCCTTTGAGAACTGCTCTTGAGAGAACTGCTCTGAAAGAACTTTTGACTAATACAAGATCACACCAGCAGCTGCATGTGGAAGAGTGGGGGATCAAAACCAGTTCTCCCAGATTAGAGTCCACAACCACTACACCAGAGTGGCTCCCCAGTTTGCAAAGGGGTCCTGAATAACAGGAAACCTCCAAAAAAGTGGGCTTGCCAACTCTGGGTTGGGAAATGCCTGGAGATTTAGGGGGTGGAGCCTGGGGAGCCAAGGGTTTGTGGAGGAGAGGAACCACATTGGAATATAATGCCAAATAGAGTCCACCCTCCAAAGCAGCCATTTTCTCCAGAGAAACTGATCTCTGTCATCTGGAGATTGGCTGTAAATCCAGGAGATCTCTAGGCCCCACCTGGAGTCTGGCAACCCTAATTTACGGATCAATGCCTACTCGCCACAGTCACTAATGGAAACTCCATATAGACCTCTAGTATTAACAGAGATATTATTCCCCCTATTTTTAAAGAAAGTGTCCAGCATGCAGACATACCCAGTGCCCAAACTAGGTCTGTTGCAGACTTAGGCCACTTCTGTACTGTCATTTTTGTCACTCGTTTGTCCCTATTGCTTTGGGTCCCCCCTTTCCACATGTGTTTTGCTCCCTCTGGGACTACTAGAGAGAGCAAAACACATGGCGGGGGGGGGGATCCTGAAGCAAGAGGGACAAACAAGTGACAAAAAGTGGCAGTGCGGAAGTGGCCTTAGCCAGAGGTCAAGGCTAACCTGTATTTACAGCCCCAACAGAATCCTGCAGACAACAAAGACCATGCTAAGGGAAAGAGACCAGTCTGGTGGGTGGCCGCCCAGAGAAGGGCAGTCCGGAAATGTGGGCAGTCAGCATCAACACCTCCTTGCCCCTGTGGCTGGACCATTCTCTTTGCAAGGAAGACGCAGTGGCCTTAAGTAGGGTAACCCAGGCACAGGTGTGACATTGGCCAGTCAAAACAAACCATAGGCCACAAGTGTCATGGGCTGGCTTTCACCTTAAATGCCCCTGGATGGGGCAGTCTGCCGTTTCTAAACCTCTGAATCCCAGAGCCAAGAGGCAACATCAGGGAGAGGTCTAGTCCAATATGCCCTGTTGTTGGCCCACCAGACGAACTAGTTGGCCACCAGTGGACATTCTGAGGACATTTTTTAAAATAATAATTGCTGTTGCAAAAACGGAAAAGACTAGAGACTTACTCTTTAAAAAATGAAAGCCTGGAATGGCAATAGATAATTATAATGCTAGTGTGCATATCCACAATAACAATCACTGATCTATTTTTAAAAGCCCTTCTGTTGCACTGAAGAAGCAAAACGCAGGGGAAATGGTTGCTTTCTGTTTTAGATATAGCCATAGGCAGTTAAATCAGTCAAAATCATGCTCAGTTTCGGGGCGGGGGGAACCACCAGTGTACAAATCCATTGGGCAGGCGTTCTAGTCATCCGGTGTGAACCAAACAGAATGGATGATGATGTGTTTATATCTGATCATAGCATTCAAATACAACAAGTTTGATTACCAAATATACTTGTTGTGAGATTCGTGGCATCTCTAATCCAGCATGTTCTTCTTATGTTCTTATGGTAATTGTGGCAAAAGACTGCAAAAGAGATCCAGTGCAGTGTAGTGGTTAAGAGCAGTGGATTCTAACCTGGAGAACCAGATTTGATTCCCCACTTTTCCTCCACCTGAAGCCAGCTGGGTGACCTTGAGCCAGTCACAGTTCTCGCAGAACTCTCTCAGCCTCACAAGGTACCTGTTGTGGGGAGAGGAAGGGAAGGCAATTGAAAGCCACTTTGAGAATCCTGAAGGTAGAGAAAAGCTGGGTATAAAAACCAACCCTCCTTCTTCAAAAGTGTCAATTCCTTAACAGTTTCTACTAGAACAGGGTATTTTTTTGTAATTCTCTGCCTAATATTTCACCCTAATTCAGATACACAGCATGGATTTTCTATCCCAGACTCTCACCTTCAGTTCAGAGGAGTGTTTGCCCATTAAATCCTAGCAATGTTTTTCTTTTACTAGGAACATTTAATGAAATAATTAGGCAATTAATTACAAACTCCACAAGGAGTGGCAATTATTGCTTTTTTCCCATTTAAAACGAGTAAAAGGCTGAGTAACTTATTGATGAGAACTGCATCACATCCCGCTAAAGAAGGGTACCCAAGGGTGGGTGAAAGCGTCTCAAGTCTACATGGTGGGAACACGTGGCAGGAATAATGCCCAGCAATTAACTATACGGCAGGATAGCTTCCTCTTTTTGTACAGTTATATTTTAAGGCAATCCTTATTGCTGTTTATTACCCTTTACTTAATTTTTCTTATAATAGTCAAGATGAGCAGAAAAGATTGATCTTCACCCTAAGAATCAACGCAGTACACAATCTTCCTCATATTCTAGTGTGCAAGGAACCTTTCTTATATTGGAAAGAGCAAGAGTCCGGTAGCACCTTAAAGACTAACTACATTTGCGGCAGGGGCTGACCTTTCCTGAGTCACTACTCACCGAAGAAGTGGGCGGCGGTGTCTCACGACAGCTCATCCCCTGCCACAGATTTTGTTAGTCTTTAAGGTGCAGCTGGACTCCTGCTCTTTTATACTGCTACAGACAGACTAACAGGGCTACCCATATTGATCTTTCTTATATTGCTAATATTCAGGGCTCTTTTTGTAGCAGGAACTCCTTTGCATATTAGGTGACACACCCCTAATGTAGCCAATCCTCCGAGAGCTTACAGAGCTCTTCTTACAGGGGCTAATGTAAGCTCTTGGAGGGTTGGCTACATCAGGGGTGTGTCGCCTAATATGCAAAGGAGTTCCTGCTACAAAAAGAGCCCTGCTAATATTAATTGCTGGTTGTGAGTTGCTGAATTCTGCCCCTTCTCACATGGAAGCTGATTCAAACAGCATTAATGATACAGAAGATCTGGCCAGGATAGCCCAGGCCAGGATAGCCCAGTCTCATCAGATCTTGGAAGCTAAGCAGGGTCAGCCCAGCTCATATTTGGATGGGAGACCACCAAGGAATACCAGGGGCGTGATGTAGAGGCAGGCACTAAATCCATACATCAGCTGTGACAACAACACCAAAAGTCACCTTCAGTGGCTTTCATGTGTTAAATATTTCTGGGTTGTACATCAACACACACACAGTGTGACATTTGGGCTATACAATGTTGGGAAAGGCTGGGGTGTGAAGAAAACCTAAAATCAGCTAACTTCAAGCTGTGACTAAAACTGTCATGTCCTATTCAAAAGGGTGGATCACTTATTGCAATGGCCAGAAATGGAAATCTGAAAATGGAACAAACCACACGCTCAACCAAACATACTTATGCATCATCCTTATTATTCCCCAAATTAGGGGAGGTAGGGTTTTCCAATAGCAGAGGAGAATGCATGAACTCTGTATTTACAATATTAGACACATACATACACCCACAGGGCCAGTTCATAGCATCCCCTCACCCCATGGCTTCCTCTCACATTACCATCGGGTGGGTCAAAGGCGAGCCTCTTGTGACAATGCCAGCAGTGGTGGCACAGGTCCAGGAGGTGATGCTTATTGTATGCCAGTGTGGTGTTGTGGAAACAGTGGCAGACTAAGACCCTGGAAGCTCACTGGGTGACACTGGGCCCGTCACAAACACTCAGCCCAATCTCACAGGGTGGTGGTTGTTGTGAGAGAGTGGGGGACGGGGACACAATGTTCTAAGATGTTTTGAGTCCCAACTGGGGATAAAAGCGGGATATAAATGAATAAATAAATAAATGTATGCACTGTCCCCAGCAATGCCTGGGAGCTGGCAGAGCTCCTGTGGCATATCAGCACCCTCCCATTGTGCCACCCCATGCAGTTGCTTGGGTGGTTTGGCTCGAGAACCAATCCTGCACATGCACATGGACACACACTTATTCTAGCGCAGTCTCTGTGGAAAATCTGGTATCCCTAGGCCTTGGAGCACAGCACAAGAGCTGTGTTATTTGAAACCGTTGTTGTTTCTTGTTTGTGTATTCTTTTTTTTGTTTTGTTTTAATGCCTGAGAAAATGGGGCAGTCACAGACTCGTGGATTTAAACAAACTTTATTTGGGCGCTTGAGTGACTGGCAATTGTGAGCCATCCTTTTAGCTGTCACAAGGCCCGGAGAAATGTGTGAGTGCTCTTCCATGAAATGTTTATATTTCATAAACAAAATGATGTGCTTAACAGTCGGAGCGATGGGAGGGTTCCAGCTAATGCATTTTCCAATGTGTGAGGTAGATTATTAATGCGCTCCAGTAGCTGTTAATTTCAGTTTGCCGGAATGATTTATGAGGAGCTAAAGGAGAGAGACATAATCTAATTGAGATCAGAATCACTGTTCTAGGCGAAGAGCACCAGCCTGGACCCCCTAACCGCAGCAGAATGATTAATATCTAATAAGCAAATAACCCGTTAAATTATTATAAACATTACTTTTGACAACTCTTTTGTCAGCAAATGAAAGAGCATACAAACAATACCGCCCCTGTGTACAAAAAAAAAACACCAGTTTTTCTTTTTTTAAAATCATCCCAATATTTTATGTGAGGGTAAACGTTTTCACATAAAGGTTAACCTTGCGGGGGGGGAATCAAACACCCAGATCAAATCTGCGGTAGGAATGGAAACATTGTCATGTGAACAACAGATGAACCATGGGAGCACAATCAATCTTGAAACACACACATGAAGAGAGAGAGAGAAAGAGAGAAAGAAGGAGAGACTGTTATCTCAGAAGATTACATGACGGCCAGTCTCTGTGGTTATTGTTAGTTAAGTATCTCCCTTTTGTCTGGGTGATGAAGCTTTCGAGCTGCTAATTCTGCCCTCGGAAACTGCTGAAGATTTGGAGAGGGGAAAGAGGGTGGAGTCTGGAGGGGGGAGGGAGCTCAGCAAGGATGTGATGTCACAGAGCCCACCCTACCAGATTGCCATTTCCTCCAGGGGAATTGATCTCTGTAGTCTGAAGATGAGCTGTAATTCTGGGGAAACGCTAGGCCCCATCCTGAGGCTAATAACCCTAGATGACATATGTATGTAAATACTATCAAGTTGAAATTGACTTATGGAAACCCCAGCAAAAGTTGCCTGCTTCTGCAGTCTTCCTTGGTGGTCCCCCATCCAAGTACTGACCCTGCCTAGTTTCTGAGATCTGACAAGATCAGTCTATACCATGCTGCCTTCTCTCCTAACCCTAGACGATGGAAGGAAAATCCAGTTCCTCTACATGGCTTGCAGCTTCTAGAGAAAAACTGCTGGCCATTGTCATGAAGGGGCACGTCATTGACTTATGGGGATCAGGAAATAAAAGTCTCTCAGACTTCTTGACCTTCCATATCTCCTCTTCTTAAATAGGCTCATTGCAATTCCTCCCCAGAGGGGGTTGGGAAACGAGAGACGCAAGGGACAGGAAGTCTGAAATACCTGGGTTTCCTGTTTCTCCAGTGTTGCACCCATGATACATCTAGAACAGCTCTTAGTGGAACAATTGTTTTCCATTCCTCCCACAAACTGGGACACAACTTCTACTTTGGAATGCTGAAAATCGTCCTTTTTTTAACAAGGATACCTGTGAGTTGAAGCAATCGGTCATCATCCCTGAAAGAGCTGGATATCACTCTGAAGGAAAGCCTAAAGCTATAAACCAGGAACGATTCCTGTGTGTGTTCTGAGCAGAGTTAGATGAATAAGGGCCACTGGGTGGTTGTACCTGTCCCTCCCAAGAAAAAACACCCGGGCAAGAATATCAGCCTGGAACCACCCACCAGCCACAGAAGAAACAGATGAACTATTACAGTTCCTCTGCCTCCACCAGAAAGTGTCCAGTATCCAGTGAACATACCTCCAGGACTGCCTCTTCCAATATGTTCCCAGAAGAATGCTGAGATCAGCTGATAACAACTTGCTGGTGATTCTTGGCCCTAGAGAGGTCCAGTTGTCCTTGACTAGGGCCAGGTCCTTTTCGGTCCCGGCCCCGACCTGTGGAGCTCTCTGCCAAACTACATCAGGGCCCTGTGCGATCTGATGCAATTCTGCAGGTCCTGTAAGGCAGAGATGTTTCACCAGGCTTTTAGCGGAGGACGGCAACGGTTAAGACTGGCACCCTCTTTTTCTTCCTATGACCCCCACGTCCCCTTCCCTGCCCTGCTGCACAGACAGCCCTATAGCCAGCAAAAGGGGGTCTACATCACCATCTGGACTGGTTAATTTATTGGTGTATTGTGACAATTTTATGCTGATTGTATTTCAACTTGCTTACAGGGCTGGGTGATTCATAAATTTAATTAATTAATTAATTAATTAATCCTACCCGAATTCCAAATTGCTGTAAGACTGTTGAAGAGGGGTGGGGGCAGGGACTGGATTGCCAAGCCCAACCTAGGAAATTCCTAGAGCTTTTTGATGAAGCTGAAGTGGGGTAGATCGGGGCTGAATTTTGAGAAACTCCACTTGGCGGATCGCTGAGGATGTAGACTGAGGTTTCTGGACCCTGGGGCAGTTTCCAACTCTGGATTGGGGGATACCTGGAGATTTTGGGGGGTGGAGGGGCCTCAGCAAGGTATAATGCCACAGAGCCCTCCTTCCAAAGCCACCATTTGCTCCAGGGGAAACTGATTTCTATAGCCTGGAGATGAGCTGTATTTCCAGACCACCAGGCCTCACCTGGAGGCTGGCAAGCCTACCTAAGCCATCAGGAATGGTTTAGATCCCTTCACCAGGCCCAGCTGCTTTTGCTGAAAATAGCCAGAGTCTGTCCCACAGCGCCCCCTGTGGTAGGGAAGAGTCATCATGGCCATATGGGGGCAAAATAGACTACTAGGCTGCTACTGCTGCTCAGGAAAGGGAGTTACACTAATAAAATTAGAAGATCCTCTGGCCACAAAAGCCTAGGGCAGGAACTCCACTGAGTAGGCTCCCAGGGGGAGGGGCAACTACCCCAACCTATGTTATGAGTGTTGTGCCATTGGGGAGATATTTTCCTCTCCAATGGCACAGCACTGGAGAACTTTCCAAGAGGAAACAAGCTGCAGTCCCTGCCTGCTGGGGATTTTTTCGGGGGGGGGCACCCTTCACCGTACTGCAAATGCATCCAGACAATTGAGTTTAAGCCTCTTCTGCTCAAACAAGAGACATTCAACACCGAAGACCTTTAAATTATAAACCCGGACACCATCGACATCAAAGCAGAGCTGCATTAAAAAGTACCGAGTTCATGGGGGTTTTTTTGAAGCAGAAGTATTGTGAAACCTCAGCCTGGCACTGGAACAGCTGTTCAAAATCTATTTTTCCAGATTGCTGAAAACAGTCCCTAACCCAGCTCATGACTCATTCTAATATTAACTATGAGAAACTTGGTTCTTATTTTGTTTTGTTTTTTAAAAAAATCTTGTGGAATTTGTGTTTATTAGATGTCTTGTTGGGTTTGGCCAGCGAGAAGTGTATTGTAACCTTCACAGACGTCCTTTTAAAAGCTGTTTAATACATTCTTTCCCGCTGATGATGCAGGACAGTTCTAAACAAAGTAGCAGGGAGAATTTTGTCCTCTCCTGTTTCGTTCTAAAGTGGCAAACCTCAGACTCCTTAAGCTGAACGAGTCCCTTCAGCTTTGTCGGGGCCAACACAAACAATATTTAACTGCTGATGCTGAGGTTTGTTCTGTAGCATGGATCTGCAATCCTCCCAGCCATTTGAAAGTGCCGATCTTGAGTCCTTTTCGCACAGTTGGAAATGGTGTCCAGTGGATGTGTGAAAAACCAACTGGCTTGCATATAAGTAGTGAGCGCACAGATCTGATGAATGTACAGGATCAAACCAAAGGCTCAGACAGGGCCGGCCCGAAGTGTCTGGGCGCCCTAGGCATGCCAGCTTGTGGCGCCCGCACCCCCTGGCAATGCCAACCTCCCGGTGGGGCCTGGAGACGGGGGGGGCGGCGCCGGCAAGCCAGGGAAGGGGCAGGGGTTTAAACCCCCGCCTCTTCCCTTTCAGTGCCGGCTTGTCTTTGAGTGCCCGCTGGGGTGCTCTTCGCTGGTGGCGCTAGCCACCGCCCCCACCTCCTCTCCCCCCCAGGGGGGAGGGGAAGGGCGGGCAAGCTCTGCCGCTGCCTCCTGAGCCCCGCCAGGGCACTCTTCACTGGTGGCGGCAGCAGGAAGGCCGCAGCGGTGGCAGGCTTTTTGCGGGAGGGGGCAGGGCACAGTTTGGCGAGCCGGCCCTGGGCTCAGACCACCTGGTTCAACATCTGGTTTCTCAGAGTGACTAACCAAATGCTGCAAGCCAGAATTAAGGCAACAGCCTCCCCCCTGCTGTTAAATCCTCTCAGCAAGTAGCATCCAAAGGTAAACTGCCACTGAAGGTGGAAGTTTTGTCTAGCCAGACCTATCATCCTTCAGTTTGCTGGCTCCCATTTTAAAGATATCTAAAGGTAACCCTGACCTGGATAGCCCAGGCTTCAGATCTCAGAAGCTATGTAGGGTTATCCCTGGCTAGTATTTGGATGGGTGACCACCAAGGAATGCCAGGGTTGTGAGGCAGAGGCAGGCAATGGCAAACCACCTCTGAATATCCCTTGCTTTGAAAACCCTATGGGGTTGCCGTAAGTCAGCTGTGACTTGACAGCAAAAAAAAAAGTAGCTGCTGCCAGTATGTCTTGTGGCAGTGAGTTCCGCAAGATAAGCAGAAGTTATGGGAAGGACTGTGGTTCAGTTACACCGCAGCTACTTGACATACAGAGGGTCCCAAGTTTAATTACTTGACATACAGAAGGTCCCAGGTTCAGTTACACCGTAGCTACTTGACATACAGAAGGTCCCAGGTCCCATCTGCAGTAGGTGATGATGATGAAGAAGAGATTGGATTTATACCCTACCCTTCACTACCCAAAGGAGTCTCAGAGCGGCTTACAATCTCCTTTCCCTTCCCCTCCCCACAACTGACACCCTGGAAGCCAGGTGGGGCTGAGAGGGCTCTTTTGAGAACTGCTCTTGACAGAACAGCTCTGAGAGAACCATGACTGACCCAAGGCCACACCAGCCTCTCCTTCATCTCCAGACTACAGAGATCAGTTCCCCTGGAGAAAACGGATGCTTTGGTGGGCAGGCTCTGTGGCATTGTACCCCACTGAGGCCCCTGTCCTCCCCAGGCTCCACCCCCAAATCTCTAGGAGTTTCCTAACCTGAATCTGTCAACCCTGCCCCCACCATCCCATGGTCAGGGAGGACTTGGCAGCCCTAAAATATACAAGTGTGTGAGTAATGTCGCTCTTGGGAAAAAAAAATACTAGGTGCTCTGGAGGTGAAGTTTTAGTAACTTCTGTAGCTTCTGGCTCTTGCCCATGAATAAGAAAAGCGGGCATAAATTATGTAATTTAGTAAGAAGTATAGATAAAATTATGCACAAAAAGAGACTGTGTAAATCAATCATGCAAATTTATTACATCTGTGTAATTTATATTGGTCAGTAAATCCACCTTTTCTTGACACAAAATTGGGTTTACCTTGCTACAGAATTCTGACTATTTTCCTTTTTCTTTTTTTTAAGCATAACGTATGCATGGACAAATCCATAATTCTATTCAGAGTGTGGTTGTCAGGTCCAACCCCTGGAACATACCCAGAATGAAGGGGGGAAAAACCCAGCGGGATTATGCTTATTGATTCTGGTCTTTGACTGTCTTTAGAAACCATTATAGTACGTGGGCGACGCCCTTTGAGATGTACCCTGCATTGCAGAGAGACCCCGTATGTACAGAGAGCAATCTAGACCATTAAAATGAAGGAGCACCTTATGACAATCAAAGGTGGATTGATCCCACATGCTCCGCCCCTACCTACTTCACTTCATGTGGGAAGTAGGTCATCTTTCTGGTGCTCGTGGGCTCCAAGGCACCTGTTGACACCTTTTCTGTCACCTATCAAGTGTTTTTAGAAAGTGGGTGGGACCAGCTGGGGCTTTTGCCCAACAAGGCTTCTGACTGGCCACTGGAGATTTGATTGGCTGTGCAGATTTTTTAAAATCTTGCTTTGGCAGCAGCTGCTATCGCAGTATGGATTGAGAAATTCCTGAAGATCTGGAGGTGGACCTTCAGGAGGGCAGGGTTCAGAGGAATAAAGGGACCTCAGTAAGGTATCATACCATCGAGACCACCCACCAAAGCAGCCATTTTCTCCAGGGGGACTGATCTCTGCAGTCTGGAGATCAGTTGTAATACCAGATCTCCAGGCCTCTGCTGGAGGCTGGCAACCTGAGGTGTAATTCTGCCTAGGGTTGCACTGTACACGGGGTGCTTTAAATCCTTGACTATACACTGTTGGACTGAAAATATGGTCCATTGCTAAGAAAACAGCTACTGAGGTGCAGTTTACATTAGGCATGTTACGTTAGGCTATTACGTTAGTACTGTTACTTATGTTAAGGCCTTTAAATCTGTGTGAGTCAGGGATGAATGGAAAAGAAAAGGTAAAACTGATTCCTTGACCTAGATGGGACCTTCACTAAGTGAGTGAAGGTAAGCTGGGGTACCCATTTTGTAGCTGCCTCCACTTCCTGCAGGAGCCATTTTACAGCAGCCATTTTGTGGCTACACCCACCACACTGTGTCAGGATTCCAAAGGTACCTACAGGCCCAAAAAGATTAGGGACCTCTCAATTAGACACTTCTTCTACAGAGGATAGTATAGAGGCGGGGTGGGCCTGGCCTACACAGCGGACATTCCACCTTAATTATAACCTTCAAAAATAACGAAAGCTGGACATGACCTTTAAAATACTAAAAATACAGTTCCTAATAATATGGATCTTTTTATTCCTCGATGAAGCTGTCCCCCTGTAAATTACAAGGCTAACAGCTGGCTGCCAATGAAACTCACTATTAATTGTATGCTCACTGCACCGCCTCGTGTAAATCAATATGAGCAATGAGCACACTTGCCTCCTTCTATACAGAGGTGATATAGATAACCCTCCCCACAATGTGAAATAATTTAAGGCTGGCTGTCAGTTCTCTTGGACCAGTCATCATCCTTGGCTTCTTTGCCATAAAGAGGGCGGGGAGACAAGAATGAGAGGAAAGTCATCTCATATGAGGGAAGCACTTCAGCCAGTGATCCATACAATAAACATGGGATACACAACACAATGGCCATAGATATCTGTGGATATCTTACACAATGGGTATCAGACAAAGGAAACCCCCAAAAAAATCTTGTTGGTGTCTAATGTGCTACTGAGCTTGAATTTAAAAATGGCCATAGCTCAGTGTTCCCCAATGTGGCACCCATGGGTACCCTGGCAGTCTCTAATGGGTTCCTTGGTGCCTATTCTTCCCCAGTTCATGTTTTCCCTCAAAGCCAATAGCCACTGGACCAGGAGGCAACAACTTTGTGCCTGCAGGGAGCACCCATTCAAGAGACAGATGCCTCCATTGTAGGAGGATGTTTGGCTTGTAATCTCCCAGTGTTTTTTGACTGGTTCCAGAACCCCTGGCAGCCATTTTGTCATTGGACACAGCCCCCAGAGCAGCCATTCTCTAATGGTAGCCACTCCCTGTCTTCAGAATTCCAAAAGTGCCCACAGTCTTCCTGAGACTGGGGATGTCTGTTGTACCTCACACCAAGAATCAAACCCAAGTCCAAGTGCTTCCTTCAAACATAAACGAAAAACTGCAGGGTCTGACTCTTAATTAGAATTTGGAGTGCTGGCAGGCACTCTTAATGGAAGCCTCTTCCAATTTATGGTGACCCGATGAATTAATGACCTCCAAAACATCCTATTGTTGACAGACTTACTCTAGTCTTGCAAACTGAGGGCTGTGGCTTCCTTTACTGATCGAGGTTTATAAGATTATGCACGGGATAGAGCAGGCTGAGAAAGAAGTACTTTTCTCCCTTTCTCACAATACAAGAACTTGTGGGCACTCCATGAAATTGCTGAGCACTCGGGTTAGAACAGGTAAAAAGGAAGTACTTCTTCACCCAAAGAGTAATTAACACATGGAATTCACTGCTACATGAGGTGGTGGCAGCTACAAGCATGGAGAGTTTCAAGAGGAAATTAGATAAACATATGGAGCAGAAGTCCATCAGTGGCTATTACCCACAAGGTATAGATAGGAACTCTCAGTCTGGGGCAGATGTGGGCAGCAGTGGGAGGGCTTCTAGTGTCCTGGCCCCACTGCTGGACCTCCTGATGGCACCTGGTATATTTTGGCCACTGTGTGACAGAGTGTTGGACTAGATGGGCCATTGGCCTGATTCAACATTGGCTTCTCTTATGTTCTTATGATCCATCTCCTGTTGGGTCTTCCTCTTTTCCTGCTTCCTTCACCTTTTCCTAGCATTATTGTTTTTTCTATAGAGTCTTACCCTTTCATAATGTGACCAAGTACGATAGCCTCAGTTTAGTCATTTTAGCTTTTAGGGAGAGTTCAGGCTTGACTTGATCGACAACCCACTTATTTGTCTTTCTGGTGACACACGGTATCCATAAAACTCTCCTCCAGCATCCTCCAATTACATATGTATTCTGGGAAAACAGAGTAGTTGGCAAGCTCACTAAGGTCACCCCAAATTTCCAAGCCGTTGCCGTTCCCAGAGCCCCACTGGAGCCCCATCCAAATCAACTGGACTGTTGGGTTGTTTGATGCCATTATTCTGCTGAATGGGACACCTAAATCCTTTGGATTGATAAAGTCAATGCAGTTGTTTCCATCGGCCCAGATTGTGTCTGGTCTACTTTTTTTTTCATTCAAGGAGAAAGAAAATATGAGAAAACGACCAAGCTGAAAGCAAGTCATTGTAACGGAGCAGAGCCCCACAGACCATGTTTCCGGCAGTAGATTGGATTACCTGTATATTGTACAATAAATGGGTTGGAAATCCAAGCGGCAGGCGCGCTCATTTTTTGTGCGTGTACGCGTGGGGCAAAATTCATATGTCAAGAAGCCTTTGACAAACGTTATTTCCATACTTAAATTGAGCAACGAATTGAAACTGGCAAAGGGAAAGGAAGAGAGAATGCACGCTACAATGGTGCCTTTTAAAAATTGCTTTCTCTATTGATAGTTTTGTCCTGCACTCAAAGCAATTTCAAGAATACAGAATGTGAAACCTAGAAGGAAACGCAGCTCTAATTAAATCAGCAAAAGGCTCCTTTATTTCTTGGGAACAATGTGAGTCAAAAGTGATCTTTTCCAGCAGGAAAAATTAAATTAAAGCCGATGTGAGAAGTCTGCTATTCCCAATGTATTTCCACTTGAAATGTTTATTACAGCTTTTATTCTCTCCATAATAGCATCAATAGGGAGGGAGATTCCACCAAATATAGAATTCCAAAAATCCTGTCCTGAGTTAAAATACATTTTCATCCTCTTCCATCAGGGCAAAGTACAATAAAGACATTTCCCTTGTAGCGTAGCCTCAGTTAAGAGCTCTGCCAGGTTAATAAAAGTTCTTATTTTAATATTTAATTACAGGTGAAGCAAATACACCAAGAGTGATTTCTGAGGGCGTGTCACTACCAGGTAATTATTGTACAGCAAGTTATATTAATTTATGCAATGATATTCATTACTTAGCACAAAGACTCTGGGTCTTAGGGGATGAACCCAAAGAGCAACGTCTTTGATCACACCTACTTATCTAGTTTTCCCCCTTCCTGGCCCAGCTCCTGCATCCTGCATTAAGATCTAGCTGTCTCCAACCAGCAATATGGTTTTGCCATAGAGCTTTGGCGAAATGCTAGTGTATTACCCAGTGTGATTACATCACTTTGGGGTTGCACCAGAAGCTACATCATCAGTACAGGGACTCTGATCAGTCACTCCCTACTTCACCCAGGCATGTTTTCCCACTCCTCAGCTGAGCAGCGGCAGGCAACAGGCTCTGGGGATGTGAGGTCCCCCGCCCCCATCTGGAAAACTTGCAAGCCTAGATGTAATACATTGGAGTCCATGCTTCAAAGCTTCCTTTCTTCCAGGGGAACTGATCTCTGGAGATCAGTTGTAATTGAGTAGGGATGGGCACGAACTGGCTCATGAACTGAAGTCCGTGATGAATTTTGGCCAGTTCATGGTTCGCAAACGGAAGTTTGTGTCAGGTCAACCGGCACGAACTTTCCATGACATTTCAAGTGGTATGTGGTGGTTTGTGAATGGATACATTTCCAGACTGTCTGCAGTCCACTCAATCAAAATGTTTACCAAACTTCAAAGCCAAGAGTGGGCAGCAGAATGAGGTTCCCTGTGCGTTTGGTGTACGTAGCTTGCAGGGGGTCCATTCTATGTACTTTTGAATCTCTGCTTGACATTTCCCCTAAAAGCACTTTCCTGGGATCATCTGGGGGGGGCATAAAAACTCAGGCCTCCTAAATCCAATCTGCGCATAACTTGACGGGTATGTAGAGAAGCATCTCGGGAAAGTCCCCAACAAATTTGATGTCTCTAACTTGCACAGGGTCGCTTCTATACACTTCTGAAAGTCCTGAACCTCTGCCCGTCATTTCCTCAGAAAGCACTTTCCTAGGGGCACCTTCTTTGGGGGGCCATAACTCATACCCCATAAATCCAATCCTCCCCAAACTTGGAGGGCAGGTAGGAGAGAGTCAGACTGAGATTCCCTGTGAGTTTGGTATCTCTAGCATGGAGGGGCCATTCTAACATAACACAAACCTCACAAACTGAACAAAGTTTGAGACGGTTCATGCTCACAAGCCAGACATGCCACAGACCAAACCACATTTTCCCAGTTTGTGTCCATACCTAATTGTGGGAGATATCCAGGCGCCACCTGGTAACCCTAAAGCCACCCTCCAAAGCTGCCATTTCCTCGATCTCTGGTGGTATGGAGCTAAGGATGCCAACCTTATAGAGGCGCCCGGAGATCTCCTGCTTATTATAGTTGATATCCAGGTGACCAAGATCAGTTCCCCTAGAGAAAATGGCTGCTTTAGAGGATAGATTCTATGGCACTATATTGTACTGAGGTCCCACATCCCCCCCCCAAACTCTGCCCTCCTCAGGCTCCCTCCAAAAAAATCTTCAGGAATTTCTCAGCCCAGAGCTGGCAACCCTAAAGCCCCAGAGCCAAGATTTTTTAATTTGGGGGGCTTTTTAAAAAGTCAGGGGGCACTGAATTCACACATGGCCTCTGCTTCTCCCCCAAAGCATATAAAAGGGAGAAATGGGGGGCCATACGCCTGCACTCCAAGCCGAGTGCAGGTAGCCATGGCCTCCCCCAAGATCAGGGGGCCTTGGGAAGAAGTCAGGGGGCTGGGCCCCAGGGGGCACCACTGCAGTTATGGTCCTGCAACCCTATCTGGAGATCTCTTGTAATTCCAGGAAAACTCCAGATGCACCTAGAGGTTAGCAATACTATTGGCCCTTTGATACAGGCTTCAGGAATGAAACACGGGCCATTGCTTCGGAAAGCACAAGATCCTTCCTTGCCTTATTAAGTGACATTAAGAAGGCGGCCGATAGTTCACACCTGCCCGGGCAGCTGCCCATACTTCCTTGTGTGCTAAAAGCCAGAATGCCATGGTACTCTCAGCACACAGAAATCAACATAAGAGAGAAAGGGAAATGGGCCCACGGAAGCAGAGTCCCAAGTTAATAGATGTGAGCACATTTCACTAAGCCAAGGACAATCCAAGCCCAGTAGGTTTTGCTAATCTTCTGTTTGTGATTTCACAGGGTGGGGGGATGACAAACTAACAGGGAGAAGAAGAAAGGGGAGTTTGCAATTCACAAACCAATTTGTGTTGTTTCTGCAACACTGCAAAAGTGCGACTCATGCATATGTTAATGAAATTGCAATGAAAGCTTTGGCACCACTTCATCCGTGTGCCTAGATCACGGAGCAGCAACCCAACATGGTTGCGTGTCTTTAGAAAACATCAAGGATGGGAGGGTAGGCTCAGGTCTGCAGTATTTATGATTCTGAATAAAAGGGCATGAGCATGAATGACGGCTGGTAATGGGGTGGGCTGGGAGAAAGGGCTGATGGTTGAGATCATGAGCTATATGGCTGGACATAGTCCAAGATGGACCTTTATTTATTATTTACTTGAAATGAGAGGTTCTAGCGCTCAAGCTTCCTTAGATTCCCTACCCGCCTAGGTCTGGTTTCCTCATACAGGCATGGAGAAAAACATGCCTGGACCTGGACAGTCCTGGTTATCCTGATCTTATCAGATCTTGGAAGCTAAGGAGGGCCAGCCCTGGTTAGTATTTGGATGGGAGACCACCAAGAAAGTCCAGGGTTACCATGCAGAGGCAGGCAGTGGCAAACCACCTTGAAAACCCTATGGGGTCAACATAAGAAGAAGAAGAGATTGGGTTGGCCCCACTGCTGGACCTCCTGGTGGCACCTGGTATTTTTGGCCACTGTGTGACAGAGTGTTGGACTAGATGGGCCATTGGCCTGATCCAACGTTGGCTTCTCTTATGTTCTTATGTTCTTATGATTTATACCCTGCCCTTCACTACCCGGAGGAGTCTCAGTGTGGCTTACAATCCCTTTCCCTCCCCCTCCCCACAACAGACACCCTTAAAGAACTCTTTTGAGAACTGCCCTTGAGAGAACGGCTCTGAGAGAACTTATGACTGACCCAAGGTCACACCAGCAGCTGCATGTGGAGGAGTAGGGAATCAAAGCCAGTTCTCCCAGATTAGAGTCCGCACTCCTAATCACTACACCAAACTGGCTCTCAGATGCAAGCAAATACTATACATGCTTGGAGGTCATCTTTTTCTTACAGCTTCCCATTTTCAATGGCTGCTCTCTGGCATTTGAAGGAGCTGCCACAGCTTAAAGTACACAACCCTGCCCTCTGTGCCACACTTTCTGTCTCATCTACACTAAAGCACACACCAGTGCATCAAGCTACACTTCTGGGGACGAGCAAAACAAGCTGAGCCCGTAGTATGTTTTATTTTTTGCCAATGGTATTGCAGAGATGTTGATAAGGAGTATTCCATCTCAGTTCCACACATTTCACTGGAAGATGGTAAAATCTGAGATTGCCTTAATATTAAATTCACTAATGGCCGAGCAACAGATCTAGGAGGGCTTCTGTACACATAGCACGGGAGTCACTTCCTTTGGGGAACTATAACCCTTCACCAAAAGCCACTAGAGGTCCTTGAAAATAACTTCCTCTGAGTTAATCAGGGGCTCCTGGAATTTTGACCCTGTTCCCCCACATACATACACTCAAGCTGCCAAATCCGTATTGGGAAAATCTCTGAAGATCAGTTGAAATTCCAGGAAGTCTCTAGACCTAGGCCACTCTAACACGCACGGGGCCTGCTATAGGGGTGAAGGCAATCCTGTAGACCTTTCCCATCCTCCCTCCTGTCAGGTACTAATTCACTGGGGGAAATTCACTCAACTTGTCCCACTTGTGGCTGCTAGGGTTGCCATCCCCACGATGGGGGTGGGTTTTTCCCTGCTTTCAGGGGGCCCAATTCGCTGCTGCCCTGGAGTGACATCACCATGCAGGGCACATTGCAGGGGGACGCTCTGGAAGAAGAAGACGAAGAAGAAGAGATTGGATTTATACCCCGCCCTTCACTACTCAAAGGAGTCTCAGAACAGCTTACAAATTCCTTTCCCTTCCCCTCCCCACAACAGACACCCTGTGAGTTAGGTGGGGCTAAGAGAGCTCAGACAGAAACTGCTCTTTTTCAAGAACAACTGTGCCAGAACTATGGCTTGCCCAAGGTCATCCAGCAGGTGCAAGTGGAGGAGTGGGGAATCAAACCCGGTTCTCCCAGATTAGAGTCCACGCACTTAACCACTACACCAAACTGGCTCTAGCATTTGAGAAAAAAACTCTATGGTAAGTTTTTTTCCTCAAATGCTAGAGCATCCCCCCACAACGTGCCCTGCGCGATGATGTTACCTCTGGGTGATGTCAGGTTCCAGGAAGAAGACAGGAGCCCCCACCACCGCCAGAGCACAGTAAGGACCTGACAACCATAGCAGCTGCACACCTGATGGATGTAGTCCCCAGTAATGGCAGTGTTGCCTCAAGGGGAAGAGGTTTCTATACTCTTCTCTGTGTTTGTGTACATGTCTGAAGGGACAACAACAGTGGAAAAATTTGGCATGCTCTTCCCTTTTCAATAAAGCTGTTGACCAGTAACAGATCTTTGGCTAAGTAACTGTTTCAACCAGTCAACTTTCTAAAAATTCAGGTTATCAAAAACGCTGCATCGATGCCTCCCTGTTTATTCAGACCCTGCTTTTCTCACAAAGGGATGTGTTTTAATCTACGTCATTCTGATCACCAGGAGTTTGCAGAACTAAAGGAAGCAAGCCCAATCCGGTCTACTCAAAAGTAAGTCCCCAAGTTACTCAGTAGTGCTTCCTCCCAGGTAAGCAACCTTAGGATTGCAGCCCTTGTTACCGTTGTAGGATTTTCTGCCCTTGCCGCTGTCATCCTCTCCTGCTGATTCCTCAACCAGAATTTTGATTGTAAGCTGCTTGGTGCAGAGACCTTTGTATGTCACTGTATGCTATGTACAGTGATTGACTGTAACAAGAACAACAACCCTTCGGACAGATATTCTTCAGTATCTTATTGAAGAAGCAACACACCACAGTGAAAGCATCTTTGAAAGGCAGGAAAAAAACACCCATGATTCTGTGCAAATATTTTACAATGTACCTGATATTTATGGAATGCCTTTCTTGTGAGGAGGGGCTATGAGTCGCCATAGAGGCCCCAGCCTGCCCAGCCTCATTAAGGCATAGCCAAGTGTACTCCATTCTTGTTTTAATGCAGTGATCTAATTAACCTTTGGGTAGGATTAAAATGACCTTGAGTTGGCCCAGTGACCTCCAGTGCTTCATGTTGTTAACTTTAAACAAGCTTTTTGAAATGGTCATGAGCAACATCTGTTAAAACCGGCAAAAGGTCAAATCCATTAGAGGTAGCCAGTAAATGCCTAGCTGATGGGCAAAGCTGAAGAGGGGAAGAAAGAAAGGAAGAAGACAATTCGGGGACTGTGAAAAGGACTCGGTGCCCCAATTCAAATATTGTTGTGTTTGTTTTATGATGGATGCATAGGGATGGATTAACCATTAGGGGGATAAAGCGGTAGCCTTGTATTTTTTAAGACCCTCAGGCACCCAGTTCTAGTTTCTCGATTTTGTAATCCACCTCGAATCTCAATGAGAAATGAAACGGGCTAGAAACAAAAATTAACAACAACAATATACAAGACTAAGGAGGTTGAAGGGCTGAGAAGGCCAGCCTGATCTCATCAGAGTTTGGACACTAAACAGGGTCTGTCCTGGTTAGAGCTTGGATGGGAGACCACCAAGGAATCCCAGGGTCGAAGCACTGGGATATTTGGTTAACATAGCAGAGTTTTGCCCAGTCATAGATGCGTGACACTGAGTGAAGTAAATAAATCTCCCAAGAAGTATATTGCAAAAAAGGTAAACTAGCATTTATTTAAGTAGATCCAGTTCACATTCAAGCTGCAGTCAAAAGAAGAGAAAGAAGCCCAAAAGAGTACTTTCCCTTTCACCAATGCCAGCTTGTCTGGCATCATGCGTGTGGGAGTAGAAGGGCATTATATCTACAAGAGAGACCTGCAGAGACATGTGTCTCCACCATGGAAGGCCATGGAAAAGAGTGAAAGGACAAATGGAAAAGGGTCAGAGGACAGCTTCCAGGTTAATACAAAGAGAGTCATATCTCATTCAAGGAGATAACACCTATAATGCACTTAGAGTGATGTAGCACGCACACACCCCGTATCCAGGCATGCTGAGTTGCTCACTCCAACATAAAATGCAGAGGAAGTCACTGGCAAACCACCTCTGTTAGGTTCTTGCCTTGAAAACCCTACAGGAGCAGTTCTTAACCTTTTGGGCGGGGTCACAGACCCCTTTGAGAAGCTGATGAAAGCTATGGATCCCCACCAAAAAATGTCATAGCAAGGAAATGATGATGACTGTACATTGCCTAAACATGTATAGTAGCATCCCATGTCCACCTACATTTGTTTGGGGTGAAACATTACTGTAATAGCATAATTAAGAATGTCGTTTACAAGGACAACTTTCAAAGTAAGAGGAAAGAAATCAGAGGAAAAATCATTTTCTGTGCCCATCCGTGGACCCTGTAAGGGTCTACAGACCCCAAATTAAGAACCCCTGCCCTACAGGGTCACCGTGAGTTAGCTGCAGCTTGATGGCACTTTACATACACACAAGGACTGTTAACTAAAAGTATGATTCAGCTTTGCGGGCAGGAGACAGGAGATATATGTCGCCCAGGCATTCAGCGCCAAAGACTTAATGCCTTCATCATAATCCCTGACAAACTGAAGAGTGCATTAAAACATCCAATCAAGGCCTCCACTGATATCGACAACACCTTAATGTCCCGGCAAATGTTTCGCTTAATATGTCAAGTTTCCCAAGTCAGCTCGGGTTTCAAGCATCCGTCTCAGTGATACCCAAATGATCTCCCGGTAGGTTTTACTAAATAGTTTCAACAAATTGTTGATTTCATACCCATCTCAGATATTGAGGGGGAAAAGAATGAAAGCAAATCAATTTGGATGTGCCGTGCTATCGCTGAATCCAACTTGAGAGAACGTTCGTCAGCTGCTGAAAGTGTGTCGCAGCTTTGTCACTTATGATCACTAACTGTAGGACAGAATGTTCCTTCTCTCTTCTATAAAGGATTCAAAACGTCCTCCAGTCCACCAGCCTCATCTCAGGGCCCCAGATCCCTGGCTATGCTACAAATTCTAAATCAACTGTGTGCATTCAGTCAAAACAAAAACAAAGCCTTATCTTCAAGACACTGAGCTAGTGCAATCCTGATTCTAATCGTTTAACTCAGAAGTGTCAAACTCATTTGTAACAAGAGCCCGTATCTGACATAAATGTCACTTTGTAGGGCCGGGCCATGAGCATCATAAAATATAATGCCAGGTACCAGAGATATAAACTTTATAAAGGACACAGGCAAATCCAATTAATAATATATTTTTTTACTCAAAATACAAACAAAAGCAATTGATTCCTAGCAGTGAAAGCAATTGATTTACTGGGGAACCCACAAAAGCCTCAATAAATGTATTTAATCATATGCAAGACTAGGTTTTTTTCCAAGGAGTTTTTACCATAAAAGGGGGAGTACCTTACCTTTCTCTACATAACAGTTGCTCGCGGGCCAGGTAAGAGCCCTGGACAGGACAGTTCCGGCCCCTGGGCCTTATGCTTGACAACCCTGATTTAACTAATTGGTTATAACACAACAATAAATTGATGATGTGTGTGTTTTCCAGAAGAAAATTTAATTTCACTGGTGGTACCATTTCAGTCTCCAGTTTCCAAAATATGGCATAGGATAGTGGCCTTCTATGGTCATAAAGCCTATTTATTAAGTTGGATATAGGGATGCCAGACCACCACCTGGCACTCCTGGGAGATTTGGGGATACCAGGGCTCTTTTTGTAGCAGGAACTCCTTTGCATATTAGGCGACATACCCCTAATGTAACCAATCCTCCAAGAGTTTACAGAGCTTTTCTTACAGGGGCCACTGTAAGCTCTTGAGGGATTGGCTACATTAGGGGTGTGCCACCGAATATGCAAATGAGTTCCTGCTACAAATAGAGCCCTGGGGTTGACAGCTCCAGGTTGGGAAATACCTGGGGATTTTGTGGGTGGAGCTTGAGGAGGGTGGGGTTTGGGGAGGGGAGGGACTTCAATGGGGTATAATGCCATAGAGTTCTCCCTCCAAAGCAGCCATTTTCTCCAGGGGAACTGATATCTGTCACCTGGATATCTGTTGTAACAGAACGCTATCTCCAGCTACCACCTGGAGGTTGTCAACTCTATTTGGGGATGAGGCAAGGGGGTGGATGTTAGGTATGGTATTACCACAGATTTTCCACAGCATCAGCTGACACACTGAGGTCCCTTCTGGGTTATCCACACAACATGAAATCCACCTGTCATGTGACGTAATTTCTGCCCTTCAACATTCTCCCACACATCCCAAAAACAAAGAGAGTGCCTACCAGAAGTGGGAAAATGGCAAGCCCAGTTGAATCTGATGACTCCCTTCTGGCAGGCTGGATCCCATGTCTCCCTTCTGCTATGTCTTCCTTCCAAGGAGAAAGACTTCCTCCCATGGAGAATTACTTTTTCTGATTGGGAAAAAAGCTTCATCTGATTGAGACTTTCATCTGAAAGTCTTTGGGTTGGCTCTTGAGTAGATTTCTGCAGGTTCAGGGGAGCAATTTCTGCTAATCCCCCTTCCACCCAAATCATCCCTCAAAATGCTCCTCTTGAGGGACAGGAGACCCCCAGGAATATCTTAAGGAGAAATTGGGAGTCTCCGTCTGGAGGAGATCCCACCCAAATCTATGTGGCAGCTGGAGTTCTCTAGGCAACAGAGATCAGTTCACTTGGAGAAAATGGCCACTTTGGAAGGTGGATGCTATGACGTTATATCCCATTTCAATCCCTCCCTTCCTCAAACCCTGCTCTCCTGAGGCTCCATCCCCAAAATGTCCAGGTATTTCCCAACCCAGAGCTGGCAATCCTAGTGGGATCCATGCTTTTCTTTGTAGATGGGAGTTCTTCTCTGTTGAAGAAAGCTTTGGCAGAGGGTGGTCATAGGATACAACCCATTATTATAAACTACATTTTTATCTTAGCCTTCCCCCAAGGTCCAGTTTGGTGTAGTGGTTAAGTGTGTGGACTCTAATCTGGGAGAACCAATTTTGTTTTCCCCACTCCTCCACTCACAGCTGCTGGATGACCTTGGGCAAGCCATAGTTCTGTCAGAGCCGTTCTCTCAAGGACAGTTCTGGAAAGAGCTCTCTCAGCCCCAACTACCTCACAGGGTGTCTGTTGTGGGAAGGGGAAGGAAAAGGAGTTTGTAGCTGCTCTGAGTGAAGGGTGGGGTAGAAATCCAATCTCTTCTCTTCTTCTACCTCTTTCATGCCCAGATTCCAGGATGTGGTAATTGGCTACATGTAAAAACCTGCGCTCAGTTCAGTAACTAGATGGGAGGTGGGAGGCAGGAGCCCAGAGCAAGTTGCATCAACTTCCAGTGAGTTCTAGCAAATGAGCACCTTGATTAGATTCCAAAGACAACCTGATACCAGAGGGTAAGAATGAAGCCATGCTAACTTTTGATCCCATGGGACAGACACATAAGCCTCTAGCCTGGACTCTGCAATTTCGAATGGTGCACCAGTTAAGTGTTAGAAAGAAAAGTTAGCCTTTGTCCTTTTTCCCTAGTAAATCCTAGAGACTGTGTTGCCTGGTAGTATTTCTTTTTTATCATTCAATAAGCCTATGTGTATATTGGTTTTCTTGTGTGCATTTAACCTCAGGGACCCATAAGTCTGAGCACTCCTTGTTAACCTGAGAGGCAGTGACACAGAGGGACCCAGGCTTTACGCACAGCTTTGAAGCTGCACAACAACCATAATGGTGGAGTTCCATTTCTTTATGATAGTGGAGTCTTTTGTGCAGAAGGTGAGAGGATTCTTCCCAAGTTCATGGATGTTCTGGTCAGATAATTAAATGATGTGGAAGGAGCTGCACCTTCCTCAGGTCTATGCCAAATGTGCATGCATAAAATAACACACGAAACATTAAGACAGTGTTTACTTATAATCAAAGGCTCCCAGGTCTGTGGGAGAGCAGAGAAAGTAGGATTCCCTTTGAGTTGTGTGGAAAATGCACTGTACAGATGGAATATGTGAAAAGTAACCCAGTGAATAGTCCCAAGCTGTTAGTGAACAGCTGAACTGATTGACCAAAAATCAGCTCTCTATTCAGAACCAGCAAACAGACCATAAGTTGAACTGGTGAGTGTTCAAGAGCAAGATTCGACTCACCTGATCTTGTCAAATCGTGGAAGCTAAGCAGGGTCAGCTCTGGTTAGTAGAAGAAGAAGAGATTGGATTTATACCCCACCCTTCACTACCTAAAGGAGTCTCAGAGTGGCTTACAATCCCCTTCCCCTCCCCACAACAGACACCCTGTGAGATAGGTGGGTCTGAGTGAGCTCTGAGAGAACAGCTCCAAAAGGACTTTATGACTGACCCAAGCTGTTGCCTGTGGAGGAGTGGGGAATCAAACCTGGATCTCCCGGATTAGACTCCGCACTCTTAACCACTACACCAAACCACCAATTAGGCCCAGGGTGACTGTGCAGAGGCAGGCAATGGCAAACCACCTCTGAACGTCTCTTGCCTTGAAAACCTTAGAGGGTTACCATAAGTCGGCTGTGAGTTGCTGGCACTTTCCACCACCACAGCCCCTTAGAGGCCAGCAAGATTTTCGGGGCATGAGCTTTCACGAGTCCAAGCTCCCTTCATCAGATACAAGTAGGAACTGAGACCTCTGAGCCCCTTATATCTCAGCCAGAAGGTGGGAGGAGTGTTGCAAGGAAGGGAGTCAAGATGCAGCGGTACAATGCACGTTGCAGTCACCTCGATTAGAGTAGGAGAGAGATGCTGAGGGGTAGGAAATGCTTAGGTGAGCGTCCAAGGGTCCCTAGAATAAACCGAAACAGCTACTGACAATCTCAAGGGGGGAAACGAGGTATTGACTGTGGAAGGTTCCAATATCCCTAACTAAGGTTGCCAGTTCCAGGTTGGGATAATTTGGGGGTGGAGCCTGAGGAGGGGGTGGAGAGGGACTTCAGTGGGGTACGATGCTATAGAGTCCACATTCTTCAGCAGCCATTTTTTCCAGGCAAACTGATCTCTGTCACCTGCAGATCATCAGCAATACCAGGAGATCTCCAGCTACCACCTGGCTGGTTAGCAAGCCTGTCCCCAGCCCAGTCTGACTGGGGGGAGGGGAGGATTTCCTAAAGCATAAACTGTAGTGAAAGAAGCCTTCCTCCCAGAGCATCCATTGATAAGACATCTATCTAGTACATCCCTCTCTTTTGTAATGATCATTGTGAAACCATTGAGTGAGCCTTTGGCTTCGGGAGTTCTCAGCCGCATTACTCAGATCCTTTTAATGCCTCCCACGAGCAGCGCGCAGGCCATCAGAGGGCTGATTTTTGCTGAAATGTGTACATCGTTCTCCATATTAGCTTCATTTGGTGTGATCCTTCATACCAGTAATGATGAACTCAGCAGGCTGGAAGACTTCCCCTTCTCTTTCTGCTTCTGCAGCAGCAGCATCTTTTCCACCCCCTATCAAGAACTTCTCGTATATTCCGGCTCTGTGCTGTTTGCCTTCTGAAATCCATCCCTTTGAACTACATTAACATAGTGCATTAACATTGGTAATGCAGCAATTATTTTGCATAATCAATACCATCAAGTCCTTTTTCTCAGCCCCCCCCCCCCGGCTCGGTGTTTATTTACATTTATTCCAGAGACGTCAGGTTGCATCAGAAGCAAAACCGATTTTCTTGCCCTACATGCACTCTCCAGATAACCTCTAATTCCCCCCTAAATCTATTTGCGTTCCTTTTTAGACCCCCGGTTTGTTCCGTCGCCTGAAGCGCCGGGTCTTGGATGTGTAAAACAAGCCTTTAGCGCACCGAGGCGTGAAAGAACAGGCCCGGTCTGATATTAATTGCTGTTACGCCGATGATTATTTATGATAATTATTTATTTTCCAAGCCGTTTCTGTTTATGATGTGATGCATTTGAGCCCGGAGCACATTAGGTGCATTATTCATTGGGCACATTTGTCAGAACATGCATGTGTATAAAGAACTAATGATCCATATTAAATTAATGATGCTATAAAAAAGAAAAATGTGCCTCTGTACCACGCAGCTAAGGAAGGCAACGCCAGTCTTCGAGAAATCACAGGAAGGGGGGTAGAAAATCTAATCAGATGAAGCGCTGGACTGTTCCGCTCTCCAAAATTTCATTTCTCGAAATGCACTTGTACACAATGTTGGTTTTTATTAAAACAAATTAATTCAGTCATTAAGGAATCATACGGCAAGTGTCTCATAAGTCAGGACCTTCAGTGTAACAAATTGATTAAATGACTGTGTAATAGTCTCTTTAAACAAATCTAGTGTAACAAGTTAATAGATCTGCTCAATTACCATGCTGGGGTGGTAAGGAAGTGGGCAACATGCTCATTAAACCTGGGAGATTGTTCTAGAGGATTTTTGTATGCTCTTTTCTTTTCTTAACAAAATAATAATGATGATAAAATCCCTCTGGAAGCTGATTGCTAGGCTGGCAATTAATAAGCAAGGGAAAATACGTTTAACGTGGGTGAATGGAATAATCACAGAAAGAAAGAAAGAAAGAAAGAAAGAAAGAAAGAAAGAAAGAAAGAAAGAAAGAAAGAAAGAAAGAAAGAAAGAAAGAAAGAAAGAAAGAAAGAAAGAAAGAAAGAAAGAAAGAAAGAAAGAGAGAGAGAGAGAGAGAGAGAGAGAGACAGAGAGAGAGACAGAGAGAGAGACAGAGAGAGAGACAGAGAGAAAGAGAGAGAGAAAGAGAGAGAGAGAGAAAGAGAGAGAGAAAGAGAGAGAGAAAGAGAGAGGGGGGAGGGAGGGAGGAAGGAAGGAGAGATTGGATTTATACCCCATCCTTCACTACCTAAAGGAGTCTCAGAGTGACTTACAATCTCCTTTCCCTTCCCCTCCTCACAACAGACACCCTGTGAGATAGGTGGGGCTGAGAGAGCTCTCCCAAGAACTGCCCTTGAGAGAACACCTCTGAAAGAACTTATGAATGACCCAAAATGGGCTGCATGGGGAGGAGTGGGGAATCAAATCCAGTTCTCCCAGATTAGAGTCTGCGCTCCTAAGCACTACACCAAAAAGGAGGGAGGGAGGGAGGGAGGGAGGGAGGGAGGGAAGGAAGGAAGGAAGGAAGGAAGGAAGGAAGGAAGGAAGGAGTTATGCTAGAAGAATAAAAACAATGATATTTTTATAATGAATAAAAGAAAGGTGGTATTGTTTCTGGTAACCACTGTTGTCAATGGATCATATAAGGCCTAGAAATGGGGTAAAATTTCTGCTTCCCCTTTCATTCCATAGCCTTTTCCCATCCTGTTTTTACCCACTGGAGCATATGCGTGTAGGATTCCTTGATGGAAGTGGACACACATACACAGCTTCAACCAAAAATAACCCAACATTCCAGCTCACAAAAGCTTAAGATGGCAGAAGACAATCCCCATAGTAGTTACCACATGCAAACACGTGAAGCTGTCTTAGATCATATCGGACCACTGGACCACTGTGCTCAGTAGCATCTCTCCTCTAGCCAGTTCTCTGGAAGAGATCTTTCCAGCCTCTAGAAATGGCAGGATTTGGACCTCCTATCTCCCTTCATCCAAAGTATGCACTCGACCCCTGTGCCACAGCAACCTCCTTGAACAACGGGTCCTCTTATTGTTATTTCAGTTATTATTTACATCATACTTCAGTGTGTTCCAATCACATCCCTTAAGGGAGTTTTGACTCTCAAAACCTTCTACCGTGTGTAAGTTTTAGAGAACTACTAAACAATCGATATTAGAGATCTTGGATATAGAATTACAACACGCCCCAGAAACTGACTTGCTCAATATACTATCAGATGGAATTAAGCGTGACGATCTGTGTATTATATTATATATAATCCTTACTGCATCTAGAATTCTCATTGAGAAATGCTGGAAAACGGATATAATACCTAGTAGAGATAAGTTAATTATGAAAATATGTGAAATAGCGGAAATGGATGAAATCAATATGATATTGTCAGGGAAAGACGACAAGCGCTGCGGTCACACACACTAAATAATCCACTTTCAATGCACTTTCCAACTGGATTTTGCTAGTTCACACAGTAAAAATCCAGTTGGAAAGTGGATTGAAAGTGGATTATTTAGTGTGTGTGACCACAGCCAAGGTGTATCAAAAAAGATGGTGTAAAGTTAACAAATGGATAAGCGAAAATGTGTAATTTAAACTCCAAAAGCGATCTTGATGTATTATATGTAAATTTCTTTGTTTTGTGGTGGAAAAATTGATAAATAATTTTTTTTAAAAAACCCTTCTACCCTGGAAATCTTGTTGGTCTTTAAGGTGTTACTGGACGTGAATCATGCTCTTCTACTGCAGACCAACACAGCTACCCACCTGAAACTACATTATTCTGGTCACCTTTAAGACAATCCTGTAAGGTAGGTCAGTATTATTATTATTCCTAAATTACAGATTGGTGAGTGTGCCAAAGATCACCCAGGCAGTTCGTAACTGAGGCAAGATCTGAGCTGGAGACTTCCTAGTTTAAGGTTTGCATTCTCAACTGGACAAAGTCAGCTGTAAAATTGGGGAATCTTCTGGATAGAAGGATAGATGTGATCAATGAAGCCTTCATGGTTGGATCTGCCAGGGCTCTTTTAATCCAGCAAAAGCAGGGCACTTCTTGTAGCAGGAACTCCTTTGCATATTAGGCGACCCACCCCTAATGTAGCCAATCCTCCAAGAGCTTACAGTAGCCCCTGTAAGAAGACCTCTGTAAGCTCTTGGAGGATTGGCTACATTAGGGGTGGGTCGCCTAATATGCAAAGGAGTTCCTGCTACAAAAAGAGCCTTGAAAGAATATAGAGTCTAATTGACTAGAATTGTCCAATCAGTCTTCCGATTTCTCCAACTGTGTAATGAGTAGCTGTGCTTTTAGTATAGTCTAACAGACATCCCATGAGAGGCAGCAAAAAAGACACTGGAGTGGATCCAGTCAGCTTTTCTCCTGGTGTGAATGGAAAGTGCTTTGAGACCCTTGAAGGTTATGGTAGAGATCTGTCTGCTGGGAGTCGGAGAATTGGGTAAGACTGGCCCCATTGGTGGACGTCTTCATGACACCTGGGTTTTGGCCACTGTGTAACACAAAGTGTTGGACTGGATGGGCCCTTGGACTGTTCCAACATGGCTTCTCTTAGGTTCTTATCCTTTTTCACTCTTGTGCCCACAGAAAAGCTTGAAGTATCCAACCTGTATCATATTGTCATGATGGCAAGGGCCAGCCCACAGATTTTTGGCTCCCCCTCCCACACCACAGGGAAGCGGGGGGGCCCCATACATCACAGGGTATCTACCACTTACCCTCCTTCTCCTCAAACCACAGCACAGTAAGGCAAGAAATTGCCATCTCCCTGCCTCATGCTCTCCCCCTCCAGTGTGGTGTGGTGATAGGGTTGCCAGCCTCCAGGTGGGCTCTAGCAATCTTCTGGCGACAGATATCAGCTCCCTTGGAGAAAATGGCTGCTTTGAAGGGTGGACCCTGCGGCATTATACCCCACCAAGGTCCTGCCCCTCCCCAAGGCCCACCATCCCCAGGGTCCACCCCCAAATTCTCCAGGAATTTCCCAACTCACAGCTGGCAACCCTATGTGGTGAGAAGCTGCCACTCACCCTACTCATCCACCTATGGTTGCCATCCCCCTGATGGGGGGGGGTCCCCACTCTTGGGTGCCGCAGTCCCCAGCCACTCAGCTGGCCTGCAGGAGGAGCCCAGCCCCTGAGCAGCCTCATCCACGCTGACGTGCCTGGTATGATGATGTCACCCAGAGGTGATGTCATTGTGCAGGGCACATTGTGGGGGAGGGATGCTCTAGCATCTGAGGGGAAAAAACCTCTATGGTAACTATAGACATAGAAAAAACTCTGTGGTAACCAAAGACTCCAGGACAGCAGGATGGAGCCCTCCACCGGCAACAGGTAGGGGACCTGGCAACCCTGCACTCACCCCATTCTGCGCCATGACCAGGTGAAGCAAAAAGCCACTGCTCACTCCGATCACACCCTGCTGGGGCAAGGTGAGGCGGGGAGGGCAGGAGGAAGAGGACTTGCCCCCTGAAGGACAAATAGAAATGGCTCCCCGGTGGACCACCCATTAGAGCCAGGGGCCTGTCTCAGAGCTACTCTGCTTGTTGCAGCAGACACCAACACTGCAGGCCGACCGGCAGGAGGCCCAGCAGGGCTGGATGGCACCCCTTGACCTTTGGCACTCTAGGTGCATTTCCTGGGTGCACCTGGTGGATAGGGTTGCCAGCTCTGGATTGGGAAATTCCTGTAGATTGGGGTGGGGGGCGGAGCCTGGGAAGAGTGCGGTTTGGGTTTGGGAGAGGCCTCAGAGGGGAATAACGGCACAGAGCCCACTTTCCATTCTCTCCAGGGGGAACTGACCTCTGTAACCTGGAGACCAGATGTAATCCCAGGAGATCTCCAGCCACCGCCTGGAGACCAGGACAAGAGATCGCGGGACAGGCTGAACTCTGTGAGGAAAAACAACCGTGATACGATAACGAAACCTTGTCAGAGAAAAATATATCTTCTTTAATTATCCAGAGAAGAAGAAGAAGAAGAAGAAGAAGAAGAAGAAGAAGAAGAAGAAGAAGAAGAAGAAGAAGAAGAAGAAGAAGAAGAAGAAGAAGAAGAAGAAGAAGAAGAAGAAGAAGAGGAGGAGGAGGAGGAGGAGGAGGAGGAGGAGGAGGAGGAGGAGGAGGAGGAGATTGGATTTATACCCCACCCTTCACTACCCAAAGGAGTCTCAGAGTGGCTTACAAACTCCTTTCGCTTCCCCTCCCCACAACAGACACCCTGTGAGGCAGGTGGGGCTGAGAGAGCTCTTGACAGAAACTGCTCTTTTTCAAGAACAGCTCTTATCAGAACTACGGCTTGCCCAAGGTCATTCAGCAGGTGCAAGTGGAGGAGTGGGGAATCAAACCCGGTTCTCCCAGATTAGAGTCCGCGCACTTAACCACTACATCAAACTGACTCTAACAAATCATTAAGGGTGTTTTCTTTGAAGCGAATTGGTCCCAAGTTTTTTCTGACGGTATAGCGCTCAATAGACTGTTCCGCTCAAAGTTTCATCAGATGAGACCTTAGCACCTTCTGTATTTTGACTGCTCCCTCCTCCTTTCTAACTTACATCGTTTTGTTAATGATTTGTTATTCCCTGGATAATTAAAGAGGATATATTTTTCTCTAACAAGGTTTCGTTATCATATCATGGTTGTTTTTCCTCACAAAGTCAAGCCACCTGGAGACTTGGCAGCCCTATGTGGCGGGTGGCCTGGCCCGCCATGAGGGAACTATGCCTTATGCTGGGTTGCGCCACCAGAATCAGAAATGGCTACTCTGAATCTCCCAGTGCCTGCTGCCACCAGAGATCTCTTGACTGGAAATGCCAGGGATTGAAGCTGGGACCTTCTGCGTGCAAAAGATGGGCTCTTATCACTAAGCTGTTATCATTTAAAGAAAACCAGCCGTAAGGCTGAACTAAATGAATGTGTGTATATGTGAACTTTAAAAATGAATGCTGCCGCAAATATAAAGTATGTTACAGGACCAGGTTCAATCAGCAGGGGCAGGACAGGGAGGCTGTTGAGCTCACCTGGGCCTCAGGATCTAAGGGGGCCTCAGATTAAATGCTTGTTTCCCAACTTGCTTTTATGCACACCATGTTGGAAGAGGAAGATCTGACATTGTCTCTCAGACTGCAGAGGGAGGTTTACAAGAGAGTTAGGTAGGTAGACAGGCGGACTTTGGGTTTCCTTCCTATTCTTCTCCCTGCCACTATCCTCTTTGATGTGTAGACTAATAACACAGGGAAATTGCCTTTCTTCCTTCCGTTCCCTGCCCCCCAAACACACACACACGCACAGAGAGAGAGAAAGAGAGAAGGAGCACATTTCTTGCTTCTTTGCCACAATGGAGGCTGGATCGGCCCCGATCCAAGGTGGCATTGGCCCCAATCCAAGGTAGTTAGATTAGATTCTGTCTCTATCACTAAGCTTTCCTATCTAGAATGTAGTTCCTAAATAAAAGGACTATTATTAGTCTTGAAACTGATGAGTGGCTCTGTGTAACTTTGTAACTCTGCCAGCACACAGAGAACAAAGAGCTTCCGTTGCCTGTAGCCTAAGTGCACTCTGCTAAATTGAAACAGGATACTGGATTAACTATACCAATTACTCGCAATGCATCATGTATCATGGCTTTTTAAATTTATTCTTATTATGGCTAGGGCATAGGGTTTCCAATGTCAGCCCAGATCTGACACACAGCAAGCATCACGCCAACACTGCAACATCATTTCTGGCGCATACTGGAAGTAACACCATCACATTGATGCGACACTCTAGAATTCACCAAAAACTCTATGGTTTAACCATAGTGTTTGGGGTGAACCCCAGAGCTTTGTATGAATGCAATGATGTCATGGTGTTGGTGCAATGCCAAATCCCCCCATCTTCTCCCCACTGCCCTACCAAGTAGCAGCAGGGAACGGGGTCTCTAATATGGGAGCTAACAAAACCCAGAAGTGGCCAGGGCCAACCTGGACCTCTCAGAGGATCTACTACGGAATAGTCTTCAAGCAGTATGGCTGCAGTCTGAATTGGTGCAGTCTAGAACAGGGTCCCCTCCCCAAACCTTTTTGAGCCTGAGAGCACCTTTCAAATCCTAGCACGGGGTGGTGGGCACAACAAGAAAGTGGCTGCCACAGGAGGCAGAGCCAACCACAAAAATTCAGGGAATGAGGATATGCAAAAGTCTCACAGTAATTCTTTAGTGTCTGCTCTGCTCAACAGGATGTACAGCCAATCAGAAGCCCTGCTGGGCACAAGCCCCAGGTTCCTCCCACTTTCTAAAAACACTTGGCAGGTACCAGGAAAGGTGTTGGCAGGTGCCATGGTGCCCAGAGGCACCATGTGAGGGACACCCATCAAGAATTTAACTATCTCACCACCTCATTTTGAAGTATATTTAAATTGGCTCTCACTCTCCTTCTCCACCCCTGCAAAATAAATGCAAATAGAGCAATTTTAGCAAAAGGAGCCCATATTACCGGGAGTTGTAATTGGATGATTATTCTGACAATCACGTGTTTTAACTTCCTGGGTGGAGCCTTCTGCACCTTAAGTATTTGGAGAGAAAGTCACAGTCCCCATCCATTCCCCCACCAATGCCATTTCATTAAGTGTTTGCTCTCTGCGATGACCCTGCCATTTTATTTGTTGGCTTTTTATTAACCAAGCGCTCGTTGCCTATACGATAGTCTGCTAGCTGCTATAATTCCTGAGCAGTGGGGCTCTCCTTTGACTGAGCCAAATTAAAAAGAAGGCACTTAAATACAAGCCCCTGCAATACACTAATGGTTTGACAGTGATGGATTTGCATAAAGATGAATGAGATGGGCTGGCTTGACGTGACTTTTAATGAATGATTGAGAAGGAAGGCAGGAACTGGAGCAGAGGGAGACAAGTTATATAACACCAAGACCTGTACCATCTCCACTTCAGACCCACTGACTTGAACAGGGCTACTCTGCAGTAGAGAGGAGGAGGTGGAGGAGGAGAAGAGGAGGAGGAGGAGGAAGAAGAAGAGTTGGTTTTATACCCCACTTTTCTACTGCCCAAAAGAGGAGTGGCTAACAGTTGCCTTTCCTTCCTCTCCCTGCAACAGACACCCTGTGGGATAGGTGGGGCTGAGAGAGTTCTGAGGGAACTATGACTGACTCAAGAACACCCAGCTGGTTGCACGTGAAGAAATGGGGAATCAAACCTGGTTCTCCAGATTAGAGTCCACCGCTCTTAACCACTACACTAAGCTGGCTCGCTGTTCATTGAATGAGTGACTGCAGTATTGATGTATGAAGTTGCTTAGATATTCTAAGTGAGACCATTTGTGCATCTACTTCAGTATTGTCTGTTCTGACTGACAGCAGCTCCCTCAGAAACTTTCTGTCTCTCCCAGAGCCTGCTGCCTGAGATCTTTTTAACTGGGTACTGAACTTTCTTCACGCTAAGTGCTGCCACTGAGCTATACCCCCTCTACCTAAATGTAAGATTTTCAGCTAGGGTTGCCAGCCTCCAGGTGGGGCCTGGAGATCTCCCGCTTTTACGACTGATGTCCAGCTGACAGAAATCTTTTACAACTGATGTCCCCTGGAGAAAATGGCTTCTTTGAAGAGTGGACTCTATGGCATTGCACCATGCTGAGGCCCCTTTCCTCCCCAAACCCCGCCCTCTCCTGGATCCACCCCCAAAGTCTCCAGGTATTTTCCAACCCAGACCTTGGCAACCATATTTCCAGCCAGCATGGGTCACTAATCTTTCTGAGCCTAAGGAGACCTTTGGAACTTGGGGGGAGGGAGGTGAGCACCACCTAGGGCTGCCAGCTCCAGAGTGGGAAATTCCTGGAGATATGGGGAGAAGCCAGCAGAGGGACCTAATTAGGGTATAAATGCCATAGAGTCCATCCTCCAAAGCAGCCATTTTCTCCATGAGAACTGATCTTTGTAGTCTGGAGATCAGTGGAAGTTCCAGGAGATATCCAAGCACCATCTGGAGATGGGCAGCCCTAGCACCACCCCAACATGGTTGCCACAGAAGGAGGTGCCAAACCTAAAATGCCTGCCATAGGAGGCGGAGCCAAATGCAATGCCTTCCTCACTGCTTTGCAAAACAATCACTTTGCAACCCCGCTGAACATATGAAGTGGCCTTATTCAGACTCCAGCCATTCATCTGTCCAGGTTAGTATTATCTGCACTTTGATTGGATGCTTACTCCAGCCATTTGGAAGACAGCAAACCTGGAGAAGAAGAAGGCAGGCTTCTAGTCCTGATGAGCACTTATTTCCTTTTTTGCGCAACCACCCCTTTCCCTAGGCTCGTAGAACAAGCCTCCCTCTCTGCTTTCCAAAAGAAGCTCTTGCATGACCACACACTGGCAAAGGAAAGCCCAGGTGCTTACCAATCCTTCTGACCCTCCAGTGGAAAACCTTTTCGTTCGGAGAGCAGCCAATGACATGCCCTGCCTTACCATGGCCCCACCCACTTTATGAAAATCTCAGCTGGTGGCACGGGAAGATGTCAGCCCATTGAGAAACTCTGCTATGAAGTAACTTCAGCATGCTATTGTAGCATAACCCCAAGGATGGAGTCACGTACTTGAAAAGCAACCTGGGTTATAAGCAATGTTCCCTCTAGGTTGTTGACTCTTGTGAGCAAATATTCTACTTTGTGAGCTACTGGCATTAAAGTTGTGAGCTAGCGATTTGGCTACTGCATAAATTAGTTTGCTCTGGAGCCATCCTTCCTGAGCTAAAACAAAAATGTGTGAGCCAGAGGCTACAAAACTGTGAGCTAGCTCACACTAACTCAGCTTAGAGGGAACACTGGTTATAAGTACAGAGCCTGATCAAGATAGCCACTCAGCCAAATGTTGTGCAGTTCATCACCCTGTGCCTTGAGTAGTTTTCAGCCTATGAGAAGGTGAGGAGATTTTCACCCAAAGCTTCCCATTAGTTTCATCAGATTTGGGGGTCCAGTTGGGTACAACACTTTGAATTTCAGGGAAGACTTGATCTAGCTCAGCCTCCCCTTTCTTGATCTACTCACCCTCCCCATCATCTTTTTTCTACATCTTTCTACGAGTCTATAGACCCTATTCTGCACCCGTGTGCTAGGCTGGACTTCAGAAACAGCAAACCAGACAAAGAGGACATCTAGAGAAATAATCCAGTAAATTTGTATTATTTCTGAACTTCTGAACCAGAACAGATGGAGTTCACCAATCCCAAATCAATATGACCATACGGCAGATGTGGCCGGCTGAACACATGGCTCATGTCAATTGTCACTTGTGAATTAACTTAGAGTCAGTTCCAATGACCACCCCAAGGTGACTCTGGGCAGTGAACTTCAGCTGAAAATGCATGTGGAACTGAGGCCTGGGTGTGTCAAGTGCCATCGAGTTGCAGCTGACTTATGGTGACCTCAGCAAGGGGCTTTCAAGGCAAGTGAGAAGCCTTGAAGAAGAACATAAGAGAAGCCATGTTGGATCAGGTCAATGGCCCATCCAGTCCAACACTCTGAGTCACATAGTGGGCAAAACCCAAATGCCAGTTTGGTGTAGTGGTTAAGAGTGTGGACTCTAATCTGGGAGAACTGGGTTTGATTCCCCACTCCTCCACAAGCAGCTGCTGGTGTGACCTTGAGTCAGTCATAAATTCTTTCAGAGCTGTTCTCTCAAGAGCAGTTTTTAAGAGAGCTCTCTCAGCCCCACCTACCTCACAGGGCGGATAGTGAAGGGTGGGGCATAAATCCAATTTCTTCTCCTTCATTAGGAGGTCCACCAGTGGGGCCAGAACTCCAGAAGCACTCCCACTGCTGCCCCCCAAGCACCAAGAATACAGATCATCATTGACCTAGACATAGTGTTCCATCTATACCCTGTAGCTAATAGCCATTCATGGACCTCTACTCCAGATGTTTATCCAGTCCCCTCTTGAAGCTGTCTATGCTAGTAGCCACCACCACTTCCTGTGGCAGTGAATTCCACGTGTTAATTACTCTTTGGGTGAAAAAGTGTTTCCTTTTATCTGTTCTAAGCCTACTGCTCATTCATTTCCCTGTTTAGCTTCCAGTATCAGAAGAGACTGGGCTATATACCATGCTGCCTTTCCTCCCACTGAGGCCTATAAGGGTGTCTAAAGTTGTGATTCGGTGGATGCGTGCTTAAGAATAACCCAGCTTCTGACATGCATAAGATCGGATACCCATTCAGCTGTAGGGTGGCAGAGGTCCGCGGCAGTGGTGAAGGCTGCTGTCTACAGGGTGGTCATGGCACCACAGTACAGAACCCAGGGGGCAGCCCGAGGTCCTCCCAGTGGCTAAGACTGCCTGCTGCATTCAAGATAGGTTTCACCAGATTGTGGATCGCATCTCAGAGTGCCCCAAATTCAAATCCCTTCCCAGGTACAAAGGATACTGCTTGGACATGGGCAAAGATATATATATCTATATGTATATATATATATATGTCTATATCTATCTATATATAAATGTTTACATCACCTTTCTCTACACCATGCAGACCCAAAGCAATCAACAGAGAGAAACATTAAAAATAAAAACTCTGGAACATCACTTCCCATTGGTACAAAAAACAAAGAACACCAGTCCAGAAATGAATGGCACAGGAGAGTCCAGCCACTTCCAAGAGTCTTCATGGATGGCTTCAAGAGGGAATTGGATAAACATAGAGCAGAGGTCCATCAGTGGCTATTAGCCGCAAGGTATAGATAGGAACTCTCAGTCCAGGGCAAGTGATGCTCTGTATTCTTGGTGCTTGGGGGGGTGGTCAACAGTGGGAGGGCTTCTAGTGTCCTGGCCCCACTGCTGGACCTCCTGATGGCACCTGGTATTTTTGGCCGCTGTATGACAGAGTGTCGGATTGGATGGGCCATTGGCCTGATCCAACATTGGCTTCTCTTATGCTCTTATATTCTATCAGAGTCTGGCAGAGGGATGGACTTTCCTTTTCTCTGTAGCTGCTAACCAGAAGCATCTCTCCAAGCTCTGAGACAATCTGCTTCAAAGTCCACAAGTTCAAGAGATAGGTTCGCTCTTTTGACTCAATCATGTTTTCATGTGTGTTCTTCTATGCATTTCTTGGGATCCTGGACCCTGTGACTTTCCTTTGTAATGATCTTCTCTCTGTATACATTTTTTCTTAACATTTTATTCTTCCAGGTCATTCCATTGCTGACCTAAGCGTGGCTGTCCTCAAACAAAAGAAATTTCAAGGGGAGATTACAATGTGAGATTGCTTAATTTGACTTAATTCATTCAGAACAATGGACCCCCCAGGGCTGAACAGGGACATAGGATTCTTATCACACAGCAGAGGCTAATTTTCTGCCCCTGAACATTTCCCTTCTGCTCTAATCAAACTAATTACAATATGCATTGTACCTTTGTATCCTTTAAAACATCCCTCCGACCTACAACTAGAAGAAAAAGACTCAGATCTCTACTTCTACTCATGTCTGGCAAAAGGAACTTTGACTCTTGAAAGCGTATACCTTGAAAACCTTTTTGGTCTCTATGGTGCTACTGGATTCGAATGTAGCTGTTCTACTGGACTCAGATCTGTTTAAACTGAATGTAACACTGCAAGCATCTGGCAAAGAGGACTTTGTTTCACAAAAACTTGCGCCAGTGTCAAAATAAGTGTGTTAATCTCTACGGTACCACAAGATGCTGTTTTGTTTTGTTTTTTCCTTTGTCTTCCAGTACCATAGTTCTTTGATTCGTTTAAACTAAGCAGCTGTTCCCATTACATTTTACATTCCTGTTTGTATTGTTTTCAGTCTTTTTACCTGGAATACCCACAGAGGCAGAAAAGTGAAGGTCAGATCTTTTTAAGATAACATAAGTGTACATATTTTCACAGTAGTAGGTAAGAAGAAGAGAAGAGATTGGATTTATACCCCGCCCTTAACTCAGAATCTCAGAGCGGCTTACAAACTCCTTTCCTTTCCCTTCCCCACAACAGACACCCTGTGAGGTAAGTGGGGCTGAGAGAGCTTGGACAGAAACTGGTCTTTCCAGAACACCTCTGACAGAACGATGGCTTACCCAAAGTCATCCAGCAGCTGCAAGTGGAGGAGTGAGGAATCAAACGGGGTTCTCCCAGATTAGAGTCCATGCACTTAACAACTACACCAAACTGGCTTAACTGCTACACCAAACTACTACACCAAACAACTGTTATGCTCTAACAAAGAGCATGGGAGACACAGACCTCTCCAAGAGACGACAGTTTTGCCTTACCTAGGCAGAGGTCGAGAGATGATATATGGAATGCAAAAAAGACTCAGCATTTTTTTATTATTCCTAGCAAAGCCAATAATAATCTGATCAGAAGAAAAAATTGCCACGCGTTTGATAGCTGTCGACTTCTCTCCGGTAGACGCCAAATGTAAATGCTTCCCTTTTGCATCCTCTCTTATCTTTCCCCCCTCACAATTGGCAAGGAGATCCTTGGAGACTGGCCCAGCAACCTCCCAGCTCCTCAGGGAACAGGTTTACGGAATAATTCGGCAGAGCCGCTTGTCATGATGAGCTGATGGGCTCTCTCAGCTTCAGCATATCAATGTTTGGCAATGAAAGTAAATTCAGCATGGAGAAGGGGTTCGGGGTACGGCGACATTATAGAGTATTTTAAAAAGCAATTGGGATCTGAGGCGGCTCGTCTCACAGATGTCAGATCGCATTGACCTCTGTGGAGCCTGCTCTTGGGGGCGGGGGGAGGGAGAGAGACACGGTATTATTTTGATACGATAAAGGGGATGGCGGGTGACCATTACAATTGCTCAGCTTCCAACGCCACTCAGAGGCAGTCGATGCATGCAGCAGAAATAGGGTTGCCAACCTCCAGGCGGTCAAACTGAGTATACACCCTGTGCAAAATAACAAAAAGTACAATGTGTATAAACAACTAAATTTATGTAATGCAATAGATATATCAGTTTCTGGGTATCAGAAATCCAACAATCTTTTAGTGTTCCTTATAAACTGCTGTTTATAAAGCAGTTTGAAAGCAAGAAATTGCAAGTAGATAAATAGGTACCACTTTGGTGGGAAGGTAACAGCGTTCCGTGTGCCTTGGTGTTTAGTCATGCCGGCCACATGACCACGGAAACGTCTTCGGACAGCTCTGGCTCTTTGGCTTTGAAACGGAGATGAGCACCGCAACCCTAGAGTCGGATTCGACTGGCTTTCAAGCAAGGGAACCTTTACCTTTACCTATAAACTGCTGATACAGTCTCGTTCATTCGTTCAGCAAGTGAACTCCACGTATTTCAGCCATCAAGTGTCCTTGCTGTGATCTGACCTTGTTGGAAACTGGAGCCACTTGGGTTGGAGGAAGACTGCTTAGGCTGGAGGACAGCTGCAGGGAATTTCTTCTTCCCTGAAGTCAAAGGGTGCCTGATCTCAAGGCTGTAGGACTCTTCGTGCAGGAGCAGACAGATTTCTGCACTAAATCTTTAATCTTGGTTCAGCGCTGTCTCCTACTAGCCATTCTGCACTACAAGTTCACCCTTCTTTTTATCCTGGGCTTTTGTCAATTCTGCATTCCATTGTGGTCACCCCAAGTTCAGACCACCATTACCCTGGGCAATGCTCCCTCTAAGCTCTGGAGTCCTATGAGCAAAAATTCTACTTTCTGAGCTACTGGCATGAAAGTTGTGATCGAGCGATTTGGCTACTGCATACATTAGTTTGCTCTGGAGCCATCCTTCCTGAGCTAGGGCAAAAATGCGTGAGCTGGAGGCTAAAAAACTATGAGCTAGCTCACACTAACTCAGCTTAGAGGGAACACTGGCCCTGGGATATATGGATCCTGTTTTGCCGCAAGCTTTCCCTCGATCCAGGGTGGCCCCGGTGAAGATTTAAGTGTAGAATTTTTAACTGGCTTTTGATCCTGGCCGCCCCTTTCCTGCCACACCTAGGGCAAACACCCCTGTCCACAATGCAGAATTTATGACCCAGGGCAGGCAAGCAAATTGGAGTGGGACAAAATTAGTGCCAATGACAACTGACAAACAGAGATAACTGCAAGGTAAATGGCCATGGTGAGTCGAACACAGAGAAAATCCGGGGTGAGGTCCAAGTGCGGAAAGGGCAAAAGAGAACCCAGGATCGCTGCCCCAAATATTACTTTCTCCCCCACCCCAATTTATTTTTTAACAGCCAGCAAGGCTAGATGTCTTTCCCAGCCCACCTCCCCAAAATCTTTTTATATTTGTTTCATTTGTTTAATACACTGACGGGCCGCCTTTCTTCCTGACAGAGCTCAAGGTGGCTTAACAACATAGATAAGATAAATTACATAAATGTAAAAACTGAAATTGAAAAATCACAATTCAGGATTGCTAGTAAATTTAACCAAATGACGTCTTAAATAACCTGCAGATGTCGAAAGTTTGAATCTGGACCTTTATGTAAAGCACAAGTCACCTACAGAGCTAGGTTAATTGCCAGCCTCCATGTGGGGCCTGGAGAGCCAGTGCGATGGTAGTGGTTAAGAGGCAGGACTCTAATCTGGAGAACCGGGTTGGATTTCTCCACATGAAGCCAGCTGGGTGAACATGGGCCAGTCACAGTTCTCTCAGCCCCACCTACTTCACAGGTTGTCTGTTATAGGGGAGGAAGGGAAGGGGATTGTAAGCCGCTTGTTGGATGTAACAAGTTTAAAACACTCCAGTATTTTCAGGGTTAATGTTTGTTAGTATTGGTAAACAGGAAGTCACATGTTTGTTTGTAACCAATGTATTTACTCAATAGACTGCCCGGGAACTCTGTAAGAACCTTAGCTATCTGATTGGAAATCAATGTATCAGGTATTTAGCATATTGGGGTTCTCCTTCCTGTTCTTGTTGAGAAGGAGAAGCCACTTCTTCCTGCCTTGTCTATCTAGCTAGAAGGATGTAGCAATGTAGCTCTTTGTTATTTTACTTCCCAAGTACCCTTTTCCCATGCTAGTGTTAAAGTGAACTTTGATACTTTTTATATTGACATGGACTCAGTCCCCCAATACTTGCTCTGCTGACTATAATGATTTTACTCTGCTTTAATACAAACTTTCTTTAAGAATCAAACCCAACACTGCTCCAAGACTCCTTCAAGTAGCAAAGGGCGGGGTATGAAAACCAACTCTTCTTCTTCTTCATCTCCCAGAATTACAATTGATCTCCAGACTACAGAGATCGGTTTCCCTGGAGATCAGGGCTGCTTTGGTGGATGGACACTTTGGCATTATACTCTGCTGAGGTCCCTCCCCTCCACAAGCCCCATCTTCCCCAGGCCCCAACACCAAATTTCCAGGAATTTCCCAGCCCGGTGTTGACAACCCTGCTACTGACCCTCCACAGGATCAGTGCTGCCTATTCATTCCTGTGAAGTAGGCTGTCTTATGCTCAACAGGCTTTCTCCTAAGAAAGTATACATACACTTCTAGCTCTCTTTGGTTTGGGACCACAGAATACAGGATGTTGGCATTATGTTACAGGATTACTTCCTTCACTATGCCTCGAGTCTCTTGGAGCTGAAAATCTCTCTCTCTCTCTCTCTCTCTCTCTCTCTCTCTCTCTCTCTCTCTCTCTCTCTCTCTCTCTCTCTCTCTCCCCTGCAAGGAGCCAGCCACTTCTGAAATAAGGGTTTGGACTCCTGTCACCTTCAGTTTAGCCAAATGGCTGCGATTTTATTAACTCCACTTGAGCATTAACTGAGTAGTTATCCTGCCCAAGCTTAAGGTCAGACAGTGATGGCCCATTACTTAAATGGAGTCGCTCCTCAGGCAGAAGCAATCCCTGTGAGAAGGTGACTGCTGCTCCCAGCAAGCAAAACCTCAGCCTGCCCAAAGCCTGGTGATCTGAATTAGGGCCTAGGGGGACAACCAAAAACGAAACAGGGTTCAATTCATAAGGTGATGTTCAGACAAGGCCCAGGCCAGCACCTGAAGAGCATCAGGCCTTTCTAGAACACCGGAGTGTTTCTGCCTTGGCCACTTTCTCCTCAGAACCCGCTTGAAATCTGTCTTGCTGCTGAAGTTCTTAACGCCCAACAAGGAGGACAGTTAACTCTGTGTCACTCCGTTTTGGGGACTTGTCTCTTCTGTAATGTGGTGCTTTAAATGCCATACTAGGATCCAGACGAATCAGGTTAAAATCCCCATTCTGCCATGGAAGCTCACTGGCTGACCTTTGGCCTCTCTCTCTCTCTTGTTCACTCACTCACTCAAGCATAACCTACCTCACAGGATTGTTGTTGTGTGGATAAAAATGGAGAAGGGGAGAATGGGGAAAGGATATAAAATGTCCTAAAATGCCATTGAGTCCAGCATCCTTCTTCTCTCCTCTTCCCTCATGGGAAAAGGATATAAAGTGCCCTTAAACAGTGCCATTGTGAAGTAAAATATAGTAAGATATTGAAATAACATTAAAACAACAATCTAAAAGGTTCAGATGGCAAATTCCATTTATTTCCCATTTTCAGACTGCCGACCCCTTTGCAGGTGAGGGAGGAAAGACAGGGACAGTACAGAGAACAGAAGAAGGTGCCAGCCAAGATGGTAACCGTCACTGTCTTTGACCCCCAAAAGCCTGGTGGAACATCTCCGCCTTACAGTTCCCAGTAAATGGGAACACAAAAGGGCATTCCTCCCAGTAAACAGAACTAAGAGCTAAGCTATAATACTGCCAAATTTGAGTACAGCTGGTGCTTTGAGAAGCATTTTAGGTGGCTGGGGGAAGCCGCCTGTCTTCACTCAGTCCTTTCCCTGCCTGTGACTTAGTCCCTTTAAGGCTCATCCTCAAAAGCGCTCCAAGCTCTCAAATACCAGCACGTGAACTCCCAACCTTATAAAAACCACTGACATTTTCTCCCTCCATTGTCTTCTCTAAAGCTAGTGAGGGTGACGTTATTTATCAGCCGTCTTAATAAAAGGCTTATTATTGGACAGTCCACGTGAGAGATCCTGAAACTCCATTTCGGGAGGGGGATTTCCCCCCTTAAAAGACAGCCTTCATGAAGGGCATTTAAAACAATGTCCACAAAAAAGCCTGCCTTTCTCAAATGACCTGGACAAAATAAAGCTAATGGAGCGATCACAGGTGAGCTTTCCCTCTCCTCTATTTGGTGCCACTTGCATAGTGCCAAGCGAACCAGTGGCCAGCTGGACTTCTGGGCAGAAGTTAATTAACTGGAAATCCAAAAGTCATTCCTTGAAGTCAACCTGAAGCAAAGGGAGGTTCCATTCTGCCATTACGGGGGCACCTGGAGATCTCCTGCTATTACAGTCAATCTTCAAACTACCAAGATCAGTTCCTCTGGAGAATGTGACCACTGTGGAGGGTGGATTCTATGGCATTATAACCTGCTGAAGTCTCTCCCCAGGCTCCACCCCCCAAATCTCCAGGTATTTCCCAACCCAGAGCTGGCTACCCTAGCCATTAGGGTGAAAGGAAATAGCTACTGTTGGGTTCAGAGGACCCTTTTCAGGTTTACATGGGGTGTACAGAGTCTGCTAGAAATCTATACAGGTTGAAATTTTCAAAACATTGGAGCAGGGACAATGTCCTATCAGAATATTGTTAAAAGACAATGTTTAATTTTAACAAAGACAGTTGCCAGAGTTCAGATCTGTGTTGAAGTCTTCTTCTCCACCATATTCCATGAAACCATTCCTGGTTCCCAGTTCCTTATTGAACACAGATCTGCAGTTGCTGCTCGAATAACCAAGATCAGTCTTGTCTCCAGGAATTTCTGAGGGAAAGGGCTGGAGTAGGGTTGCCAGCCTCCAGGTGGGACCTGGAGAACTCCTGAAAGAACACCTGATCTTTAGACTATAAAGATCAGTTCACTTGGAGAAAATCGCTGCTTTGGACGGTGGACTCTACGGCACTGTGCCCTACTGTGGTCCTTCGCTCCTCCAGACCCTGCCCTCTCAAAGCTACACTCCCAAATCTCCAGGAATTTCTCAACCAAGAGTTGACAACTCAAGGGAGAACAAAATTCCAGGTTCCCCGATCACCCATTAAACTGAGTATGTTGTGATTTATTTATTTGTTGATAGCATTGGAATGGGGTGGTATGAAGGGGGAACCCAGAGTGTATCTTGGGGGAGCTTTCAGTAGCCTGGTCATCTCCTTAAGTCCATGTGAACCTCCTTGTACATGAAGGCCCACTGGATAGGCCCTCTGGAAAGAGGTTGCATAATGAAGGAACAGGAAGATAGGGATGCCAGCCTCCAGTGGGGACCTGGGGATCCCCTGAAATTACAGCTCATCTCCAGACAACAGAGATCAGTTCCCCTGGAGAAAATGGCTGTTTTGGAGGGTGGGCTCTGTGGCATTGCACCCAACTGATGTCCCCGTCCTCCCCAGGTTCCATCCTCAAATCTCCAGGAATTTCTCAACCTGCATCTGGCAACCCCATCTCCCTCCGTCAGTGGCCAGGAGGACCTGGCAACCTTACGACATATTTTATATTGTCCCTGGAAGATACAAGTGGTTTTCCCATGGGGTAAAATGTTGGGGCACATTGTGTGAAGATCTTTCCCACAAGAACAGGAGTTCATGTGTGTCAAGGCCCACAAGCGCCTCAGAAGGGAAATTAAAATGGCTGATGAGCTTTGTTCAGTAACACTGTTGGGATCAAAAGCTCAAATTATGGGTAATTTTATGCTCTTTAGTGTTTATAGAAGGGGGTGAATTGAGTTAAAAACCAGATACAATGGAATATACATCAAAATGTGTTTTTATATACCTTGGGACTCTGACATTTTTATTACATAATTTAAGGGTGGGGGTCTGTATATCCTAGCAAAACAGTTGCAAATGAATCTGAAAGATCTCAATCCTGTTGAATACCAGCCTGGTGAACTGTATATAACTGTTTTGGAAAGGTAGCTGTGTTGGTCTGTAGTAGAAGAGCTAGATTCGACTCCAGTAGCATCTCAGATAACCAACAAGAATTTGAGGGTATCAGCTTTTGAGAGTCAAAGCCCTCAGACACAGTGCTAGTGTTCAGGTGCACAGATCAGTCATCCCATGCCAAAATTTAGCACATGAGGGTTGCATCAAAGTCACGGGCTTTGATGAAATGTTGCAAAGTTATTAATGTGCTAAAATTTACCTGAAACCAAAAATGTAAAGATCTATTGCTGATGTCAGGTCGTGCATACCCCTTGGAAAATGGTTCAGGCTCGCATTTCCTGTAAAACCCGTGTTCCTTCTTTTGATATAGAAGGCGATATATTCTGCCTTCATTGGCTCCCCATTTCTTTCACAATGTCGAGCTAGCAGAGATGGAGCAATAATTGATGGCCAAACATTTAGCGTATTTCCCTATTTTCAGGAATTGCTGCGCACATTATATCCCACATGTAAGTAGACCAGACTGTGAGCTTGGTTATGTTGATGTACCTAGTAGTGATCCATCTCCCCCACCCTGCCAAAAAATTTTAATTACAATATTTTCCTGCACACATTGAGCTGCCGAATCTCTGGGAGGGGGGAATGCAAAACTCCCCCATCCAATTCAGCATGTATGGAAGGTACTTTAATGTTCAGAATGCACTTACAAAATGCAATCTCCCCAGCTGCGACTGAGTGGATTGAAAATTTAGATATTCGTATTTAGGGGGATTACGCAATCGGTCTGCATACCCGTTGTATCAACTTGGTTATGTATTTTATATTATTATATGCTTCCTGTGTGTATGATAAGTAAATAAGAAACACTTGTTTAGACTAGCATTTAGCAACTCCAGGAAAAATCATCTTGATATTCCAATCCATTATATTTTAAACTCATTTTAATATGTGTCAACATTAGGTATAATTCATGTATATTGCAGGAATACCACATTTCAGGATGGCATTGTTGTAAGACTTCTGCACAAATGTCTGTATTTTTGGATTAGAACTGCTTACTTTAGCCATGTCATTTGGAACACCAGCAACAGGCATATTTTCATTGTTAGAACAGTTAGATTTGAGAGAAGAAGAGGAGGAGGAGCAGGAGGAGCAGGAGATTGGATTTATAGCCCACCCTTCACTCCCTAAAGGAGTCTCAGAGTAGCTTACAATCTCCTTTCCCTTCCCCACAACAGGCACTGTGTGAGGTAGGTGGGGCTGAGAGAGTCTCTCGAGAACTGCCCTTGAGAGAACAGCTCTGAAAGAACTTATGACTGACCCAAGGTCACACCAGCAGCTGCATGTGGAGGAGCAGGGAATCAAGCTTGGTTCTCCCAGATTAGAGTCCATTCTACTAACCACTACGCCAAACTGGCATCTTAGAGACCAGCAAGAGTTTCAGGGTATAAGCTTCCAAAAGTCAAAGCTCCCTTGTATCTGACGAAGGTAGCTTTGGCTCCCGAAAGCTGATACCCCGAGGATCTTGTTGGTCACTCAGGTACTCACTGGACTCAGATCTAACTGTTCTACTGCAGATTACACAGCTACCCTCTGAAACTCTTTTCATTATTATAAATCAACATTCGAATGAATTCACTGGCAACATTCTTGGGAAACTGCCTGATCTGTAAGTCGGCCAGTATATTGCTAGAATTCATCCTTCTTTAAAAAAATACACAGACATTTTTGCAAAGCTTTGAAAGAGATGCTGTCCTGAAAAGCTCATGTATGGTATTCTTCCCCATTGCAATGTACTATCGAACAGTGCTCTTAGTGAGGGGTATACCCTTTCAATCCCTCCCCTTCTGTTGGTGTCTGCATTCAAAAAGGGACTCTGGATGCACTCATCTCAGGTTTTGGAATCAGTCGGCAACAGCTAGGAAAATATTTTCAGAGAGAAACCAAGACATTTGAATAGAAATTTCTGAATATTGGGGAGGGGCTGTGGCTCAGTGGCAGAGGATCTGCTTAGCATGCAAAAGGTCCCAGGTTCAATCCCTGGCATCTCCAGTTAAAGGATCTGGCTGTTGGTGATGTGGTGACCTAAGACTCTGGAGAGCTACTGCCAGTCAGAGTAGACAATACTGACTTTGATGGACCAAGCCCGTAATTCAGTTTCATGTGTTCAAACAATATTCTGCTGGAGAAAGCAGTGTACTTCTTATATAAATCCATAAAATACCACATCATTCCCATTGGAAACTCAAGATTCTTTCTTTCTTTGCTGGGTTTCCCCCACCCATCCCCTCATCCTGAAAACCTTTTAACCCCTTTAACAGCAACGTGACTGTGACAGGCTACATTTTAAATGCTGTTTCCTAATCACAAAAATCAGACTAGGGAGGTGAATAGTTAACTCTGCTCTAAAATGTTGAGCTTGAGGGACAGGCTACTCCTTTTCTCTGACTGGCCAGTGACACCAGAGGAAGACTACATGGTCTGTCAGTCAGAGAGTGAATTCAGTGGCAATTACTGTCCAGTAAAGTAAAAGTTCGCTACAGGAGTGGTTGTCTGAAGAGTCTAACTAAAAGTCTGTCAGACAGGTTCAGCTTTGAATAAAGGGAGAAACTCCTGGTCATAACTGTGTTCAACATAACCTGAGGAAGAATTCCATCCAAGAATTCAGAGTCAGCTAAAGCTGAAGTATGTTTTCACACAAATGTCAAGGTTTGAGATTTTGGCCAAAGAGTGGCTGGCTGAAGATCCCAATCGGGCCAAAAGGAAAAGGATTACATTTTCAGGGAAGAAATTTAAGTCCTGTCCAGGTGTACAGGGAATTGGCACTGAGACAGTCCCTGGTCTGTTGTGAAAGGAAATGGTGATAGACTATTCAGAGGAAAGAAGACACATTGACATTTCAGAAAAGGGGAAAGGACCTTTCCAGAAAACCTGAACACTTATTAGGAAACTATATGCAGAAACATTGTAACTGAAACTAAAATCCTTAGTCAACCATCTCTCACTGGTAAGAACCAAGAATTTGTGAAAATAAGCTGCTACCACACCATCTTGTCTGTCAACCGAAATATATACTGTTTTTTCCAGCAACATTTACCTCAGCCTTTCCAGTTCCTGACTACTCCATACCATCCCTGCCTATTAAACAAAATCTTTATTGTTGTTCACTGTTCACTCCAGTGCCTTTTCAAGGGATCTAAAAATAGAGTGCCTGTTCTCTCCTGACAAGTTCCTGGGCTGGGCAAAAGCCAAATCAGATTTTGTCAAAGGGAGGAACATTCAGACTTATAAAGCTGCAAACATCATCATGCTACTGGGGGCCAACTCAGTACCTGAAGGGAGCTAAGAATTGTTATTTATTTATTTATTTATTTATTTATTTATTTATTTATTTTATCACACTTATACCCCACCCTCCCCGCATAGCAGGCTCAGGGTGGCTTCTAACAAACATAAATACAATTAAGATTTGGCGAGAAAAATCTGCCACAGAGTGTGGAGTGTAACAGGGGGGTCCATCATAGTGACAATCAGAAGTCCCACAACTGCAGTGATGAGAAAAGCTTCACCGGCTGAATTTCCTCCTTTTCCTCCTAGCTGCCAGGAGCCGTACCCTCCCCCCCAAAAAAACACTGACAACCCTCCTGTGTCCACAGCCTACAAATATAAATGACCATATCCTAATGGCTAAGAGAGACTGTGAATAATGAAGTTTAAGCTGCTCTCTCCTGGTATCCCAGCAGTGAAATGAATACGATACTACTAGCCTACCTTACAGGGTTGTTGTAGTTAAGGGTGACATGATCGAGGTTTATAAGATTATCAATGGGATTGAGCAGGTTGAGAAAGAAGTACTTTTCTCCCTTTCTCACAATACAAGAACTCGTGGGCACTCCATGAAATTGCTGAGCAGTCGGGTTAGAACAGATAAAAGGAAGTACTTCTTCACCCAAAGAGTGATTAACATACGGAATTCACTGCCACAGGAGGTGGTGGCAGCTGCAAGCATGGACAGTTTCAAGAGGGAATTAGATAAACATATGGAGCAGAAGTCCATCAGTGGCTATTAGCCACAGGGTATAGATGGGAACTCTCAGTCTGGGGCAGGTGATGCACTCTATCCTTGGTGCTGGAGGGGGCAGCAGTGGGAGGGCTTCTGGAGTTCTGGTCCCACTGCTGGACCTCCTGATGGCACCTGGTATTTTTGGCCACTGTGTGACAGAGTGTTGAACTAGATGGGCCATTGGCTTGATTCAACATTGGCTTCTCTTATGTTCTCTTATGTAAAGTAATGGAACTCATCAACACCATCTAAGTGCTAAGTAAGATTCCCTTGCAACAGGAGACCAGGCCTCTGTTTTATTAAGAATGTGCAGAAGGCAGAATTTCAACAGGTGCAGTTCTTTGTGCAGGGGTGAGAAACGTTTGTTTGGCCTTTGAACCGAAAAAGTCCCTCAGGGTGGCTAAAAAGAATAAATTAAACATGGCAACAGAAATAATTTAAAATAAAAAGAGCCATTATGAGCAAATCCCTTCTACACAAAAACGTATCAGAACCTTTCTGCTAGCTTCTTTTCTGGTTATCCATTGTGCAGAATTCTGTTGATGGGCCTGGGGGGAAAGCAATCGGCCTGTTTATACTGGAAGAGACTGAGTGGAACCTGTGGAGCCCGAAAGCTTGCCAGCCGAACACAGCATAACACCAATCAGAGGTTTACCTTTCTTTAGGTCTGACAGTCAACAGTTGTCATAAATTTCCAAACATACAAACCAGAGAGAGCGAGAGAGAGAGCAGCAATGTTCCCTCTAAGCTGTTGAGTCTTGTGAGCAAAGGTTCTACTTTGTGAGCTACTGGCATTAAAGCTGTGAGCGAGCAATTTGGCTGCTGCATAGATTAATTTGCCCTGGAGCCGTCCTTCCTGAGCTAAGACAAAAATGTGTGAGCTGGAAGCTAAAAACCTGTGAGCTAGCTCACACTAACTCAGCTTAGAGGGAACACTGGAGAGAGGCTGTTCAAGTACTAAACAATTTTTAAAATGAATAGCCATGTGCCCCTCCCCCCCAAAAAAAATCTTCCTTCAATGTTTGCAATACCAAAGAAGAAGAATTATGACTAGGTTGCTCCTTGAAGAAACCAGCAGTTAGATGCTGACCTTTATGTCCCCTGCTCTCCTGTAACATTTTCCTTCTCTGGGTATGGCAGAAATTTCCTACCGTTTTGTTCAAAGATGCAGCAACAATTTACTTTGTAAAAAGCACAAGACAGAAACATGGTCAGAACAAGGGGAAGGAAGGAAGGAAGGAAGGAAGGAAGGAAGGAAGGAAGGAAGGAAGGAAGGAAGGAAGGAAGGAAGGAAGGAAGGAAGGAAGGAAGATGTTTACTGAGTTTACTTCCAGGTACTGTGCGCGTGTCTCTAAAGGAGTAAAAACGAAAGAGTTTTGTGGAACTTTAAACACCACCGTATTTATTGTGGCACAGCCTCCTCTAGACCAGCCTCCTCGTGTGTGGCGCCCAGAAGATTTCCTGCTCTGAAAAATCTGCTGGTTGTTAACGTGCCACAAGTCTCCTTTCTTATTTTTGATTCAACCGGCTAACTCCAGCCCCGCTTATTTGGGCGTAAATCCAACTGCATTTAGTGGATGTTATTCCCGAGTGGGAGAAAATTACAGGGCCTCCCTGGATCGCTCGATCTCTCTGCCGCAACTTATTTAAATGTGCATTTTAGGAGCATAAAGAGGAACGAATCGGTATTTTCGAGAGGGCCAGCGGAGGATCGTTTGGCTGTAAAGGAGCCTCCGCTTTCGACGTCGCTGCCTCCGAGGCGCAGCGCTCCGGCGACGCAAAAGAGCAGGGCGAGAAGCCGCGTTCCTTTGGCGGGGAGAGAGGCGTCATTCCGTGTTTAGAAAACCCGCGCGCTGCTTTAATCAGACGTTAGAGCAGATATTCAGGGCGGGGGATGCCGCTTGCATTTTGTGAATTCATTCATTCAATTGGCTGCGGTCACACACAGTAAATAATAATCCACTTTCAATGCACTTTCCAACTGAATTTTTACTGGGGATGAACTGGCAAAATCCAGTTGGAAGCTGGATTGAAAGTGGATTATTTAGTGTGCGTGACTTCAGCCAGTCATTCATTCATTCATTCATTCATTCATTCATTCATTCATTCATTCTTTTCTTTTTTTAACCTCTCTTTATTTCAACAGACTTTCACACATTCATTCATTCATTCATTCATTTTCTCTCATTTTCACACACACACACACACACACACACACACACACACACACGAGTGTGTGTCATCTTCACTGTAGTCTACTCGGTTGAGGAGAGCTCAAGAAGCCCACTGCTGCTGGGTCGGGTCGAGATCGGCTGGAGGCCACTCGAATGTCACGAGCAGGTCACGAAGCTCTGCTCAAGGGATCTCATATGGAAAGATAGACTGCCGCTGAACGTGGAGGTTCCACTGAACTGTCCTTGCTAATAGCGAGGAACTTGGTCTCTAAAGCCAATCGAAGCTGGGGGAGGGGTTCCAACGGATTATTCTTTTCGTACTTTAAAAAAAAAATCTTCCTTTTCGTCCTTCTCCTTCCTTTTAGCGAGCCAGCATGGGGTAGAGGTGAAAAGGTTGGAGTAGGATCCGGGAAGCCCAGGTTCGAATCGCCACTCTGCCAGGGGAACTTGCCGGGTTGACCTTGGGCCAGTCACGCACTCAGACTAACCTACCTGACGGGGTTGCTGTGAAGATAAAATGGAGGAGAGTGATGGGAACTGCTTTGTTAATCCGGTTCTTTCCCTTTCTCATTTAAGAACATAAGAGCATAAGAGAAGCCAAGGCTGGATCAAGCCAACGGCCCATCCAGTCCAACACTCTCCTGTCACACAGTGACCAAAAACACCGGGTGCCATCAGGAGGTCCAGCAGTGGGGCCAGGACACGAGAAGCCCTCCCGCTGTTGCCCCCCCCCCAAGCACCAAGAATACAGAGCATCACTTGCCCAGGACTGAGAGTTCCTACCTAATAGCCACCGATGGACCTCTGCTCCAGATGTTTATCCAGTTCCCTCTTGACGCTTTCTTTCCTTTTCTTTCTTATTTCTTTCCCTCTTTCCTCCTCTCTCTTTCCCTTTTTGTCTCATTCTTTCTTTCCCCTTCCATCTTTTCTACTTGTTCATCTTCCCTCCCTCCCTCCCCTATTTCTTTCTGGTCCGTCCCCCCTTTATCATCATATCAAACGCCCCCCGCCCCCGCGGTCCCCTCGAGACTACTTGGATGCAGCTCTTGTTGTTCCCGAGCTGAAATCCGGCCAGCGATGGATTCGCCTGAAATGACCCAAAGGCGAATAAATATGGGAAACCACGAAGCCTCCAAAGGGATGGGGAGGGAATAAAACAGCTTCAGGGGGGGAAATTACAGAAAAAGAACCCCTAAAGAAACGAACAGTGGCTTTTCTCGGCGTTTCGTTTTTAAAATACTGTCTACTTGAGGCTGACCTTCTTCTTCTGTTCCTGTCCGAGCGAAAAATAATTTGATTCGTTTCTGCACGACCATTTTTTATTCTCCGATGAGATCAGGGGACCTGCAATTCCCCCCCCGCCCTCCCCCCTTCCAGGCAACAGACGTCTTGGAACGGATTTTAATGGATTTCTCTTAAAAACGAAACAAAGTGCATTGCGTTGAATTGGTCTTGCAAAGGGTTTTCGTTCTCTTCACAAACCGAAAAGTTGCCATATAAATTAATAAAAAGATTAAGATGCTAATAGAACGTTATTATTAGCTTTTCTTTTCAAAAAGGAAAACAATGTACATTCTATAGTATTCGTTATTATACAGAGGGGGAGGGGGGGAGACCACGCCATATTTTCAGTGCAGCGTCTAAACATACTGGGGATTTTTTTGTTTTTAAGCTAAAAATAAATCTAATTCGCAGTTTTACTGGAAAAGTCAACCAATTTCTGTATGTTGTTGTTCTGACTATCGTCTCTTCCCAGGCCTTAACCCCATCCCGCAAAGCAATTAAAAAAAACAAAACCCACTGAATTAAACACCGAGGCGAGGTTTCCGAAATCAAAGTAAGCTTTTATGCCTGTCAACGGCTACAGGAGGGAATTCTTCTCCCTTGTCTAGGACCCAATCGAAGCCGGAAAGAAATCAAGAAGGCTTCCTAAACTAATTGGGGCTGGCATATTTACCCCGAAGTGTGTCTGTTCGATTACAAGGGAAGCTGACCTCCGACCAATTGTGCTGGGCCCGCAGGCACCGAATTGCAATTTTAAATTGGAACCAACGGTGTGGAGGTCGGAGTGACGCAGAACGCTGCTTCTTCCTGCGTAACCCCAAAGATAACAACTATAGAAGTTGGTTGGAACGACCAGGGTTTTTTAAACCCATTCTCCCCTCGTTTCCTTTGCTGAGCCAGAGAAACAGACAGAGAGAGAGAGAGAAAGGGAGAATGGCCTGTTCCAAAGGAAGGAATACCCCCCACACACACACCGTCGATCTGCCACAAATCCCACTACTGCAACCAGAAGAGAAGAATTCCAGACGCTACTTTCCCGCGAGCCCCGGGGGCCAGTCAGAGAAAGAAACCCGACGGGGTCACGCCTTCTAAGTTCACACACCAGCCCGCCCGCCCACCCACCCACCCGGTATTTTACACGTTAAATAGTCCCAGGCTGGGGGTCCGCCCGGCAGCCTGGCTGCTATTTACAAAGAGTCGCTGGAGAGGGGCGGCAACCTGGAGAGGCTGCAAGTCCGTCGGATCCCCCGGCCAGGAGGAGCGGGAGCGCCGCGCCAAAGTCCCCCGCAGACGGCGCCGTCCAAAGAGTCTCTCGGGCTCCCCCCGCGACCGGGCTCGGTAGAAAAATAGATCTGTGCGCGCGTCTGAGCGGAGCGGTCCCGCCGGCCTCCCTGGCCCAGCGCTGCCCGCCCTTCCCCGGCAGTGGCGGCCGCCTAGGAGGAGCCGTCGGTCTCCGACGTGTGGAGCAGGAGGCTGCCGCTGCCGGCCGCGCCGGTCTTGTGCTTCTTGAGCAGCTGCGTGATCTTCTCGTCGTCGGAGTTGGGGTCCAGCGGCTTGTTGTAGTCGTCGTCGTCCTCCTCGTTCTCCGAGGCGCCCTTCAGCCGCTCCGTCTCCGAGTCCTGCTTCTTCTTGGCCGTGGCCATCTCCGCCGCGTGCTTCTTCCGCCACTTGGTCCGCCGGTTCTGGAACCAGACCTGGGGCCGGACGGGCGGGGGGGTCGGGGAGAGAGAGAGAGAGAGACGGCTGAATAGAGAGGGACGGGAGGGAAGTGCTCCGGCTGGAGGAGACTCGCAAAACCCTCGCTCTTCGATCCGGATTAAATCCGTAGCTGCATGACTCCGGGGCAGCAAAATAAAAAGTGAGTTCCAGGGGCACGTCGAAGGCTGATGGATGCCCCATGAGTCTGATGAAGCAAGTCTACAGATTTTATGTGGGCAGAAGAGCAAGAGTCCAGTAGCACCCTAAAGACTAATACAATTTGCGGCAGGGTAGGGGGTAGGAGCTGCCCTGAGTCTCTGGAGAAGTGAGCAGGGACTCAGGAAAGCTCCTGCCCTGCCACAGATTTTGTTAGTCTTTAAGGTGCTGCTGGGACTCTGGCACTTTTCTCCTGCTGCAGACAAACAGGGCTACCCATCTTGATGTAATAAAATGTGTTAGTTTCTGAACTACCACTGGATTCCTGTTTTGTTTCGCTTCTAAATACCCCCCATCCTCACTTTTCTAAAAGCACCAAACAGAAAAGAGGTTAATTAATAATAGCTATAACAAAATATTAACTAATAGTATATATAACAAAATAACTGTGTCAGATGCAGGAATCACGTTTCCCAGGACACCACACCACTCTGTACAAATTTACATTTGCAAGTCCAGATTAATCAATCCGGATGCACTAATTGGAAACGACTGGCGCCCTCTGGCTTTGCTCTGGCTTTCCCTCACTTCCCTGCATGTGGTGGTGGAAAGTGCCATCAAGACACGGTTGATTTATGGCAACCCGGTGGGGGTTTCAAGTCAAGAGATGAACATTATTTTCCCTGCCCTTTCCCCGCAAAGTACTCAGGACAGCAAACATGGTTCTGTCCTCTGTTTTATCCTCACAACAATCTTGCAAGGTAGGTTTGGGTGAACGGAAGCCGCCAGCCAAAAAAATATTCTTTGGAAGAGTTTGGATTTGGGGGCCCCCAAAGCCTAGTCCAAAACAACACCCACCACCCCTTGCTGGCTTATTATTAGCCATATTGTCAAGCAGGATAGTTAATGGGTGTTACATGACCCTTGTGAGTGACAATGGCTGCGATCACACACAGTAAATAATCCACTTTCGATGCACTTTCCAACTGGATTTTACTGTGTGAATTGGCAAAATCCAATCTGAAAGTGCATTGAAAGTAGATTATTTAGTGAGTGTGATCGCAGCCATGGTTTACTTTCCTGGTTTTTCCCTACAGTACTAGTAGAGCTGATGCAGAGGAATGGTGATGAGAATGACATACAATCTTGCACAGAAGTCTTCAACCTACAGGATGGGAAGTGGGTCACAGAATCCCACTTGTTTAGCTGAAGGCCCCTATACAGCTCTGATCCTGTGTTACTTTTTGGAAGGACTGTCTGCTCCTAGGCATGCACAGAGAGCAAGGGGGAGACGCCTCCTTGCCTATTTACTGGTCAGGCCAGTGAGGCCATGAGATGAGGTCACTGGCTGGTGGAGAGGGTTCCCTTGTAGAACAGCCTAGGGTGATCCTGCTTTTGCTGCTTTGTGATTGACACAAGGGCCAGCCAATGGCCAATCGGGAGGTATGTCCTGAGCAGAGTCATTCTGAACCCCAAAAGCCAGCCTCTGCCAACCATCTTCCTTTGATTTTGTTGACAACTGAGTCATTTTAATTTACATTTAATTCACAAACAAGAATGTGCCTACAAAAACCTAGTTCAGTAGCAAATACCGATTTGAAAAAGGAGAGAAAATTCCCTGTTTCAGTCAGCTTTACAAATATGCTCAGAAGGTGCTCTGGAGAAATGTGGGCACATAAACATTTTACATAAACAATCAATAACTAAACTGCTCTATACAGTTTGAGAACCAGTTTGGTGTAGCGATTAAGAGTGGCAGACTCTACTCTGGGAGAAGCGGGTCTGAATCCCCACTTCTTCACATGCAGCTGCTGGTGTGACTTTGGGTCAGTTACAAGTTCTTTCAGGGCTGTTCACTCAAGGGCAATTCTCAGAGTGTCTCTTGTGGGGAGAGGAAGGGAAGGCAATTGTAAACCACTCTTGAGACTCCAAGCAAAGGGCAGGGTATAAATCCAATCTCTTCTTCATCATCACTGCCCATTGACTTTTTCACTTAGCCTCTTTGCCATGCGTTTACTAGTTTGGTTTTGATTTACCTCCCTTCTACCCCACCTTCCTCCCCCATGGGGACCCAGAGCAGGTGACATCACTCTCCTCACCTCTCTTTTATCTTCACAACGACCCTGTGAGGTCGGCTAGGCTGGAAGTGGGCGACTGGTCCAAGGTCACCCAGCAAGCTTCCATTGGTAAAAGTAGGAATTCAGACCTGGATCTCCTGGATTCCAGTCCAGCTCTCTAACCATGGCACCATGTGTCTCACAAACAGCTTGAAAGTAAACGAAAACCCAGATATGGGCCCTCTAATTTGAAATATATCGCTCCTCAACATGCCGTGGCAATCTGGCTCCAATTGTACTGGCTCAGTGCTTATGGTTGACTGTATTAACCCTGGAGAGGTTGTTATCCTAATCTAAGAACTCTGGAGGAAAAGACATGTATGCAGTGATACTGGTCATTCTAAATGCAGCACAGCTGCCTACTACTTCTCCAAGCCTCCGCCTTCTGGTTTGCATCCCAGCAAAGGCTGAAAGGCTTGGATTTTGTCTCTTTTGGTCACACAGAATCAGCAAGTCAATTGCCTGACACACAACTGAGTTTAAGGGAAGCATTTGGATGTGGCTTCGGTTTGCACCCCTGGACCCTTAACTTGCATGGGGATTCGCTGGCTGAAATTAAGAGGACTTGATTCCAAGGGAATGATCAGAGACAGAACGGTTAGCACCTTAAAGGAGCCTCATCAGCTGTGAAGTCCCCCAGTGCAAAGTAATGGGAGCTGGGAATGGCAAAGCTCTTGCAGGGCTCCCCGTTTATTTCAGCTTGGCATGCGCAGAAAAACTTCCAGATGAATTGTGCCCCTGGGGGAAAGCGGCTAAACCAAAGTCGTCTTTTTGAAGCAAGAACTGATTACATCAGTGCCATCCTAAGCATACTTTCCCATAGAGAACACTTCCCAGTGTTCCCCACAGAACAGACATTAGCATCACCATTATTACTACAAATAATGGTGAGAACAGGGGCACCTTTAAGACCAACGAAGTTTAATTCTGGGTATAAACTTTTGTGGGCATGAAAACTTATACCCAGAATTAAACTTTGTTGGTCTTAAAGGTGCCACTGGATTCAAACTTTGTTTTATTGCTTCAGACCAACACCTGAATCTACTACTACTACTACTACTACTACTACTACTACTACTACTATTATTATTTTACTGCTGTTGTTGTCATTATTGTTGTTACTGTCTGCCTCTATCCCTGGGACCCAAAGCAGATTACAAATACAATGGGGAAAATAAACCTTTTTGGGAGTCTCATATACAGACTTTCCACTTTCCTGACACCCATTATGAAACCATGAATGTGGTCTGGATGCCTCAGTTCTTCTGAGAAGACCCACATAGGATTGCATTCCTAGTGACCATGAAGTTACTATATTGCAGCAAGGGTTGAAGTCCATAGATAATGACTGTATTATTATGGTCATCAAGTTGCTGGTACGCCCTTCCTACAAGACCGGAGCAGTTGTTCAATGAACTGGTTAGGTTAATTGATTGTAGCTGTTTGATTAAAAATGTACCCCTGATTTGTTCTGCGAGAAATAAAAGCAATGATTGTAAATGTTGTTTGGAGAAATGGTGAATGACAGGTGCCATTTTAGAAGAGGTATTTCTCTCCCCTCCCCATTCTCTCACACGTACACAGGGGAATGCCTTTCCTAAGATTATGGCTGGCACAATGTGTCTGTAAGTTGGACTGGGACCCAGAAGATACTGGTTCAAAAATCCCCACTCTGCAATGGCCCCAGGCCAGTCATTTCCTCTCTTTCTGTGTCAACTAACCTACAGGGCTGTTAGGAGGATAAAGAGAATAGCATGTACTGCCTTAACTACTTGGAGGAAAACCAGGAGATCGGCGTAATAAACATATAAAATTGAACTGTAAAATGTTTATTTTTATCTGTAAAATGGTGCCTGTCATTTTATTGTTGTCATTTTATTTATTGCATTATTCCTGCAAACTTAATCAGTTTCCTAGTCAACTAAATCCGCATGATTAATTGACTGAGATTTCTTTAATTGGGTGACTGCACCAGTTATTACTGGGACTCCTATAGTTTCTGCTTTCATGCTAAGGATCTGCCTTTACAAATCTAGGTTCCTTCCTTCCTCTTTTTCTCTTCCTCTCCTTCCTATAGGTATTTCTTTTATACACTCCAAAACAGATTCACAGACATCCCTCTAGAGGATAAAGGCAGACATCTTCTTTCCTTCTATAGCTGCTGTAGTATGTAATACTACTGGAGTAACTATCATTCCTGCAAAGCAGCTATTTTATACAGACAGCCCTTACTGGCATCAGTTCTATTGGGTACCCTAGCCCTAAACACATAGTTGTGCCAGAGTCCTTTGTGAAATCTCCAAGAAAGAATAAGTCCAGAGGATAAAATCTGCATCTATCTGAAAACTCTCCAGTGATCCCTCCATAATTTTAAACATCAGAAAGTGGTCCTATGTGTTATTATAAATTATCACAGTTAAGGTATTTTACTGGTAGATGGTGTTCTGCAATTTGAGATCTAGCCAATTTCTTGGGAATTGCAGATGTACCTTTTCAGGATTCCAAGCAACACTGTCTGCTGGAGCTGAGTTGGTGTTATTTGCTCAATGCCCAGAATGTCCAGGTGTTTTTTTTTTTTTGAGAATTTTAGGCACTGTTCCAAGGGCTCCAATGACAACTGGCATGATGGCAACCTTCTTCTCCCAGAGGTGCTCTAACTCTGTTTGTAGGTTTTGGTGTTTAATGGTCTTCTCCTGTTCTTTCTTTTCTATTCTGCTGTTTCTTGGGATTGCAATGTCAATTATCCAAACCCTATTTCTATTATTATTATTATTATTATTATTATTATTATTATTATTATTATTATTATTATTATTATTATTATTGCCTGCTAAAGTGTTTAATTGTTATTACTTCTGGATCTTTGATCATTCAACTGTTTAGGCCCATGGTCCCCAATGTGGCGCCCACCAATGTGTTTCCTGGTGCCCATATTCTTCTCTCCCAAAGCAAAGAGCTAATCCTGGCTTTTCTGCTTCTCTTTGGGTGCATCAAAACAGTCCAGGAGATACAATCTTTCTGTCTGCAAGAAGCATCCATAAAGAAGCAGCCATTTTCATCACAGGATGATGCTTGACTTGGAACACTCCAATATTTGGTGATTAGATCCATTTGGTGGGTGATACTCAGTGTTCTCAAAGTTCAAAATGCAGTCACAGGCTTAACAAGGCTATCGTCCTGCATCATGCATGATATGTGTGGTGTAGTGGTTAGAGTGCCAGACTAGGATCTGGAAGACACTGGGTTCAAATCCCCATTCTGCTTTGGGAGCTCGTTGGGTGACCTTGGACCAGTCACCCATTCTCAGTCTGACCTACACCGAAGGGCTGCTGTTAATATAAAATGGAGGAAAAGAGAATGATGAAAGCCACTTTGGCTCCCCATTATGGAGAAAGGCAGCAGGGTATAAATGAAGAAAATAAAATGAACATTTAAAAAATCACAGCAAAAGCTCAGGGACATTAAACTGAATATTAAGCACAATGCAAACTATCCATCAACGTCACTGCACTGAAGTCAGCAACAGCATCCCATAAACTATTAATATTGTTACTGCACTATTTAAAAAAAAATGACTAAAAATACTGAGCTATTCTAGAGGATATCGTTAACAACCATGCCACAAATTAGCTCACCCTAGTTTATTTCCTAACGTTGCCACTAGAGACACATTAGTGTATGGCACTGTGGCATTCCTGTTATGGAGACAGTTATTTTGGTACCACTTTGGAAGTATGTGCTGGAACACTGTCTTGCATATAAAAACCAACAGAGAATGAAATGAAGTGAATCAGAGGCACCGCTAATCACACGGTGAAAAGCCACCTGTTTGATTGTCACCAGTGAAGTCATGGTACCGTCATTATAGTGACAGCTTCACTACCAGGGGACTGTCAGTCAGAACACTTAAATCGCAACTCTAAACAGGTCCATGTTCATCAGGCGTCTCCCATGTGCATCCCTGATGCTGTGCATCTCTTTGTGTCTCCCCACTGACACCACATCACGCGTGAGCCCCACTAAATGGGATGAGTGTCTTTTGATAGGCAAAGGGCTGTGCGTTCCCCTCCAGAGCTGCCTGCTTTAAATACAGGGAACTAACTTCCATTGGGAGCAATGGGATTTCACTTCGTATAAATAAGGTTAGGACTGTGCTGCGGTCCTGAGCCATTATTTTTTATCACTGCCTTGAGTGTTACTAGTAGCCAACCAGTCTTGTCTAATCATTTACATCCACTACCATTATTTTTATGCATTGTTAATTAATTGACTCTTTGTGCATATCTGCATTCCAACACTATTTATATGCTATGGAATAAAGTTTTATACCTAGACCTGGATGGCCCCGGGGTAGCCTAGTCTTGCCGTACCTTGGAAGCCAGGCAGGGCTGTCTCTGGTTAGTATGTGGATGGGAGACCACCAAGGAAGTCCCTCGCAGGGTCCCTATGCAGAGGAAGGCCAACCACCCTTGTTCACCTCTTGCCTTGAAAACCCCGACAGCATTTTCCATCACTGAGGTTTCATGCATACTACTTCACATGTATATTGTCACAAATCTTACAAAAATGCTAACAAATCACTCAAGGCTATTAATATCTTAAATCTATCACTGTATGAATGCCACGAATGTTCTATCAGCTCTGGTGATTGCTATTTCTTAACATCACTGCCACCGCCGCCGCCACCATCATCACCACCACCACTAATAACAACCACAACAACCATGCTGCTGTTATACAGCACAGAGTTGCTAACAGCCACCTCCTTATGAGCACAATGGATTAGGAACATGCATTGGCTTTGTGGCATTGTCACTACCCTGTTTCTTCAAACAACGCACAAGCATTCAGAAAATACAGTCCGTTTTAAGAAAGAAAATGTTCGCCTATTGGAATTGCAGATCAGAGCCTGTGTTTTAAAGCACTTATTACATAAAGTGATTGGAATGCTTGTTGCGCTCTGAGTTATAGCTTCACAGTTCTTCACATCCCTTCGTTTCCTGGGCTGTGTCTCCGTTACCACACTTTCAAGTCTGCAAGTTCCTTGGGGCAGAGACCTGATTCCCCCCCCCCATTATGCAGAAAAGAACCAGGTAGGTGGCTGTCCTATTTTTATATCATTTTGGCACCCGTTCACCATTTAAGCACTTTTAAACACCATACACTTCAATAGCCACCCTATTTTCCTTAGCCTGCTTTTGGGGGAAACCAATGGCATTCAAAATAGCTTAACTTTGCTCAGATGATGCCCAATGATAACAGGTAAACTGGATTCCCACCCCCCACCCCACTAAACATCTTAATTAAAAGGGATTTCACATGCACAGGAGTTTATTTCCGGGATTTTATCATTGTTTATAGCAGGAATCTTCACTTCTTCAGTCCTATACAGTTATTTTGCTTCAATCCCAGTGGTTTAAGCATCCGTACAGTACACCGAATTGCAGGCCAAATACTGATTCCTAGTATGCCCTTATTTTTCTTCTTCAAGCTGCATTTCCTTCTCTTCTCCCTCCCACCTACTTTCCTGATGCTTCCCACCACCCTGGTGCGCTTTAATCCAGGCTGGGAGGGCGGGATAAAAAAATTGAATAAATAAATAAATAAAAGTGTCCATCAAGAGTAACGCCCCTATCTATGCTGTAACAATGACACCCCCCTTGTTTTTTGTTATTGCTGTGCTTCAGTGTAATTCAGAGTGAAAGCCATGTGAGAGAGAGACGAGAGGTTTGGAGACAAGTCTCTGGGCCATCAGATCAGGTTTGGGGAACCCTCCTTTCATTTTGCACACTTCTTCTGTTTCATAATTTGGGAGAGGGTTTGTCCTATTTTTTTAGGCTGAACTGCTTCTCTGTCATTAATACTTCTCTCCCCCTTCCCCATCTTATGCAAACCATCTTGGTGGAACTTCTATTGAAATCAACCTGGCTTCCTTCCAAAGCAATGGTCTCCTGATCCCCAGAAATGTGACCACGTTTAAGGCTACACTCCCGCATGGTCTGTCTTGGAAGCAACACTGAAACTCTGCACTCATTTACAGCCTGCACACATATCTGACCGGACATAAAAGCCCCTTTCTGCTGTCGATGGAATTGGCCTCCAGGTAAAAAGTGCAGGCGACTTTGACTTCATTTTGGAGGAAAGCCCATTGGACACAATGGGATGTACTTCAGGGTAAGGAACTGGTATGCTCGCCTCCCCTTCCCCAGCTGAATTAAGCTGGGCTACTTCTGCTACACTTGATGCAGATGACGAAGGGGCTCAATCCAGGAAAAAGGACTCCTTTCCATTCCCTTTGAAAACAATGGAAATTGTTAAGGGTTTCTGAAAAACTTTTTTTTTCTGGATTGAACCCATCTGTGTCAAAATCTGTCCTTGTCAAGTGGGTTGCCTAGCAACTGATCGATACTTTCCCCCCCTGCTCTGCCAAAAGATCTAAATCTCCTGACCTACAAAAACCTCTATTTCGGTGGTGGTGGTGATGATGATAATGAGGATGAGGATGATGAATTGTCACGGTCAGATATTTGACTGGTAGAGATGGTATTCTGCAGTTTGAGCTCTATCCAAGTTCTTGGGAATTGCATGATGATGAAGAAGATGATGAAGATAATAGTAGTAGTAGTAGTAACAACAGTACATCATCCAGTTAACTAAACAGTTCTGCTCAGAAACCTTCCACTCACAATAAACATTTCACACACACACACACATATATATATATATCACCTCCCATCCCTCACCCACAGTAAGTGGGTGGCTTCTTGTTTCTATTGAGCAAGGCTGTACTAATTTATTCACAGCCTTTTGGACATATTTACATTGACAAATGAGGGTCTCCAAGATAACTCCAGGAAGAAGAGACCATCCATAAAGGGAGCCTCTCCCTCCCCTTTTACACACACACAAACGCACACACCCCATGCTCAGCTACATTTGTTCCAAAGGATGTCTCCAGAATTTTCCCTTTGGAAAATGGGGGGAGGGGAGAGAATAACCGGTTCTCCCCGTCTAATCCACTTGACAGGTCTGCCTAGTTCTCCATTGAGATCAACAAATTCAAGGGTGGTGGGAGGGCTTTGTGAGCCGCCTTATCTACTTTTATGCTCGTTAACTCCATTCTCGTCCCATTCAGAAAGAGGTCTCTTCGGTTCAGGCTATTGTGAGGTCTCAGACATGCGCGTAAAAAAGGAGGGCGGGGTGGGGGGGGAGAAAGCAGAGAGACTATCTGAGCAAAGTTAAGACTCTTTGTAAAACGTAGTTGATTTCAATGGAGAGAAACGAATTTCCCGGCTTGGGTTTCCCTGTCGAAATCTGTGGTGTCTGAAATATATCGGTTGTTGGAATCGCAGCCGGCGCTCTGTGTAACTCATATGCAGGATTTTGAATACAGCTTCAGACTCACAGTCCACGAACCAAAAGAGTCAGATTTAATTCCACCGACACAGACTTTGCTGGTCTTGAAACCGAAACTGACGGTGCCGCCCCGTCTAGCTGACCGGAAAACGCGTGCTGCATTCTAAATATCACTTTGCATTCTAAAGATCCGACGCCTACATATTATCCCTAGATGATCAAAACGACCCGTTCCGTTGGAGAGCGAGGGCCGCCCTGGTGTTAACCGACAAGCCCTTTGGCCTCTGAAGAAAAGCTGGCTTCTTTTAACTCACTTGGACTCTGGGGTGCTTGGGGAAAATTCGGGTCTATAAATATCTGAAGTAAATAAATAGCTTTTCTGTGTATGCCATCCTCATGACTGAATTTCTCCAGGAGAGGCCTCCGGATAGTGACGTGCGATTTCCAGCAAAGCTGCTTTTTCCCAGGGCTGCTTTGAAATCGGTTAATGTATTCCAGCCCGTGCAGCAAAGCGCCTCTGTGGAAGTTTCGGATCCAGCTCGTCCGAAATTCTCTCCCCCCCCACCCAACCCTGGGGTTATTACATTTCAAATGACTCTGAAACCCCTTAACGCGGAAGTCTCTTTTTAACTCGAGTTGACACCCCGAAGATCCCCACGATCCTGAGTATATTTCCCGGAAAGAATTAAACTCTTGCAGGGGAACATATTCTCAGAGTAAGGGTGGATAAGAGCCTTAAATTAATATGGAGAGAAGGCAGGGATATTAATTCTTACTATCACTCTCTTAAGTTGGAAAATAAACGGTCCACAGTTGGGGTCTGGACGGGTGGCTTTAATATTGTCCGGTGTTCCCTCTAAGCTGAGTTAGTGTGAGCTGGCTCGCAGATTTTCAGCCTCCAGCTCACAGATTTTTGTCTTCGCTCAGGAAGGATGGCGCCTCCAGAGCACACTAATTTATGCAGCAGCCAAATCACTTGCTCACAGCTTTAATGCCGGTCGCTCGCCAAGTAGGATTTTTGTTCATAAGATTCCACAGTTTTAGAGGGAGCCTTGCGTCGCCCTGTTTGCACGCTGCAAACTACAAGGAGGACGAATTGTCAGCCAGATATTTGACTGGTAGATCGTGTTCGGCAACCAGAGACCTAGCCAAGTTCTTGGGAACTGCCGATATCTGTTCACAGGATTCTTGCTGTTCCAAGCAACAAACACATCATCATTATCATCACCATCATCATATTATATTATATTATGTTATTGTCGTCTTGGAAATATTTGCTCCTAAAGAGAAATATGTACAGCTTCAGGACCCATGGCTGGTTTCCAAAGGCATGCAAAACCGGCGGCTATCTCCCCCGTCCGTCCCCCCCAGCGCCGGCACCCTTTGCCGAGAAAAGGAATTCCGGGGCGGGGGGGGGGGGCAGCGCAGCGCAGCCGGCTCCCTTTTGTTCCGGCTTGAGCAGCCTCCCTTCCCTTCCGAGAGCCCCGTCCTCAGGCCCAGCGCTGGCTCCCTCACGCCAGCCCCCCAGCCCGGCCAGCCGCCCCTCCTCGACGGGACCTTCCCTCACCTTGACTTGGCTTTCCGTCATGCCCAGCGAGTAAGCCAGCCGGGCTCTTTCCGGGCCGGCCAGGTACTTGGTTTGCTCAAAAGTCTTTTCCAAGGCGAAGATCTGCTGGCCGGAGAAAGTCGGTCGGGTGTGTTTCCTTTTGCCGTCTTTGTCCAGCAAGATCGAACCTTGGTCTGGAGAACAGGAATGCGGAGGAAGAGGAGAAAGAGAGAGAGAGAGGACAGAGGGTTTTTTTTGTTTGTGTGTTTTTATTTTAAAGCGTAAAATTATGCGCATGCGACGCTGGCAAAACCAAGCAGGCCTTTGGGGGGTGGGGGGAAATTAGTTAGAAAAAAATATCTCCAGTGGAAAATTGGATTGAAACGGTCTGGGCTCCCTCTTTACCGTCTGAGAACCCGCACCGGCAATTAAAACGACGAATTAAATTCATTCAGTTAAAAATGATTCTTCTAGGAATCATTAAAAACCGGGTCTCTTCCTCTCCCCCTTTCCTTCACTTTCTGACAGAGAGCGGTAACTGCGAAGGAAGAACGGAGGAAAGACGACAATTGGTCATTGTTACTAAAGGCGCCTTCTATTTCCAAAATATATCAGGTTAAAAAAAGATCCCTTGGAAAATAAATGTTAAAAGAATCAAAATTATATATATATATAAAAATAATAATAAAATCAAACGGTGCAGGAAATACTTTGCGCAACAAAGGTTCCGAATTGACATTTCTCCCATTCACACGGGCCGCCTCTAAAGAGGCCATCCGCGATGCCTTCTAAATGGAAGTCGCGCTTTCTCTTGGACAAGGCCAGCCCCGCCAACAAAATAAAACAAGGCAAAAAGCTGCTGGTAGACCCTAAAGAGGACTGCTCGGAAGACTGATCTCCATTTAGATTCCCGTTTGATATTTTACTACTCCCGAGTAGTTCTGCGTACAGTTGCAGCCCCGGGTCGTCTGCGCATCTATGTTCGCCAGCGGACAGACCGCGTTCCAAAACCCACGGCGGTTTCCCCTTTCAGGAAAAGTGGCCGCCGTCTGGCGAAACTTTTGTTGAAAGGAGAGGTCCCTGGATCCGCGTCTCGACTGACTGTGAAGGGGGCTCAGAAAACATCTAGCTTTGTTTAGCAGAAGGAAATTTGCCCCCAAAGATCCGAGGACAGTCGTGGTCAAGAACTACCGCCAAAGAAGACCGGAGCGCACACGACTCCGAGGCCCCTGCGGCCTGGGTGAGAGAGCCTGGGCAGGCCTGGAGGCGCCCGGTCTCCGTTATGTGGCCAGCCCCCCAGCCCAGCGGGGCATATTCTCGACTGCAGCTTCAAAATGCACCCACCCACCCCCCAAGCGTTGATGAAGCGTGCCGGGGGACGGGGCGCAGACAGCAAGCTGGGGTTGCTACGCCAAGAGTTATCTTGCCCCTTTGGGGCACACCAAGTTTACCAAAGGACGCTTTTGGAATCACTGAAAATGCACTAGTTGGTAGCGAGTCAGTCCATTGCAATGTCACGCAAAGCCTCTAACCTTCCCTCCTACGCCTCCCCCGAAAATGCCACGAATTAAATCATATGCCCGCAGGCGTCTTGTTTGTATCTGACACACACACACACACACACACACCGCCCCCCAAGGTCGCGTCACACAATTCAGCATTCTTCAGTCTGAGAGCCGGGCAGGGAAAACCAAGGGTGCGCAGGGATAATGGCCCTTTCCTTTCCCTCCTGATTCTAGGCAGGCCGAGCCTGGGGGCTGATGCTTCCCTGCCTCCTAGTGGGGAGAAATCAGGGCCAAACGTCTCCAGAGGTGGGGTGCAGGAGGGCTTTAGGGGTCTGGGACGGTTAATGACATGCGGGTGCCCATGGAGGGGGCAGTGCCTACCAGTGTGCCCTCTAAACTGAGTCAGTGTGAGCTAGCTCCCAGTTTCGTCGCCTCCGGCTCACACCATTTTTGTCTCAGCTCAAGAAGGAGGGCTCCAGAGCAAACTAATTTATGCAGCAGCCGGATGGCTCGCTCACAAACTTCCATGCCAGTAGCTCGCGAAGTAGAGTTTTTGCGCACAAGGCTCCACGGCTTAGAGGGAGCAGTAGGCGCTGGGGAGCGAGGCCGTGGCTCCCCGGGAAGCTACAGAGGTCAGGACAGGGCGTGAGCTGCGCTGCGCCCGAGACAGAGCCGCGGCCAGCCGTGAGCTCGGAGGCTCCAGCCGGCGAGTGTTGGCAGGCAGGCAGGCAGGCAGCGGCCCCGGACTTGGCGCCGGGGCGGGCGGGCGGTACTCACGGGGCGTGCAGGCGAGGCGCGCGTCCCTCCAGGGGGGGCTCTGCATGACCCCCGGCCAGAAGATGGGGGTCCTGCCGGGCAGCTCGGCCAGCGGCTTGGGGTAGCGTCCCACGGCGGCCTGCACGGCGGCGGCGGCGGCGCTGGGGCTGAAGTAGAGGCCCGGCGGGGGCGGCGGCGGGCTGAGGCTGCTGAAGCGCGGCAGGCCGGCCAGGAGGCCGGCGGCGGGCGAGGCGGACGAGGCGGCGGCGGCCGAGGCGGAGGAGGCGACGACGCCGGGGGGCATGGAGGGCCGGCTGAGGATGTCGTTGATGCCGTGCGGGGTGGCGGCCGAGAGCTGGGGCGGCGGGGAGAGCAGCGCTCCCGCGTTGGGCGGCTTGAGGGCGGCCGGCGTCGGGGAGCCCAGCGGCGGGGAGGGCGAGGCGGAGGCCGAGGAGGACGCCGAGGAGGAGGCGGACGACAGGGAGGACGGGCCGCTGGGGGCGGCGGCGGGCGGCGGCAGGGGGTAGCCGGCCGCCGAGTAGAGGGGGGTCTTCATCTCGGCCATGCTGTGCAAGGCGGCCAGCGGCGGGCTGCTGAGGAGGAAGGCGCTCTGCCGGGGGGTGCCATCCATCTGCCCCACCGCCAGCATCCCCAGGCCGGGCGGCCGGGCCGGAGGGGCTCCGAGGGGGCGCGCCGAGGGGGCGTCTGCGCTGGGAGGACGTCGGGAGCCCGAGGAAGGGGAGCGGGGAGGGAGGGGAGGGGAGCGGACGGTGCCGGGACCCGAAGGGGTGGCAGCCCTGAGGAGGCGGGGGGACGGGGGCCAGCGGCGGGGCCCACCTTCCAGGAGCGAGGGTGCCTTCCTCCGGGGGCTCAGAAGGAAAGGCTCCTTGCCCGACGTCTGCAGGGAAGGGTCCCGAAGCGGCTGGGTCCCTCTTTGGAGAGCGCAGGGAGTTCGGGATCCGAGGGAGAAGTCCGGGGGAGGGGGGGAGAGTAGCCCTGAGCTTGGAAAGCGGTCGGGAAGGAGAGATTCGGGCGGGGGACGACTTTGCGGGAGTCCCCGTCCGAAAGGAGCCGGGGGTCCCTCTGATCTCGGACGAAGCTTTAGAGACCCTTGCGGCCTGGCCCCGTCGAAGCCCCGCTCTTTCTAGCGTAGCAGGAAGGGGGAGAAGCAGGGGAGCGTCTGGGGCGGCTCGACAAGGGGGGTGCGCCCAGGGACCGGCTGCATCTGGGAGGACTCGAGGGAGGGGCTGAGCCTTCCGGGGCTAGAGGACGCGAAGGAATTGGGGGGGGGGAGATCCGGCTCTTCGAGGGGGGCGGCGGGCTCTCCCCGGGGATACACCGAGAGAGGCCTCCTTTCGGATCGGGCGTCCCGCTCTGCGGAAGCAAAGGACGCCGCTGGGAGAGGAGGAGGAGGAGGAGGCGACTGGGATGAAATGCCCGGCGAAGAGGAGTTCAGGCAGTTGCGGGATACGGGCTGTGCCGGAACTGGGGCGTCTGTATGTCTTCCTCTGACGGGGCGCCCGCAAAAAGGCCTTCGGGCTGCTCCTCTGGCGTCTTTCTTCCACCTGGCCGAGGGAACGCAGGCTGAAGCCGGCCCTCAGCAAAAAGCCTCTCCCCGCCGCCGCCTGGGGAAACGGCCCAACTGCGCAGGGGGCGCCTTCCCGGGAAAGAGAAATCTCCTCGCAAGCCGCTCAGGGGACGGCGGTTTTCTCCCGGCCGCTCGGACCCCGGTCTCGGGCAAAGGTCCGCAACTCCCGGCGGGTTTCCTCGCCGGCCTCGCTCTGTTCCTCGGCGGCTGCGGGGCGGCCGGCGGGCTCTCCTCTCCCCCTTGGCATAAAATCTTCCCGGTCCGAAGAAGAAGAAGGAGATGATCGCCCCGTCCGAGCGCCCCCAGTCCCTCCGCGCCGCCGCCGCCTTCTTCTCCAAAGAAGATCTTCCTTCTCCCGGGACCAGCGACGCTTCTCCTTTGGCCGTCTAAACGCGACCGAGTCCGGAGTCGCTCCGCTTCTCCCTCCTCGGCCCTCGAGCACCGCCGGCGGCCGGACGGGTCTGGATGCGCCTCCCGGCTCGGAGCCTCCGTCCCCCTGGGCGCTCACCGCCTTCCTGTCCCCGGGATCCGGCTCGGCCGCGGCTCTCTCCGCCGGCGCCTTCCCCTGCCGCCTCCCGCTCTCGCTCCCTCTGACAGCTCCGACCCGGCCCCTCAAAGGTAATAAAACATTTTCATCGCTCCCCGTCCCCCGGAGCTATAAAGGGGGCACGGCGAGAACTTTGGAGAGGCGTCCGTAAACAGGCGGCGGGAGGAGGGGCGCGGCCGGGCTCCCGCTTCCTTATAGGACCTGCTGTCTTGCAGGGGGGGGGGAGGCTGGAGACGGAGCGAGCGAGCGAGCGAGGGAGAGAGAGCGAGAGAGAGAGAGAGCAGCGCTCCGAGGCCGGCCCGCCCCGCCCCCGCCCCCGCCCCCTCCCTCCTCCGGGGCGGGGCTGGCCCGGGCTCCTCATTTACATATTGAGCGCGGACCCCGTGAAGTTGAAACACTGGAGGAGACCCGCAGGGAAAGAGAGCAGGAAAGGAGACCTTTAACTGGGAGGGGAGAGAGGGAGAGACGAAAAGAGGCGGTGGGGCAAGGAAGGAGGGGGGGGCCGATCTGTGCAAAATGCCTGCTGGAAACGTAAAGCGGGGAGACGGGCGTGCGTTCGGATTGCGCGTGCGAGCGCGCGTTGTGTATGGATCCGAATTATACATCTACGAATTAAAAGGCAGGATTTGCACCCCGCTCTTTCCCTATTCAGAGTCAGCCGCGACCGCGTCCCAGCCCTCCTCTGAAAGCCTTAGGACGAGGCGCCATATGGGCATCCCCAAGGAAACGGGATTTGTTACTCCTTAAACAAACCCACAGAGAGGCTTCCAAGACCATCCCGCCCCCCGCACCGCGGGCCGTCATTTGAATACCGCCGCACGCCCCCCCCCCAGCCCAGCATTCGACCAGGCGTTCCCCTTTCATTCCATTCTCCTATCTGAAGCCTGTTTAAGCTGTCCGGGGTGGCGCGGGGGATTGTTTCCATCATAATAACCGCGTTTACCCAATATTAACTGCGGGTCAGCCGCGGGCAACTGCGCGTCTGCGTGTGTCCGCGCGCCGGGGTGCGGAGTGGGGAAGGGAAACTGCTCTCTTTGGGAGCGCCCTGTTGGTTCTCTCCCCCCTCAACCTCCCTCCAGGATCCCTAGATATATATATATTTTTAACTTCGTTGTGCAGAATAAGTAGAGGTTAAAAGTTAGTGACCTGCCGCAGACACAACAACGTCTGCTTAAAAACAACAACAACACAAAGGCCCAGACAAAGCAGTTTGGGCTAGTAAGAAAGCCATTGGTCAGATTAGCTCCCCCTCCCCCCTCTTTTTTTTACGGGTTCTTGTTATGACCTCTTCAACCTGGCGGATCTCCCTCCCTCCCTGCCTCCCCGCACGCGTCTCCCTTAAGAGATCATGGAAATGCTTTCACTATATCGCGCGATCTTTGGAGGGTCTCTTGCCAATTCGGACCGTTCAGAAATGTTGGTGCCCCGGAGAAGCGATTGCGAAAGTTCACCTTTTTCCAAATTATTTCCGGACTTTTCCTAAAAGGTCTCCCCGCGTCCCGAGCTGCGTCTAAATCCGCCCCTTTTCAACAACCGTCGATTTCTGTCCTGAGACGAGTTCAACACGCGCTTTATTCTGGGCCCTAAATTGGTCTTTGGTCCGGCGGCGAAGTCGGTTCGCTGCTAGACTTTTAGGACTTTTAGCAAATCTTACTTCCTTAAAGTAGGATCTGTCACTAAAGGGTGGTTAACATTTGCCGGCTCTTTAAGCTTTTCAAGGCAACCGGAGAAAGCTGAAAGTCAAGCCAGATAGATTAAAAAAAACACCCCGATTTAAAAGTCAAATGAGAGCGACCTCTTGGCTTCCCGGAGCGGGCGCGCTCCCTTTCTGAACCGGATTCGCGAAGTTCTGGCAGAATTTCGGGGGGGGGGCGAGAGTTTCGGCAACTCCGGGGAAAGGGTGGCAGTCAGACCGAATGTTTAGTGTTTCCCCTTCTGAGACGCGTCCATCCTGAAACGAGTCCCACGCTTCCCTCCGTGGCTCAAATTCTCTGGAAACCTTGACGAAAATGTAGGCCACAGACAAAGCGAAGAAGAGACGGGGAGAAGATATTCAACAGGCTCACGGCCGCCCGTGACTCTCCGCTTGCCTGGGAAAGAATAATGCACTACGGGCGAAGCGCCGGAGACGCCGGTGAAACTCCCCACCAGCCAGCACTCTCCCCCCCTTCGCCGCAGCCTCACTCAGACTGCCTTAACCTTGTTATCCCGGAGACTCGTTTAAAACTCGATCTGAAGTTTTGGGGTCGGCAGCCAGCCTTTTTGAATAGGGCGCTTTAAACCCTGCGGGGAAACCAGAAGACCGTGGGAGGGAAAGGAACAGGATATTAACCTATTGCAAGTCCCGATTCTCGGCTCACGTCCACAACCTCCACAGGCGCACGACCCCCGAGGGTGCATTCAACTTGCGGCAAGACAGGCGGAAATTCAACCGGGCGACGCTTTTCATCACCGCGGCATCTGCGGGTCAGACGAAGCCACGACCGGTTGGATTTCCGTCGGTTGCGCTCTGCCCTCGAAGGCGCACGATCCCGCGGCAGTCTGAGCAGCTGGATCCTGAACGGGGGTTCGGGAGGGTGCTGGCTCCGCTTTTAGGCTCGGTCTGGAGCGTGGCGCGCTCTTCTGCGCGCCTCACTCCCCAGTGGTTTTCCCGGAGCAAGGCGAGGGGAGTGGGTCTGACATAAATATGACCTCAAGCCCTGAACTGATCCGAGCCGCGAACTCTTAGCTCCCCGAGTCCCCCCACCTCTCCCCGGGAACGACAAGGGCTGGTTTAAATATTACTGATGACCGGGGAAGCGCTTGGAGCGTTCGCAAACACGGCGGCATTTGCCTGAGGCTGCGACCCGTTTGGGGGAGATGCGTTCCAGCGGGTGGCTAAGGAGACGCGGCCCGGATCGGACCCTGAAAGGGATGCTTGCTATTTAATTCTTTATATTTTTTAAAAAAAGGAAAGTCGACCATTCAACGCAACCCCCCTTTTTACACTCCCTCTAAAAGTGACTTTTATAAGCTCGCGGCCGCCGTACTGAGGAGGAGAAGCGCCAGCATGGATACAAGCGACCTGCAGACGGATGGGTTCACACGCACACGCGACCTCCCTCGCCAGAGTCGCCTGCCGGCCCAGGTCAAGGTGCCTCCAGAGGCCGAGCCCCCCCCCTCTCTCTCTCCCGGCCTGACATTATTTCTTCCTGGTGCTTCCCATAAAGTCACTTAAAGCAAAGAGGTGAAGGGCGCTTGCGAAGGAAACGGTGTTTCTTCTGGCGGTTTCCACCCCCGTGACTCAGGGGACCTCTTCCGCACACCCACAGCTGCCTGGAGGAGGGCGCGATCATGTAATGTTAACCCCCCCCTTCAAGGCCTTCGGAGATTAATGTACAGTGCTGCGGTTCGAGGCAGGGAGACCTCGGGGGGGGGGAGGGAAAGCAAAAATCTTTCTCTTCCCCCTTCCTGGATTTCTCTCTCCCACGGAAACCGGCGCAATCCCCAGAGGACCGTGGCGGAGTTTGGGGACTGTGTGACTGGAATCCGCGTGTGCAGAAATGAGGTGCTGGAAATCCATCCCGGGGTAGGAGAGGGAAATAGAAACACATCCCCCGAGTGAGGCTTCGGAGAAGGTCCAGAAGGCGGGCAGGATCATCCGAGCGAGTTTGTGGGTGAACCCTGAAAATGGGCTCGACCGCCTCCAGGGCGAACCACTGGGAGACTAGATTCAGGTGGGTGGCTCTCTTGCTCTGGAGCAACAGAACCCAGTTTGAGTCCAGTGGGGCACCTTTGAGACCAACAAACTTTAATTCTGGGCATAAGCTTTCGTGTGCACGCGCACTTCTTCCGACTTGCAGTAAATGCCATACAGACTGAAACTGGACTCGATCGCGCTAGATTTAGTACGGATCGTAGTAACAGGAGGCGTAGTGGCAATGGGCGCCACGCACCGGCCAGGTTTCCTGCTCAAGCCTCAAAGCGCAAGAGAAGGCTGCGCGCGGCCGCCGGGCCAGGAAAATGTCCGGACATCTCCTTTGGCGAAGGAAGGTGGCGAAAAGCGAGCGCCGTCTGGAACCCGCACTTGCTCCCGGGGGCGCACGAGAGGCGGTCCTGATCGGGGGCGCGGGGGGGGAGATCAAGAGAGCGGCAGAGAGAGAATCGAAAAGTTTGAGGAGGCACCAGGCGAGGAGGGCAATTCTGCGAGCAGGTGGCGGAGCCGGCAGCGGGCGGGCGGCAGTTTGCATGCGAAAGCGACTGATTTACATTTTAATTGGAGCAGAGAACTGTTTTGTTTTGTTTTGTTTAGGAAGGCGAATGGAGCCATTAAGAATGGAGGGACGGACGGACGGACAGACAGACAGAATGCCATCAAGTCTCAACCGACTTCTGGCAACCCCAGCAAGGGGCTTTCAAGGCAAGAGAGAAGCTGAGGTGGTTGGCCATCGCCTTCCTCTGCAGAGTCTTCCTTGGTGGTCCCCCATCCAAATACCCGGCCGGCTTAGCTTCCGAGAGTCGACCAGGTCGGGCTATACCACGCTGCAAAGAGAGAGAGAGCGAGAGAGAGCGAGAGCGAGCGAGAGAGAGAGAGCGCTAGTGTGGTGTAGTTCTTTGAATGCCCAGCTAGGAGGATCTGGGAGACCCAGGTTCGAATCCATGGAAGCCTGCAGAGTGACCCGGCCTAGGCCAAGTCACAACTCTCAGCCTAACCTGCCTCTCAGGGCTGTTGTGAGGGTAAAATGGAGAGGGGAAGTATGCAGGAGATACCCCATCTTGGCCTTCTTCTCCCCTCTCTCAGTCTCCCCAGAGCTGTTTCACGCGTTCCATTTTTAACCGGACACCTAAGATGTTTTCAGTGTACATATCGAGGCTGAAATGCTGGATGCAAGACATGCGCGTTTTTGCAAGGGCGCGTTTGACGCGGAATAGGCGCTCTGGTCTCGGCTTCAGGCCCCTAAGGCCCTTCTGTCCTTTCCACGTTTGCCTTTTCTCAGCGTTGGAGTTTAAGGCCATTTAAGTCCACGGCAAAACAGCATCCGAATAATCCGGGACAACAGCAGGCTGAAACTGTGCTGACCGCGGAAGGGAGGTAACGTCATGCAGAATGGGGGGGGGGGCAGGGACCCGGAATAAAAAGAAGGCTGAACTCGAATACAGTGCAGAATTGCTCGAAGGACACTGCGGTAAACATGGCTTAAAAGGAGATTGCAGAAAGGGCCCTTTTTGTCTCTGGGCTTTGCCTTTGCTTGATGCGACAATCCGCGTCTGCACACCGCTTGGGCGCCCTGGATGTGGGGGGGAAAGCGAGGCCAACCTCTTTGGCTTCTAGCTTCGCCTTCGCGCCACACCGCAGGAGGAAGACGCGCTGTCACTGCGGACTGTTCCACTTCAGACCCAAGGTGGGGGTGTCACTTTAAAAAAAAAAACAAAAAAACGCTTCCCCCGCATTAAAGCAAAAGTTTCCTGCCCGTGGCAAATTAGAATATCTGGGAGGCAACCATACTATACTTTTCTTTGTCGTGTTCTCCTTGACTGCAGGCGGGGATACTATTTTGACACACACAAGCCACGGGTTTTTTAGAAATGCCACAGGCGCTCCCGCATTCCGAAGTGGTGCCGTCCAAACCCTCTGTCTGCTACGTAGGTCGGTGCTGCTGCGATTTCCTTTCGGAGGACCAACAATAACATTTAAAAATCCGAAATGGTTATAGTGTCCCAAAAGCGTTGCTTCAGAAAAGATTTTTTTTAAAAAAAGTTTAGCTTCATAACTAAACATATTTGGACATTCACGCGGTAGGGGTGGGGTGGGGTTCAGTGCCCCCTCTATCTTGTGAGCTACTGGGTGAGCATGAAAGTTGTGAGCGAGCGATTTGGCTGCTGCATAAATTAGTTTGCCCTGGAGCCATCCTTCCTGAGCCAAGACAAAAACGTGTGAGCTGGAGGCTGTGAGCTAGCTCACACTAACTCAGCTTAGAGGGAACACTCGTGGGGTCAATGGATTAGAACGGGACTTAATGACATCCCGGAGATTTCAGCCCAGTTTTTCCAGCGCAGAGTTTCCCCTTCTTTGGAGAGGCAGAAAGAGAAGGATACGTTTTCTCTAGGATTCTCGGGAATCTCATAGACTCGTCGTCTGGCTCCACGGCTTTTTACTTCTGTGGGCAGGCCTAAATTAGAGAGAGAGAGAGAGAGAGAGAGAGAGAGAGAGAGAGAGAGAGACGGAGGGGGGGGAGAGAGAGACGGAGGGGGGGGGAGAGGGAGAGTGGAAAGCACCATTGGACGGGGAGGAACTTCATCCGTATCTCCAGTCCGGGGCCTGCACGTCTTTCTGCAACCAAGGGAACAAAGGTCTCCCCGGGTCTGAAATAAAATCTGATCAATAAACGCCCCCCCCCCCGACGGGCGGGGTCCCAACAGTTTGGTCAGGTCGGTGGTGCCCTGGTTGGTGGCGAGCGCGCGTGTCCAGACCTCACGCAGGCCCTTCGGCCCATGTGTCGGGATCCTGCGAGGCGCAGCTGGAGGGATTTCACCGTCTGCTGCGCCGCTCCCCAGAGGCCTTAGGCCGGTCGGGGATCCCACACGCCGGCGCGGGGGGAAGAGGGAGGAGGAAAGGGCTACAGAGATCTTGGCAGCTTCCGTCGCAGAGCGCAGCAGACCCGCAGTCCGGATTGCAGCCACTGGCCCCGACCCAAACTCAAGTTTGTCACGACTAACCGCTTCTCGTTGTTGTTGCCGTCGAGTCGAGCTGATTTGGGGGGGACTCTCCCCCCCCGGGGTTTTCGAGGCAAGAGGTGTTCAGAGGTGGTTCGGCCTCTGCGTAGCGACCCTGAGCTTCCCGGGCGGTCTCCCGTGCAAATAACTAACCAGGGCCGACTCCGCTTAGCTTCCGAAATCTGGCCAGTGCTAGGTGTGCGTACCTTTGGCGGCGGGGCTCGGCTCAGCTCTGTCTCCGACGTCCGCTCTAGCTCCCCTAGAACGGCCTCCCTCCCAGCGCACCTCCCCTAGAACGGTCTCCCCCCCCCACCCCAGTAAAGGCTTCGATGCAACCGGGAGGCGGCCAAAGTCTTCTCTCCATTCTCCTCAGCAGCCTCCCCTCCCTCGATGGCCCGTCTCTTTCAGGCTGTCCTCTCACACTCACTGCGCAAGGCACTTTCAGCGCACTTTGCCGCTGGATTTCCCTGTGCGGAAGGGCAAAATCCACTTGCAAACGGTGCTGGATTGAAACTGCATTCAGATTTAGCATGTGCGAAAGCGCCCTGCCAACTTTTCCTCGGGGCAGAGACCTGGGCCGCGGTCACCCGCACTAAATAATCCACTTTCGGCGCACTCTTAGTGCACTTTCCAATTGGAGCTTTACTGTGTGTGAACTGGCAAAATTCAGGTGGGAAGTGCATTGCAAAGTGGATTATTTAGTGTCTGTGACCGCAGCAGCCCTACACTCTGTACAGCGCTTTGCTCCTTACCGCTGTGTTATATGTTAGGAAAATACGATAGACACGAACTCTCAGTCCGGGGCAAGGGATGCTCTGTATTCTTGGTGCTTGGGCCGGGGGTCAACAATGGGAGGGCTTCCAGTGTCCTGGCCCCACTGCTGGACCTCCTGATGGCACCTGGTGTTTTTGGCCACTGTGTGACAGGAGAGTGTTGGGCTGGATGGGCCATTGGCCTGATCCAACGTTGGCTTCTCTTATGAAAAGCGGAAGGCAGCCGGAAGAGAGGAAGACTCGACGAGAGATGGACGGACTCCACCGCGGCCGGCAGCCACGGGGCCTTCGGTTCGCAAGACCATCAGGCAGAAGCGACTTGTGAGGGCACTTTAACACCCACCATGCTGGAAGGGCGGGATATAAATCCAATAAATAAATAAATAAATAAAACGCCATTTTTGTCCTCGGGGGGGAAAAAAAGGGAAGGCATTTGGAGGGACCCGGGAATGCCAGAATTCGGCAACCGGCGTTTGTCCACCCGAGTTCACACGGTGCATTGGGATCAGTGCTTGGCCCGCGGGTCCGATCCTGCGCTACGTGTGAGACCAGGGATCGCCGCGCCAGGCCGAGATTTAGAAAAGAAACAATCTACAAGCCTTTTGTTTTTGCCACCAAGTCACAGCCGATTTATGGCGATCCCCGAAGGCTTTTCCAGGCATGAGACGTCCAGAGGCGGTTTGCCGTTGCCTGCCCCTCTGCACAGCGGCCCTGAGTGGCCTCCGATTCAAGTACTGGCCAGGACCGAGCCTGCTTGGTTTCAGCCTGGCCTGGGCCATCCAGGTCAAGTGTAAAAGCAATCTTAGCACCCTTCCAACTAAAACACCTGGGTTCAAATCCTCCCGCTGCCACTGAGCTCCCTGGGAGATCTGGGCCAGTCACTTTCTCGGCCAACTCTCACGGGGGTGGTCTGAGGCTAAAAATGTTGCGCGGCGCTTTCCGGACCCCCGGATTTCTTTGGGGCAGAATTCCTGGCGGACTGTTTGGTTTGTTGTAGCCCGCCTCTGCAGATCTCTGCCCCAGGCGACTCGAGCCCAGTTCGAACAAATCCTTTTGGGGAGGTTAAGTCTCCCCCCAAATCCGTAGAACTGATTTTTAAGCTTGCATTTCCTTGGCAGCCAGGATCTACTTTGGAGATAAGTCCCGGGATGTCTCTGGCGGGTGTTTCCTTCCCTGTTCGAAAGGCGAAGGTCCCCCCAGCTTCTTCTCCATCCGTCCGCCCTTGAAAACGGGCTTCTTTTCTGAGCGATTTCTACACATGCATGCAGCCGTCTGTGGTTCGGGGAGGGGAGATATCCGTCACTAGCAGCTCAACACAGCTGGGAAACCTGCTGCAAAATAGCTTTTAAAAGAGGCGGAAATCTTGTTTTGGAAAGAAAGATCAATGGGGATTAATTCATAACTATGAATCTGCTAGAACAAATTGGGGGGCTTTTTTAATGGACATTTTCTACTGGCTACGTGTGTGCCCGGTTGTTTTTTGGTTCTTTCTTTCTGCTCGGGGGTGGGGGTGGGAGGTGGGGGATGCCTTCTTCCTGGGAGAGGAATTGGGCACGGAAAACTATACACGTTCTCTTGATGCACCAACGTTGTGCTGTTTTGACAAGAAAGCATTTCTTTCCCTCTGTAGAAATATTAGCAGCCCTAATACAGTATTAGAATGTACGGCAGGATGGGCCCGGAAATATTTGAGGGGCTGATGCCCCCTAGTGGTCAAATGAAGAGTAGGCGATGTTTACACACAGTTCAAACAAATCCTTTACATAGAAAATGCCTTGGGTTAGAGTTGAAGATGCAGTTTAGCTTTTCTTAAATCTTTTAATTTGACTAAATTGGGGGTTGGCCAATAAGTGACTTTTACAAGCATGAACTGCTGAAAGATGAGTGAAACCAGGAAGATATCCAAGTATTTCCCCTAAACTGGTTCATTTGTTTTATTTATTTACTTTATTTATATCCCACCTTTTCACCAATGGAGACCCAAAATGGCACACATAATTCTCTTATTAGGACATAAGAAGAGCCCTACTGGATCAGACCATCTAAGCCAGCATCCCGTCTCACACAGTGGCCAACCAGTTCCTCTGGCTGAGGCCTTCCCCTGGTGTTGCCTCCTGGAACCGGGATGCAGAGACTGACTGGTTCTGAATGGGGAAGTTCTCCTCAGTCACCATGGCTAGTAGCCACTGAGAGACTATCCTCCATGAATCTATCTAATCCCCTTTTAAAGCTGTCTATGTCTGTGGCCATCACTATATCCTCTGGCAGTGAATTCACCGTTCTAATCACTCTCCGTGTAAAGTATTTCCTTTGGTCTGTCCTGAACCTACTGCCCATCAGTTTCATTGGATGCCCTCAAATTCTGTGAGTTAGGTTAGGCTGAGAGTGGGTGACTGGCCCAAGGTCACCCGGCAAGCTTCTATGGCAGAATGGGGATTTGCACCTGGTTCTCCCAGATCCTAGTCTGACACTCTAACCACTACCCCACTCTGCCTCATTGTTAGAAGAAACTTATGGGGCCCAAACCTACAAATCAAGCAAACTTAAGCAAACAATAGAAAAAGTCCAACAAGAATGAACACTTTTACCAAAATCAACAGGACTTTAAACTGATTCACTTTTGGGGGTGCTAACTGCCTGGAGAAAAAAAATGTCCTACATCCTTAACAGAGACTTGGTGTTGCTGTTGTTTGCTGTCAAGTCACGGCTGACTTTTGGCAATCCCGTAGGATTTTTAAGGCAAGAGACATTCAGAGGTGGTTTGCCACTGACTGCCTCTGAGTACTGGCCCTGGATTTGCTTGCTGGTCTCCCATCCAAGAACCAACCAGGGTTGATTCTGCTTAGCTTCTAAGGCTCTGATGAGATCAGTTTAGCCTGGACCATCCAGGTCAAGCAATAAAGGCTCAGGGCAATGTTGTTTACCAGGTAAATGTTATTCACCCCCATGCTGTGAAAAGCTTTGACTCTCCATTTACACACATTAAACCACTTTTAAAGGGATGGGGCATTTTTCTCCATGCCTGTGGGCAACCCTTTGCACGATCCAGCCAATGAGAAGAGGGTTGCCATTCCAGCCCTTTAATAGAGGCTAAGCGGAAGCTTTTCACAGCACTGAATGGGACTTTCTTTTTTCTCCAGGCAGTTGGCAACTGTACATTCACTAGATAATCATTTGAAGCTGATTTATGCCGAGTCAGGGGAGAGGAAGTTATTTGGGGTTTTCTTTTATTCTGCATATTTTAAATTTGTGATTCGTAAGCCACCTCAAGCCAGGAAGAAAGGCGGAATATCAATATTTAAATCAGAGGTGTCAAACTCATTTGTTATGATGGCCGGATCTCACATAAATGAGACCTTGTTGGGTTGAGCCATGTGTGTCATAAAATGTAATGCCAAGCAGTGGAGATATAAACTTTATAAAAGACACAGACAAACACAATTAAAGATTTTAAAACTTGAAATAAAACACGCTTAATTAACTCAGTGGTATCAGACTCATTTGTTACGAGGGCCTGATCTGAAATAAATGTCACTTTGTTGGGCCGGGCCATGTGTGCCATAAAACATAATGCCAGGTACCGGAGATATAAACCGTATAAAGGACAGCAGGTGGTAAGCTGCAAGTTGGTATATCATCACTGCAAGGCTCCATGGGCTGGGAGGGGTTCCAAAGGAAAATCCATAGGGGTGGAATGGAGACCTAGCAGTGCAGCACTGGGCAGACGTTCCCACACTGCTTGGCTGCTGCAGATGAAGCCACGGTGAAGCCATAAGAACATAAGAGAAGCCAATGTTGAATCAGGCCAATGGCCCATCTAGTCCAACACTCTGTCACACAGCGGCTAGAATATACCAGGTGCCATCAGGAGGTCCAGCAGTGGGGCCAGGACACCAGAAGCCCTCCCACACAATTAGAGTGGCTCTGCCCACTCCTCCCAAACAGTCTCCTGTTCCGTCCCTTGCACTGGTTTTTTGCGGGCCACATAAGAGCCCTGGACGGGCCATTTCCAGCCCCCAGGCCTTATGTTTGACACCCCTGCACTAACTCTTGCAATATTTTGTTTATTTAACAGTCTCTGATAACTGACAACTCTTGCTCTGAATTATTGCAGCAAAATGTCTGTGCTGTAGCAATCCTGAGTATGCTGTTCAGATGTGTATCTGTAAGCTGCAAACCTACTTTTGATTTATTGACATTCATTACAGGAATCTCATGCTCAGTGTTCTGAGCCTAGGACTCAAGGGAAAACATTAAATGGCTGGGCATTGCAAGCTTTTGTACATAAGCATCCTGACACAGACCATGTGTTTGTCTACAAATCTATACTCTTCCCCAGAGAAATAACTACAACTTCTTACAAAGGAAATGTGCTAGGTGAACTTGGTCTGGACACACACTCTCAGCCTAATCCACCTCACCAGCTTCTTGTTATTCCTCCTCTAAAATAGTTCACATTGCTTTCTTACTGAGAAAGACTGGATCATGAGGGCATGAATACAGTGAAAAGGGGGAGGGAACCCAGTTGCACCCAGGAAAGCCCTGGCATAAGGAGCCCAACAAAACACACACACACTATAGAAAGGCACACAAAAGCTCATACCTTGAACAAAATTATGTTGGTCTTAAAGGTGCTTGGTATTTCTTCCATGCAATTGAGGCAGCTCAGCAAAGCAAGCTCTCCCTTGTTCCCTCCCTCCCTTCAGGGAGGAGCCTCAGCCAGTGGAAGGGAAGAAAGGCTTCCCTTTGTCTCCTGTAGGACTGAGGCAGCTTGGCCAGTTCCCTCCCTCCCCCTGGGAAGAGGAGGGGGAGGAACCTCAGCCAGTGCTTTATCAGACTCTCAGTTGCAGAGGAAAGGCTTGCCTATCTATGTCTCCTGTGCAGTTAAGAGAGTCTGATAAAGTAAGCTGCAACTACAAAACTGGAAAAGGAAGCAGGAAACAGCCAGGTCTTTGCGGGCTGGATTGGAGTCCTCTGAGGGCCTGATTCAGCCTGCAGGCCGCATGCTTGACACCCCTGATTTAAATTAATCAATAAAGTAATCATTTACATTGATCCATTGTCTATTCTGACCGGTTCTCTTCTCTTCAGAGACCAGTCTTTCCCCCAGTAATTCCTGGACAGCCAAGGCTAGCACAGTCTCACCAGAACCCGAAAGCTAGCAGGGTCAGCCCTAGTTAGAAGAAGAAGAGTTGGTTTTTATGCCCTGCTTCTCTCTACCTTTTAAGGAGTCTCCAAGCAGCTTACAATCACCTTCCCTTCCTCTCCCCACAATAGTCACCTTGTGAGGCAGGTGGGGCTGAGAGAGAGCTGAGAGAACTGTGACTGGTCCAAGGTCATCCAGCAGGCTTCACGTGGAGGAGGAGTGGGGGAATCAAACCCGGTTTTCCAGACTAGAGTCCAGCACTCTTAACCACTGCACCACGCTGATTAGACCTGGGATGGGAGACCACCAAGGAATTCCAGGAAGTCCAGGGTTGAGACACAGAAGCAGGCAATGGCAAACCACCCCTGTTCACCTCTTGCCTTGAAAACCCCAGGTTGGGAGGTATCAGGTGTTGACTCTGGGCTCTTCCGTAAACAAAGCAGTGTTTCCCCCCCTTCCCCGAGAAACAGCTCCTCCCTGGATTGTTGAATATTCACTGAGTTATTATTTCGGAGTTTTATACTTGGCATTTGCTACTTGACGATTCCTGATTGATGACATGCAATGAAATACTGTGTTTGACTCTCTTTAATTGGTGGCACACCGAGGCCTTGAGTATCTGACAATGTTTGACAGATGATTTCCATTTCAATCTGAGCCCTGCAGTAGCCAATGCAGGCTCGAGTCTTTCCCTTATGTTTGACTTCAGCACTGGAGTTTCACACAACCCAAGAATCCAAGGCTGAGTCCCGGGCAATGAATGGGGAGTCCCGTGTCACACCTACAATCACACAACCCCTCGGCTCCTTAACAAAAAAACCTTCTCTAATTTCTGTTCTGCTCTCTGCAAAGACAGCCAGAAGTCATTTACTTTTTTTAAAAAAGGGATCAATGGATTTTCAGACATCGTCCTTTTCTCTTTTTTTCCCTTCCCTTGTACCAGAAGTATATTGCCAGTGAATCATTGACTGTCTGACCTGTGAGCTGGGGAGGGACACCGGAGGAGCCAAAACAGGAAAATCCTAGCATTCTGCCGGGTCCTAATTCACAGCTTAATCAAGATCGGATTACCGAAAAAGACGGAACATCACAGCTCTATAAAGGTTTTTATATTTCCCCCTCTGCTCTCATCCATAATTCACACTTCAGCTCTGCTCATTACAGGATTGAACGTGAGCGGAAAACGGGGTTCTTCTTGCTAGGATCTCTCCGGCTGGGCTCCTGGCCGATTCTAACGAAGGACCCAAGGCCATAAGCTGGCAGGCCAAAGCGTTCAGACAGCCAGGCCCATTAATTCCTGCTCCACGGCTGCTCTTTCTGAAGGAAAAATACACACAGCCGCACACGTATAGAATATCTGAGGAACAGCGAAGGCTAAAATTAGCTCTGGAGGGAATCGGCCTTTGGTGGGGCATAACCAAGACACAGCTTGGCGTTCTTCGGGAAAGACCGAGGAGGGCGTGGGTGGGATTCACATCCAGTAGCACTTTGAAAACCAACAAGATTTCCGGGATACAAGATTTCAAGAGTCAGATCTCCCTTTGCCGGAATAATAAAGAAACGAAGAAGCAAGGCCATTCCGAGGCACCAAACCCAGACAGAAAGCTTTCTGAGGGTGAAATAGGGCTGCTGCCCCAAGATCCGCAGGCCACAAAGTTCTGGGAGACTGGGTCCAAGACTCCAGCACAAACACCATCGCCCTGTGCATGACTTCTCGAGGTGCTGCTCACTGATGTTCTCCTCTCTTCCAACTGCACCTGAGAATGCGGAACATATAAGTGTGCTGTAGGTGGGGGGGGAACCCCACTCTTGCATGAAGAAGAAGAAGAAGAGGAGGAGGAAATTGGATTTATACCCTGCCCTTCACTCAGAGTCTCAGAGCGGCTTACAAACTCCTTTCCCTTCCCCTCCCCACAGCAGACTCCCTGTGAGGTAGGCGGAGCTGAGAGAGCTCTGACAGAAACTGCTCTTTTTCAAGAACAGGTCTGATAGAACTATGGTTTGCCCAAGGTCACAGCAGCAGCTGCGAGTGGAGGAGTAGGGGATCAAACCCGGTTCTCCCAGATTAGAGTCCACACACTTAACCACGACACCAAACCACTACACCAAACCAAGAGCCGTGTGGGTGTGTGTTCAGTGCCCTCAAGTTCCTCCTGACCTACGGTGACCCTATGAATTAACGACCTCCCACGTTCACTGTCTCACTCAGGTCTTGCAGACTGAGGGCTGTGGTTTCCATGAGGGAGCCCGTCCATCTCCGGTTGGGTCTTCCTCTTTTCCTTCGCCTTCAGCTTTTCCTAGCAGGACTGTCTTTTCCAGGGACTAGTCTTGTCTTCTCACAATGCGAGCAAAGAACGATAGTTTCCATTTGGTCGTTTTAGCTTCTTGGGAGAGCCCGGGCTTGATTGGATTTAGAACCCGCTTATTTTGTCTTTTTGGCAAGCCAGCTAGTTAGTGGCCTGAGACTACGCCAGTTTGGTGTAGTGGTTAAGTGCGCGGACTCTAATCTGGGAGAACCAGGTTTGATTCCCCACTCCTCCACTTGCACCTGCTGGATGACCTTGGGCAAGCCATCCTTCTGGCACAGTTGTTCTTGAAAAAGAGCCGTTTCTGTCAGAGCTCTCTCTGCCCCACCTACCTCACAGGGTGTCTGTTGTGTGGAGGGGAAGGGAAAGGAGTTTGTAAGCCGCTCTGAGACTTCTTTGGGTAGTGAAGGGTGGGGTATAAATCCAATCTCTTCCTCCTCCTCCTCCTCCTCCTCCTCCTCCTCCTCCTCCTCTTCTTCTTCTTCTTCTTCTTCTTCTTCTTCTTCTTCTTCTTCTTCTTCTTCTTCTTCTTCTTCTTCTTCTTCTTCTTCTTCTTCTTCTTCCTGAGAAACGGTGATCAGAGAAAAGGAATTCCATGCTGCCCAGCTAAGAGAGGGAAGGCGAGATGCTCCGCCCAGAGGCTGATGGGAAGCAGGGCCATGGCTGGGGCTTCACAAGGCAGCCAGGGCACTTCTAGAAGTCTCCAAGCTGTCCCTCCCTTGCCCACTGCTTGCAGCACCGAGGGTTGCCTGCCTCCTGGTGGGGGCTGGAGATCTCCAGCTATTACGAATCATCTCCAAACAACAGGGATCAGTTCCACTGGAGAAAAAGGCTGCCTTGGGGGGTGGACTGTACGGCCCTCCTGTTCCTTCAGACTGGCCCCTGGGAGGCTGGGACAACCCCACGGCCATCCCATATTTCCACTTAGTGATGCCGCCCCTTCTCCTTGCTCTCTGGGGTTGCCAACAATGACTCTGAGAGTAGCCCCTGCCAGACAACATCGAATGTCTACCACTCTGTACCTGCATTAGAGCCTCTGCCTCTGCCTAGTTTCTGGGGCTGCCCACTTTGCGCCACAAGCCAGCTCAGAGGGTGATCTACTGCAACTTCTGGACGGCAGAGCTGTTCTGTTCCTGAGATGGCAAACTTTTTCACAACTCCAGCCGTTACCACACTTCAGACAGCAAAACCAAATAGCCGCGTTGTTTCCCCAGAGATCAGGTTTAAAAGCATTCAAAGTAAAAGGAAGTTTAACAAAAGAATAAAAAGAAATGCGCGTGTTCTGTTCAAGCATTTCGGAGCAAAGAAAAGGTGAAATCATGCATTCCCCTACATCTGCTTCCTATCCTACTAATGCTTACATAGCTTTACTTGAAGTTGGAGTACATTCAGGTGGGTAGTCATGTTGGTCTGAACTTGAAGCAGCAGAGTGAAGTTTGAGTCCAGTGTACTCAAATTTTGTTTTGAAGTTGGAGTAGTTCGTCATTACTTTAGATCTCCTGCGTGGGACTTCTCTCCATTGCCTCTTGCCCCGTGGACAAGATGGAACCCCCTGGTACAACCTGAGTCCTGCCTGCATGCACCCATCCACGGAGCTGCTCCAAATGGACATCTTTCACCTGTCCAGGGAGCTTTACATCTCCCCTTGTGGATTCCGTCTCACCTGGCGGTCCTTTAGATTTTCCCTGCCCCAAAAAGTATTGTTTACTTTCTAGCCATTAGACTCTCAGGGACCTCTGCCTGTTTTGGGTGTGACCTGGCAGCAGGGTGTGAGGTAGGAAGCCATTGTCCAGCTTCACCCAGACTCATTCCCATAACTAAGCCAGTTTGATGTAGTGGTTAAGTGGGCAGACTCTAATCGGGGAGAACCGGGATTGATTCCCCACTCCTCCACTTGCACCTGGCTGGATGACCTTGGGCAAGCCGTAGTTCTGATAAGAGCTGTTCTTGAAAAAGAGCAGTTTCTGTCAAGAGCTCTCTCAGCCCCACCTACCTCACGGGGTGTCTGTTGTGGGGAGGGGAAGGAAAAGATGAAGAAGAAGAAGAAGAAGAAGAAGAAGAAGAAGAAGAAGAAGAAGAAGAAGAGGAGGAGGAGGAGGCGGAGGAGGCGGAGGAGGTGGAGGAGGAGGAGGAGGTGGAGGAGGAGGAGGAGGAGGAGATTGGATTTATACCCCACCCTTCACTACCCAAAGGTGTCTCAGAGCAGCTTACAAACTCCTTTTCCTTTGGACTTTGTAAGCCGCTCTGAGACTCCTTTGGGTAGTGAAGGGCGGGGTATAAATCCAATCTCGTCTTCTCTTCTAAGCGGTTGAGCCTGCTATGCTGGGAGCTTGATGCTATTGATAGTCCCTTTCTCCAGCTCCCTCTTTCTGCCCGCTACCAGTCTGCAGCTGGACTCCTGAACACAGACAGAGAGCCGTCCTGATAATTGAAGTCCTGCCATGGATTCTTGGATGGGGGGGGCATCTTTCCACACCAGCTATGCAGGAAAAGCTGCAGGTACCTTCCCAAGGCTGCTTCTCATTGTAAAGTAAAATAATGAGACATGTATCTGCCTGATTCACTCATACGGATGGCTCCAATCACATGTACAGAAGATGTACTTTCAAGACAAAAAAATAATAATAATCTCAGCACGTAGTTTTAAAAACCAGCTTCCATTAATGGCAAAATATACTGGAATTTAACGGACTTAACTGGAAAATTATATACTTTCTTTGGTCATTTGATGAAAATACAGCAAGCCGTGTGGTACCATTAATCTCGCAGCAAGATCCCCTTTGAAATCAATGCAAAGTCCTGCTTAGAAATTGTTGGCAAGCTGCAACCCACTGTCAAGGAACTGGAAATCATTAAATTGATGATCTAAGTGGTATGCGGGGGAAGAGATGTGATTCTTATGTGTACATTTTTATGATTTTTAAAAAATCGTATTTCAGCATTTTCCTTCCCATCAGGGTCTCGGAAGGGAGGAGGGAGGGTCATTGATTAGCACTTTCAGAGTAAATCATAAAGTGCTGCACATTTTGCTTGTAAAAGATGGATTTTTTTTAACGCAAAGAGCTCGGGACGTTAGTTTCACATTAACGGCAATATATTAAAGAATGTCAACCGGGTCACCTTTTATTTTATGGGTCTGGGGTCGTGTGGGGGACAGAGCAAGAGCTGCTCACAGCCCGCCGCTTACTCAGAAGTAAGTCCCACTGCTCTGTGGGATTGTCTCGCAAGTCAAAGCGCCGCTGGGGACTGCGTGCGATACGGAATTTTAGCAGGGGGGAGATTTCAACAGAGTCGAGATAAGGCTTGGAAGCTTGATTGTAGCTAGATTTAAGATTAAATTGTAAAAAGGCAGAGCATTTATTTGCTTTTTAAAATATCTCATAATAATTATACCAGTGTCATTGGCACAGTACCCGCCTCTCGGTAAGGTTCAGGAAAAGATTTATAGCCTTGAGGGCAATAGACAGGGCACCTGCGCATTCCATGGCCTGTAACACTTGCCAGGGCTTTTTTTGTAGAAAAAGCCCATCAGGAACTGATTAGCATATTAGGCCACACCCAACAGCAGAAACTCATTGGAATATTAGGCCACACCCCTGACAGCACAGCTCATTGGCATATTAGGCCACACCCCCATGTTACCAGAAGTGCAGTCATCCAGCCACACCCACCTTTTGCTTCTTATTCTGTTTACCTTGTCTGTTGTCAAAACCCAGGGCTTTTTTTGTAGCAGGAACTCCTTTGCATGTTAGGCCACACACCCCTAATGTAGCCAATCCTAATGAGTTTCTGCTGTTGGGTGTGGCCTGTTATGCTAATGAGTTCCTGCTGGGTGTGGCCAACACAGGAGCCAGCCGGAACTCCGTTCCTGTGTGTTCCTGCCCAAAAATAGCCCTGACAGTTGCTTATTTATTTATTTCATTAGATTTTTTTACTCCCTCCCCCACTCTACTGCTACTGCAGGCCTCAGGGGGAGTAACAATGTATTAATAAAAGCAAAAATAAATAACTTAAACCGGTTTAAGCAACAGTCAGCAACCATCAGGTGGCATAATATAATCGAATTAGGGACAAATTTAGAGTCCAGTGGCACCTTCAAGACCAAGAAAGGTTTATTCAAGGTATGAGCTTTCGTGTGCATGCACACTTTTTCAAATACATTGGAATGGAAAGTAAGGGTTCAAACTAGAAGGAGGAGGAGGAGGAGATTGGATTTATACCCCACCCTTCACCTGGAGTCTCAGAGTGGCTTACAAACTCCTTTCCTTTCCCCTCCCCACAACAGACACCCTGTGAGGTAGGTGGGTCTGAGAGAGCTCTGACAGAAACTGCTCTTTTTCAAGAACACCTCTGACAGAACGATGGCTTGCCCAAGGTCATCCAGCAGGTGCAAGTGGAGGAGTGGAGAATCAAACCCAGTTCTCTCAGATTAGAGTCCACACACTTAACCACTACACCAAACTGGCGTATAGACAGAGGCTGAACAGCGGCTTAACATGTAAGATGATGAAGATGTTCTAAGATATTAGGGACATTTAGCCATATCAAAACTAGGGGAAAGTCCACAAAGAGAAGTGGGAGGGGGCCCATCAGATGGAATTGTTCTTCTTAGCTGTAAGCCTCGATGATGGGCCTGGTGGAACAGCTCTGTTTTGCAGGCCCCGCAGAACTGTTAAAGGTCCCACAGGGCCCAGAGCTCAGCTCGAAGGCCCTGGCTGTGGTCAAAGCTAACCGGATGTTTCTCAGCCCAGGGGACCACTAGAAGGTCTTTATCCTGTGAGTGTAATGCTTGGGGGGGGGGGGATAGCACCAGAAAGACCAACTAGATTTCCAGGGGATAAACTTTTGAGAGGCCTGGCAACGGGAGCTTTGGGTCTTAAAACTTTAACCCCTGGACATCTAGCTGGTCTTGAGTGCTGCTGGACTGGTACCTTGGTTTTCTGCTGTGGACCAATGTGGCTACCCACCTGAAATAAATTTGCTTAGAGCAAGTACGTTGGTTGGAGAACGACCCAGAAAGCAGCATTTTGAAGATGGACCACTGATTAATTTCACTAATGGCTTCATAACATTATATTAATGGGATCAGTGGCTGTGCAGTCAAAACGTTTTTGTATTTTTTATTGTCTTTTGCAGGGGAGGGCATCTAGCTACGGTTGATTTATGGTGGCCACATAGGGTTTCCAAGGCAAGAGATGTTCAGAGGTGGTTTGCCATTGTCTGCCTCCGTGTCATGACCCTGGACTTCCTTGGTGGTCTCCCATCCAAACATTAACCAGGGCTGACCCTGCTTAGCTTCTAAGATCTGATGCAATCAGGCTGGCCTGGGCTATCCAGGTCAGGCCTTGCTGGATTATACTTCTTTAGTTGCAGCCAATGCTTCCTCTAAGCTGTGGGGTCTTGTGAGCAAAAATGCTGCTTTGTGAGCTACTGGCATTAAAGTTGTGAGTGAGGAATTTGGCTACTGCATCAATTAGTTTGCTCTGGAGCCCTCCTTCCTGAGTTGAGACAAAAATGTATGAGCTGGAGGCTAAAAAAACTGTGAGCCAGCTCACACTAACTCAGCTTAGAGGGAACACTGGTTGCAGTGGCTTTAGTAGATTTTGTCTTGTTTTGAAAGTGTTTTGGCTGTATTCATTCATTTTGTCACTTTGTTTCTTTTTTGTGTTTTAACTGTAAACTTTTGGGGGGTGGGTTGCATGAAGCTCTTTTTCTTCCTTCATTTTTGGGAGACATTTATTCTTGCAGTTTTGCAATACAGGTCTGCAATATATTCACAGTATTTATTCTAATGCAAGACTAGTGTTCCCCACCCCCACCCAGGTATGCCATAAAAAAGGAGGTGTCTTACATTTGCATGCAAGTTACGTCCAATTGTGTGTGTGTGTATATATATTCTGAAGTTATCAACCTTGATACCACATGGATTAGATGAAAACATTTCCTGGTTGGCTTTGACTTAGGTAAATGTAGAATGAGAGCAATACATTTTTTTTTCAGATCTGGTTTTCTCGGAGCACTGCTGTGTTTGTATTCCACAGGTCAGCATAGGTTTTGGATTTAAAAAGAGTTTATTCATTGTATTTAAAAAACCTTCTGGAATTAATAGCTTGGGAGAGCTCTTGCCAGTACATGCCTCTAAGAATTCATGTAAAATCATTATAAGTTCCTTGTAGGGTTCTAGTGGCTCATGACAATAATGAGTATGTACATGGTCAGAGGCAGCCTTGTTTTAAACATTTTTTATCATGGTTTGATATGTTTTTAACAAATAATGAAGAGAAATAGCGACAAGATGTTTGTTAATCTTTTCTTTTCTTTTTCATTTTTGATATATGTATAGACCCTCATAAGGGTCACTAAGGCAGCTAATGCATGGTATGTAAACCCACTTTTCTGAGCAGCAAGAAGTTTCAGGGCAGCATTTACCTGGGTTGATTCCCTTTGGACAAGAGCAGGCTGCAGACCTGACAAATTGTTAATATTAGGGAGGGAGGGAGGGAGGGAGGGAGGGAGGGAGGGAGATGACAGATAGACAGACAGTCAGAGGCACTGCTACAGGACAGCAGACTTACTATCCCATCGGATCAGAGAGAGAGAGAGAGATCTGTGGGCCAGAACTCCAGAAGCCCTCCCACTGTTGCATCACTGCCCTAGACAGAGCATTCCATTTCTACTTTGTGGCTAAGAGCCACTGATGAACCTCTGCTCCGTATGTTTATCCAACTCCTCTGGAAGCTGTCTATGCTTGTAGCTGCCACCACACCCTGCGGCAGTAAATTCCACATATTAATTACTCTTTGGGTGAAAAAGTACTTCCGTTTGTCTATCATAAGCCTACTGCTCAGTAATTTCATTGATTGCCCGCGAGTTCTTGTATTGTCAGAAAGGGAGAAAAATACTTCTTTCTCTACCTGCTCTATCCCATAGATAATCTTGTAAACCTCTATTATAATTTCTCCAAGCTAAAGAGCCCCAAGCCCTTTAAAGTTTCTTTATAGGGAAAGCGTTCCATCCCCTTAACCATTTTAGTTGCCCTTTTCTGCAGCTTTTCCAATGCTATAATATCTTTTTTGAGGTATGGGGACCAGAACTGTACACAGTATTCCAAATGAGGCCACACCATAGATTTATACTGGGGCATTATGATACTGGCTGATTTGTTTTCAGTCCTCTTCCTAATAATCCCCAGCATAGCATTTGCCTTTTTTAAAAAAAATTGCAGTCACATACTGAGTCAGCATCTTCAGTGAGTTATTTACCACAACTTCAAGATCTCTCTCCTGGTCAGTTACTGCAAGTTCCAACCCAATCAATGTAAATTTATAGTTAGGATCAGGGCTATTTTTGGGCAGGAACGCACAGGAATGGAGTTCTGGCTGGCTTCAGAGTTGGCCACGCCCACTACAGCCAAAACTTCTGCGTGCATGGCTACAGAGGGAAGGCCTGGAGAGTGACCCCCGTCTGGCGACTCCAAGGTGGGCAGGCGAGGGGGGCCCCTGGAAGGATCAGGGAGGCATTTAAATGCCTCCCTGTGCCTTCTCCTGTCTGTCCAAGGGCCGGCTTGCCTGGGCTCCCCACAGGTAAGCCAAGGGAAGCCATGGGGGTGTGGCCTAATATACTAATGAGCTGTGCTGTCAGGGGTGTGGCCTAATATGCTAATGAGCTGTGCTGTCAGGGGTGTGGCCTAATATACTAATGAGTTCCTGCTGGGCTTTTTCTACAAAAAAAAGCCCTGATTAGGATTTTTGGGTCCAATGTGTATTATTTTGCACTTGCCCACACTGAACCTCTTTTGCCACTTTGCCACTCAACACACCAAGCCTCCACAGATCCCTCTGGAGCACCTCATAGTTCTCCCTGGTTCTCACCGTCCTGAACAACTTAGTGTCATCCACAAATTTAGCCACTTCACTGCTCCAACTCCAAATCATTAATGAACAAGTTAAAAAGCATCGGACCTAGTACCAAGCCCTGCAGTACCCCAATGCTCACCACCGTCCATTGTGAAAACTGCCCATTTATACTCACTCTCTGTTTCTTGTTCATTAACCAGTTTTTAATCCACAAGAGGACTTGTCCTCTTATCCCATGATGACTGCTGAGTTTACTTAGGAGCCTTTGATGAGGAACTTTATCAAAAGCTTTCTGGAAATCTGGTTCACCTGTTCAGCTAAGGCCGTCTAGCATACACAGTCTTAGCTGCCTTGCTGACCCAGACACTGCAGAGTTCTTACCCTGCACAACTAAAACCATGAACTCTATACTTTAAGTCAAAAGTCAAGTAAATACCCCTATTAGAAAGCCCATCCTACCTTGTCCCATTCACACGATACTTAAGGCTTATTAAAACTGCCAGACAGCTGAAACAGCTTCTCCAGCCAAGAAACCTGGTAAGGAAAAATGGTTACTTTTTGCCTGCCAGCATCAGCTGAAAGCATACTTTAACCTACAGAGGAAAAGCCTTACAGCCTAATAGGCTCTTATTAAATCCTAAAAAGATCCTTAATATGAAAAATCTATAAAAACAGAAAAATATATGAATATTCTGAATTAAACATCATCGTATATTCCCATCCATGTCACAGTGGCTAGAGACGAGTGTTGGACTAGACCCAGACTAGACTACCTTGGGCAAATCTCTCTCTTTCTTGCATACACACACACACAAACATGCACATACACACTGAATCAGACCATTGGTCCATCAAGGATTGGTGCCAGATTTTGTGGGGCCCTTGGCTAAACATTGGAGTCACATCCATCCTGGAAAGGAGTATGGAAAAGCAGGAACTTTTCTGCTTGGTGTGGAGTCACCTCCCTCCATATCCAGGTATGCCCTGGCTTTTATGGCCCCGCCTTAAAACAAGCACTGATTCTGCTTTGACTTTTCCCTCCGTTGTTTTACGAAACCCACGCTGGAACCGAAGTGCATGCTGCTTTCGCTTCCTTTGATCAGCGGATTTTATGGTAGCCTCCACACTCCATGCCACTTTTGCTTCCTTTGATCATCGGATCTTATTGCACCTTCTGCATAGATTTATGGCCATCCAGTACTTGCCCCTGTAAAGTACTGGGCTCGCTGCATGGAGACTCAGACTACAACATGCATTCAGACACGTTTATTGTACTTCACACACAAGACTGGAAAACCGGCCCCGCAAGGGCCAACTATATATACCCCACCCAGTACACCCACGGTCCCATTGGAGGGTTTGAATTTCCCACCAGATGGCCTATTGGTGGACACTAGGTGGTCTAGGATCCGAGGTCCCATTGTGTTTTGGACCCAAGCTCCTTACTTTAGCCGCGGACCCCTGATGGCAGTCTGTGTACATAACAGCCCCGAGGTATCTGAATGTGTTTTTGAGCTTCACTTTCCCCTCCCAGTTAAGAAAATGTGGAAGGAATGCTAGATGCAGAATCGCCAGGGCCATAGCCAGGATTTTTTAAGTCAGGGAGCATTTAAATTTCTTCGGGGGCACTGACTAATTGAATTAAAGGAATACCCGACTCCTTTTCTGCACCTGCCACTGCTTGGGGGCCTTGGACTGGATGGGGAGTCGTGGGGCCTTGCCATTAAGTCAGGGGGCCTAGCCCCGAGATACCCCACCGTAGCTACCGGCCTGAGAATCGCCCAAGGAGGGAGGTGACCCAACACGGAGCAGAAAGGTTGCAAACTTTGCTCCAAATTCACATAGAGAAAATTACCCCATAAACCTCATTTAAGGATTAATTCTGTATACTAAAATACTGTGGTTTTTGTACAGAGTGAAATTAATGGTGAAGGGGTTTGGGTTGGGGACCTGAATGAGGAAGGACCAGAAGAACGCCTGGGGTCAGAAGCCCTGTTAAGTGACTGTGGGGGCGGGGGGCGGAGGAAGACTGCAGAGACCTCTAAAGAAGGGATTGCTTCAACTCACAGGGGAGGGCTGCGTATGGCATCACTTGCTCAGCTTAGAGCTTAAGGCTTCCGAGGCAGCCAGCTATTAAATAATATTAACCGAGGCGGCCAGCTATTAAATAATATTAAAATAGATGGATACGATATGTTTTTAGCAACGCTTTTCACACACGCCGAGCAACGCACTTTCAGTCCACTTTCCGTGCATGTTAGCTACTGTTTGCAAGTGGATTTTCCCATTTCACACAGCAAAATCCAGTGGCAAAGTACATTGAAAGTGGATTAAAAGTGCGTTATTGAGCATGTGTGAAAGCATTGCTAAAACACATTGCATCCATTAATGTTAATATTATTTAATCGCTGGCTGCCTTGGAAGCCTTAAACTGAGCAGAGGGTTATCTTTTCATGAACAAACTGAAAAAAAAAGAAGCCTACTAGTCATGTTGCCAACTGGCCTGGAGAGGGGGGGGGATGTCCTGTCCCTTTGATAGAGCCTTAATGTGTGGAAATAGGTAGGTGGCATGGAAGAAAAAGAGAAGAGAAGGGATTGGATTTATACCCCGCCCTTCACTCAGAGTCTCAGAGCGTCTTACAAACTCCTTTCCCTTCCCCTCCCCACAACAGACACCCTGTGAGGTAGGTGGGGCTGAGAGAGCTCTGAGAGAACTGCTCTTGAGAGAACAGCTCTGAGAGAACTTATGACTGACCCAAGGTCACACCAGCAGCTTCAAGTGGAGGAATGGGGAATCAAACCCAGTTCTCCCAGATTAGAGTCCACACTCTTAACCACTACACCAAACTGGAGGTAAATGACATCCTGTTAAATCGCTATGAAAGGGCCTAGACAGGGCTCTTTTGTAGCAGGAACTCCTTTGCGTATTAGGCGACACACCCTAATGTAGCCAATCCTCCACGAGCTTACAGTAGCCCCTGTAAGAAGACCTCTGTAAGCTCTTGGAGGATTGGCTACATTAGGGGTGTGTCGCCTAATGTGCAAAGGAGTTCCTGCTACAAAAAGAGCCCTGGGCCTAGACATTTTTCTTCTGGCCTGCTGGCAACCCTAATTCTTCAGAAACCTCCTCTTTTTATTTGCATTGCTAGACCCATATGGACTTATAACCAAGACAAAGGGCAAAAGAGATCAGGAACAGAGAAAAAGAGACAAGAAAGATGAGAAATCTGGAGGTGGTTTGGGCGGCCTGAGCAGGCCGGAAGCATCCTGAGGGCTGAATGGCTTTTTTAAAGAAGAAGAAGGAGAGATTGGATTTATACCCCACCCTTCACTAGCTAAAGGAGCCTCAGAGCAGCTTACAACCTCCTTTCCCTTCCCCTCCCCACAACAGATACCCTGTGAGGAAGGTCAGGCTGAGAGAGCTCTTTCTAGAAATGTTCCTGATAGAACAGCTCTGAGAGAACTTATGACTGACCCAAGGTCACCCAGCAGCTGCATGTGGAGAAGTGGGGAATCAAACCCGGTTCTCCCAGATTAGAGTCCGCGCTCTTAATCACTACACCAAAACAAGTGTCTTCTAATGGAGGCCCAACCCTGCACAGCAGCCGTGTTTGTTGATTCCCTACCCCCCGGGGGCTTGAGACTTTCTCATTTTTGCCGTCTGTTTTGTTTTTCCGGCTGTCAAGTCACAGCTGATCTGTGGCAGCCCCGTGGGGTTTTCGAGGTGAGAGACATTCAGAGGTGGTTCTGCTATTGCCTGCCTCTGCACAGCAACCCTGGAATCCCATGGTGGTCTCCCATACAGGTACTGAAATACTAAGAGCTGACCCTGCTTAGCTTCCGCTATCCTGGGCTATCCCGGTCAGGGTGCTGTCTGCCTAGCAAAGCTGGGAGAACAAAAGAAGAAGAGGAGCTGTCTGAAGAACTAGGTTAATAGGTTCAGAAAGATGGTCACAGTAACATAAACGCTTTCCAATGACCCAGAAAAACAAGATTCCTGTGAAAATAAGCTAAGAACATAAGAGAAGCCAATGTTGAACCAGGCCAATGGCCCATCTAGTCCAACACTCTGTCACACAGCGGCCAAAATATACCAGGTGCCAACAGGAGGTCCAGCAGTGGGGCCAGGGCACCAGAAGCCCTCCCACTGCTGCCCCCTCCAGCACCAAGAATAGAGTGCATCACCTGCCCCAGACTGAGAGTTCCCATCTATACCCTGTGGCTAATAGCCACTGGTGGACTTCTGCTCCATATGTTTATCTAATTCCCTCTTGAAACTGTCCATGCTTGCAGCTGCCACCACCTCCTGTGGCAGTGAATTCCGGATTTTTATAGTTTTACAAATAAATAATGACAATCACAAAAACATGTATACTCTGGTTGAATCGATTATCTAACACAATCCAATGTGGTATTATTTGTTTAATAGTTGCTATTGTTTGTTCAAGCGTTGTTGTTTGTCGACGGTGGTCACCGGAATGCTCTACCGTTTCGATAATCTCCCTTTCTCCAAATGAAGAACAATGTTGAAGAGAAGAACAATACAGCGTTCATAAGTAGTGTCCCGGGCTACTACAAAGCCTTATAAACACTTGTGTCTCGTCAATATTCTTTGTAAATGTTACATCAATGGTTATATTCAATTCAAGGTTGTATCACAATATCGTCATGACAGGTTTACAGGATCGTCTCAAACGGGCCAAATGCTGTTCATAGCCAATAAACCTGGAGAAACATGTCTAGTCCCTTTCATAGAGACTTATTGGGATGTCACTTGAACACAGATGTATCTGCCTTCTACTGAATCAGACCTTCGGTCCATGAAGGTCAGTATTGTCTACTCAGACTGGCAGGGGCTCTTGAGGGTCTCAGGCAGAGGTCTTTGCCATCACCTACTGCCTGGTCCTTTTAATTGGAGATGCTGGGGACTGAACCTGGGACCTTCTGCACGCCAAGCAGATGCTCTACCCACTGAGCCACAGCCCCTCCCCCCACATCATTTACCTCCTCGCCATTAAAAGCTTCTAACATGTTCTGAAACCTTTTTTTTATAATCTGAATTACATAATTCGTTAGAGAAGATGGGTACAAAAAGGAATGGGGAACATTCAGCTTCATCAAATGTTTATATAGCAGATCTATACTATACAGAGAGAAAGATATGACACAAACCCCCATTCCTGCATTTGTTACATTTTTGTATTGATAAACCAATAAACATTTAATAGCCCCCAAAAGTAGATTGACTTTTACCCCTGATGAGTCAAAACATTTTATTTGCCGTTTATGGGATGCCTGGCAAAAGAACAAAACGTTTATGCCCCTACAAATAAAATTAAGATATTGAGTGTATGGTTATTAAATATTTTTATTTTTAATAAATATGTTTATTTCTTATACTTAAAAATGCCTTGCTAAGGACATATAATTTGGTTCTCTGGTGAAAGGCTGCTAAATTTTAATTGCAAAAAATAAAATGTATAATATATAATTAGAACTTCCATGAAAAGCGGCGCTAGGGAATTATATATTTTCTTAAGACCCTGAGTAATGGGGTGCGACATAATACGTTGCACTGGGGCCACCTAGTGGCCATTTCTCTTGTGGCTTGTTTTAATCATGTTCAACCCTTTAGATTGTGGAATAAAGTTTGAATCCAGTGCCACCTATAAGACCAACAGATTTTAATTCTGGGTATAACCTTTTGTGTGTGTGCACACCATCAGATTATGTGATGAAGATATTCATCAGATATTCATTAGGTTATCTGAAGAAGTGCATGCACACAAAGGTTTATATCCAGAATTAAACTTTGTTGGTCTTAAAGGTACCACTGGACTCAAACTTTGTTCTATTACTTCAGACCAACACAGCTACTCACCTGAACCCTTTAAATCATGGGTTTTCAAGGTTTCTACCTCCAGGTTACCTTTTCTGCATTGTTTGCTAAAAAATCTATTTGCATTGCTGTGGCCACGTTGGCTCAGCGGTTAAGACGCTGAGCTGCAGACCGGAAGGTTGGTAGCTCGGCAATTTGAGACCCTAATGCCATATGATGGAGTGAGCTCCCATCTCTGGCCCCAGCTCCTGCCAACCTAACAGTTCAAAAGCAAGAAATTGCAAGTAGATAACTAGATATCGCTTCGGTGGGAAGGTAACAGCATTCCATGCACCTTGGCATTTAGTCATGCCGGTCACATGGCCATGGAAACGTCTTCAGACAGCACTGGCTCGTTGGCTTGGAAACACAGATGAGCACCAACCCCTAGAGTCGGATTCGACTGACTTTCAAGCAAGGAAAACCTTTACCTTTACCTTTTTATAGTCTTCTGAGGAACCAGGGTTCAGCCCCACTGGAAACACTGACTCACAGCTGGAATTATTAATTTAAAGAATAAGGAGGGGTTTTTTAGAGGATGAAATTTTCTAGTTGGAAAAAAAAAATCACTGGTGCTTGTTATCCCATTGTAAGACACAGGGTGGGCCCTGAAACAGGATTCCTGCTAATCTAGACCCAGCATCTTACAAATTGCTCAGCAGAGCCAGTAGCTATAGCCTGGCCCTGGTCTTAGATCACCTGACTGGGCACATGACTCCGGAAGCCAATAACAGGGCCTCAGGCCCTATAAAGCCTGGGCTTCCAGGCTACTTCCTCAGGCTAAACAATTTGCTGGAAGGGAGTGAGGGGGCTGTATGAACCCTCGTGCTTATTTCCTAGGAAATAGCATGAGTCCAGCAGCACCTTAAAGACAAACAAAATTTTGATTTCAGCTGTATCTGAAGGAGTGAGCCGTGACTCATGAAAGCTCATCCCCTGCCACAAATAGTCTTTAAGGTGCTGCTGAACTCTTGGTGTTTTCTACTGATGCAGACTAACATGGCTACCCATCTTGGGTTATTTCCTAGAACATAAGAGAAGCCATGTTGGATCCGGCCAATGGCCCATCCAGTCCAACTTTCTGTGTCACACAGTGGCCAAAACCCAGGTGCCATCAGGAGGGCCAGAACTCCACCACTGGGGCCAGAACTCCAGAATAGCCGCCTAACCTGTATGACATAAATCCATGGAAAATAACCTACAGTTTCTTGGGATGCAACTTTCTTTCAGTTTTAATTTCTTTAATATTAAATAATGTGTATTAATTTGTTGCAAGAGATCCTAGCTCCACAGCTGAACGTGTTTTCATGAGTGCCACAACCACTCTCTTATAAACAAAAACGTGCTCTGTGGCATCTTGAACACTAACAGGTTTATTGTCGCCCATGTAGAATGCTGAATTAGAGTTTAATTGATTTAAGTGTATTAACCAGGGCTCAAGCAGAGTTATGAGTCATCTTCCCTCCTGAGTTGTGGAGTCCGGTGAGCAAAAATTCTACTTTGTGAGCTACTGGCATTTAAGTTGTGAGCGAGCAATTTGGCTACTGCATAAATCAGTTTGCTCTGGAGCCATCCCTTCCTGAGCTGAGACAAAAATGGTGCGGTGGCGCAGGCAGTAAAACGCCTGCATTAATATCACTCGTGCAGCCACTATGGCTGTTCGAGACCCACCTCGGTTGAAGTGAGCTCTCAACCCTCGTCCCAGCTCCCGCCCACCCAGCGGCTCGAAAGCAAAAATGTATTTATAATGTGAGTAGACAAATGGGTACCTACCCTTAGAAGGGTAGGGGGCACCCTCCTCCAGGGAGGTGTGTGGAGGAGGCGGCGGCGGCGGCAACTGCCATGGCGGTGGCAGACATCAGCTGCAGCAGAGTACCGGCGGTGGAGGTGGCATGGTGTGGCGACACGGTGACAGCAGGCAGCAGCAGCAGGGCCAGAAGGAGCGATCCCTAGTGGCCAGCAGTAACATCGGGCAGCTGTCATCGGCAGAAGTGGAGGCCCGCGATGATGTCATCTGCGGGCATGGCGAAGCCTACGGGACGAGGATATATTGTGTGCCGGCCCTTCCGAGCGCCAGGAGGAACAGCTAGCTGATGAACCACCGGGAAGAAAGCCAAGCCAAAAAGAAGGAACACCAGCCTGCACCTGGGTGCCGGTAGGCAGCCCCATCCTTGGTACAATGTGGCCCAAGTTAGGATGAAATGTGCTTAGCACCCCCTCATGTAAACCGCCCAGAGACCCCCTAAGGGGTTAGGGTGGTATATGAAATCGAAAGTTAAATAAATAAATTTAAAAAACCCCTGTGAGCTGGAGGCTAAAAAACTGTGAGCTAGCTCACACTAACTCAGCTTAGAGGGAACACTGTGCTTATCCTGTACTTTTGAGTTTTAAATAGAAATGTCACAAAGTGTACCTCTTGCAGTCTGTGGCCTTTTAGCCCCCTCACCCATTAGGGAAGACAACCCCCAGTTGTTGCCTGGGGATTTCCCAGTATTCCTAGTGATCTTGACTACAGGGATCAGTTTCTCTACAGGAAAAGGCCGCTTTGGAGGGCAGACTCCATGGCAGTATCCCCTGCTGAGGTCCCGCCCCTCCCCAAACCGTGTCCTCCCTCGTAACCACCCCCAAATCTCCAGGACTTTCCTAACCAGGAGTTGGCAGACCTACCACCTGTTCACAATCCTTCCTCCCCCGGTATCCATGTCTCAAAACTGTATCTGCTGAGTGAAGTCTCATTTCATGCATCTAAAGCAAATAGGCTCCAACCATGAAGCCTGCGATGTAATAAACATATGGAGCAGAAGTCCATCAGTGGCTATTAGCCACAGGGTATAGATGGGAACTCTCAGTCTGGGGCAGGTGATGCACTCTATTCTTGGTGCTGGGGGGGCAGCAGTGGGTGGGCTTCTGGTGTCCTGGCCCCACTGCTGGACCTCCTGATGGCACCTGGTATATTTTGGCCGCTGTGTGACAGAGTGTTGGACTAGATGGGCCATTGGCCTGATTCAACATTGGCTTCTCTTATGTTCTTATGTTCTTAATAAACTCCTTGGTTTTTTTATAACACTTTAGCATGGCTCCCCCCCCGAACATGCTTTAGGTCACACCCTGACCTGGGTGTCTTGCCATTTTAGTTAGAGGGCAAGAGCCTTTGCCTCTTGACAGAAGAGAGCTACTTTGGGGGAAGAATGGTTGTATGGAAGTAAACAAGCTGAAGACTCAGCTAAATGTGGTGTTAAAGATCCCTGATAGAATCTTTCTCTCGCTCTACTCCATACTGCTTCTTGACTCATTAGTTTTAAGCAGATTGCTAAAATGTCAGAACTAGGCCACGTTTGGATGGCTCTGAAAATCAATCACAAGTGCATAAAATTTTGCAACCAAAAAGGTAACAGGTCTACTATTCTCTTCTAAGAAATGAGGTAATGTCTCCCTATGATCTATATTTTGGAGCAAAGGAAGAAGGGAAAGATTTCTAGCCACAGAAAAATGGTTGTGTTCAAAAGTCATGTGATACTGAGCACCTAAAGTGCCTGCACCGCAGTCACATACTTGAGAACCTTTCTGCATCTTTAATTCTCCAGCCACTGGAGAAATGCTTCAGATCAGGGCTGAGAGACTAGGGCCTTTCTGCACCCGTATTTTGCCTATTCTTCCATTCTGTATTCCCTCCAACTTTCACTTTCAGTTTGTGCCAGGGCTTTTTCTTGTTTCTGCATTTGTTTTACAGGAAGCTTCATTTAAGACTGCTTCCAACACACTGTTGCCCCGCAGTTACCAAAACTCCTTTTGCTGTGATTCTTTGTTCTCATCCACTTTTGTATCGCTAATCCTTTCTAAAGTAGAATAGTTTCTGCGGGCATTCTGCGCCCTCCCCCATTTCTGCCTCTTTCTCTTTAGGTTGATGCTCCCTCCCCATTCTGTTTTCTTTCCCTCTTTCTCCAAAGATAAAAGAGGACGTGTCCTCCCGCTCAGGCAAACTTTTAAAAAGCCAGAGAGACCATAAGAAGGAATCAGCAAATATAAAGGCCTAGGGGATTACCTTCTCCCAAATGTGTCAGCCTTACATGTGTGGGCCTGGATTTCCCCCTGCCCTCCATTTTTTTTTGCAGAATCACGGAGGGAGGGAGGGAGGGAGGGAGGGAGGGAGGGAGGGAGGGAGGGAGGGAGGGAGGGTTTGGGTCTGCAGTTAAGTTTTGAAAGATGTTTGCCTTTCTCTACAGCAACCAATGACTGCGAAGTCAGCCCTTAAGGCTTGACTCCTCGGATTCTCTGGAGCAAGCTGTCAGTGAAGAAAGGGCCTAGAATAGGGGAGATGAACTCTTCCCCTTTTGCTGTTTCCCTTGTCCCACTGGCTATAGCCTCCATAGGGAAAAAGACACAAGTGGCCAGAAGGCTTCTTAGGGGCTTTGCCTGTATCTGCTGGCAGGCAGGCAGGCATGGAGGAAATATGGGCATAGAGGTTATGACTGTGATAGGTGGGCAATGCCAGCCAACCACATGTCATGCAGGGAACAGAGGGGACGCTTTGCTCTACTTAGCTGGCAGGCAAAGATGTGCAGATTGGGAGGCAAAGACCCACCCGAAATGGCTCCACCTTCAATAGGCAGTACCAGCTGGTTCAAGTTCTCTGCTGCAGACTGGGGGAGAAATACTTTGTTCTATTTGGCAGGTAGACAGGGATAGAGAACGGGGTATATTAGAGAACACTCAGACATAAGCCCTCCCCCCAACATTAGGCATCCCATGTTCACCTTTCCTTCAAGTTTGGAGAGCCAGTTTGGTGTAGGGGTTAAGTGTGCGGATTCTAATCTGGGAGAACCGGGTTTGGTTCCCCACTCCTCCACTTGCACCTGCTGATGTGACCTTGGGTCAGTCACAAGCTCTGGCACAGCTGTTCCTGAAAGAGCAGTTTGTGTTAGAGTTCTCTCAGCCCCACCTGCCTTACAGGGTGTCTGTTGTGGGGAGGGGAAGGGAAAGGAGTTTGTAAGCCGGTCTGAGACTCCAAGTGAAGGGCGGGGTATAAATCCAATCTCTTCTTCTTCTTCTTCAAACTGATGAACAGAGTGATAAAAATGAGACTCGATTTGAGGGCAGGAGTATCTGGAAAGGCTGCTGATAATCTTTAAGCAAATCCATAAATAGAGGCAAAGGCTCCCTCCTCCCTCCAGGAGTAAAGACACAAAGGTACCAAATCAGAGTCGTGAGCAATGAGATCATTCCTCTCTGTGTGAGGCAGTGGCTGATTCAGGATCCGCAATCTGAACATTTGCGGCTACCTCCACGAGCAGTATAAATCACCCCTATTCCTTCTGTCTCCTATGAGATCCTGTAGGGGAAAAGACAGGAAACCCCTCCAGGATGGAGTGGGGCTCTTTGCAAACAAACACAGAACAGGTTAAGAGAGCTCAACTCTGCCCTCTTCCACAACTGCTGGTTTTGGAGCCAAGATGAGAGAACAATGGCGAATGCCAGTGTAACAGAGATGGGGAGCCTCACCCATATGATTTAGGCTTGCTAGGCTCCCCACTCACTTAAGGCTCCCAGGCAATGCTCCCTCGAAGGTGTGGAGTCTTGCGAGCAAAAATTCTACTTTGTGAGCTACTGGCATGAAAGCTGTCAGCGAGCGATTTGGCTCCTGCATCAATTAGTTTGCTTTGGAGCCATCCGTCCTGAGCTGAGACAAAAACGTGTGAGCCAGAGGCTAAAAAATTGTGAGCTAGTTCACACTAACTCAGCTTAGAGGGAACGATGCTCCCAGCAAAAGAGGGGGAAGTGACAATTTATGCCTGCCCACATCTGCTCAGCCAATGAGAATTTTAATTGTCTACTGAAAAGGGAGGATGTGGGATGGTCTGATATAGCTTGATTGTGTCAGATCTCAGGAACTAAGCAGGGTTGGTAATTGGGTTGGAAGATTCTGCAGAGGAAGGCGATGGCAAACTACCTCTGCTTCTCACTTGCCCTGAAAACTCCTTGCTGGGGTCAGCTACAACTTGATGGCACTTCACAGGCACATTGGACAGGGACAGTTTCTCCTCCCAGCTTGATATTTTGCATTAGGTAAGGGCTGCAGCCCTTGGGAATTTCATCCTGATTTGTTGATTGGGGGGGGGATCATCCCTGGAAATATATTTCCTATTGAAACCGATGGAAACAAAACAAACAAAAAAACCCATATTTGTTAATGCAACTAGCTTTATTCTGATATTAAAGAATCCAACTCAGGTTTGCAAAATGACACATAAGGCCTAGATTTTAATTCTCTCTCTCTCTCTCTCTCTCTCTCTCTCTCTCTCTCTCTCTCTCTCTCTCTCCCTCCCTCTCTCTCTCTCTCTCTCTCTCTCTCAACTCAGTCTCTTCTGTCAAGGTATATTTCGTCAACTTGCATTTTGCAGATTTTTGTTGCCTACAAGGTCTGCTCATATTTCAGCTTAGGCAGACTAAATGCAATTTTCTGCTGATTCAACCCAAACTGTTCCTGCTTTAGAGTCTCTTCGGAACAGTCAGGGCAGCAAACAACTCACTGGATCCATTTAGGAACTTCACAGATCAAGGGAATGAAGAAAGCTGACAGGAAGAAAGTTGATTCATTTGAAATGTGGCGTTGAAGGAGAGTTTTATGGATACCGTGGACTGCCAAAAAGACAAACGCGTGGGTTCTAGATCAAATCAAGTCTGAACTCTCCCTAGAAGCTAAGTTGACCTAACTGAGGCTGTTGTACTTTGGTCACATGATGAGAAGACAACACTCACTGGAAAAGGCCATAATAGTAGGGAAAGTTGAAGGCAGCAGGAAACAAGGAAGTCCCAACATGAGATGGATTGGCTCAGGTCCTTTCCACACTAGACCTTAAATCCTGGTTCAGCCCTGTCCCCGAACTTACATTCTACACTACACGCGTAATCATCTTGGGGTATTTTTTTGTTTCCACGTTACATTGAGGTCACCCTGGTTTCACCCCACGCTTGTTCCGGGATAAACAGATGCTGTTATAATCAGGGATGAATGCAAGGTGGTATTGTGTCGCGAGCTGAACTCTGATAATACCAGGGATGAGATCCAAGTGCAGAAAGGAGTCAAGGAAGCCACAGCCCTGTCTGCAAGACCTAAACAAGGCTGTTAACAATAGGATGTTTTGAAGGTCATTAATTCATTCATAGGATTGTCATAAGTTGAAAATAACTTGACAGCCCCCCCCCCTCACACACACACACAAACAGAGATCAAGGGGCTTCCTCTTCTGCTAGCCTATAAATTGCATGCATTTTTTGGTGAATTTGTCATTTATTTCACTTTCTGGTGGTAAGTATTTGTTTGTTTCTACCTTTGTTGAGTTCACCTCAGTTTGACTGTCCCTCCTGCTGCCTCATTCCAGGAATCAGTTCAGATTTATGTTGATGTGTGCCTTTTGCATGAATTAGGCCAGAAAGCGGGAGATAAAGAACATTCAATGCACATGAGAGTTAACGGAATGATAAATGACCCTCTATCCAACAGATTTTTTAAAAAAAATGAATAAAAGGATGGATGACTAATACAGTATCCAGGCGTGTTGGATCCTGTGAAAGAGGGCATGTTCTGAATTCATATTTAGGCAGCTGAAGAACCTGTAGAAATTGGTGTGTTTTATGTTGAACCAAAAGCTCCCTCCTCCCTCCATCAATTGAACCATCAATTGATTATGAAACAACAGCCAACTCCAACCGTGATAAAGTTCTCAAATGCCCTGACCTGGATAGCCCTGGCAAGCCTGATCTTGTCAGATCTTGGAAGCTAAGCAGGGCTGGCCCTGGTAAGTATTTGGATGAGAGCCCTCCAAAGAATACCAGAGCCAGGCTATCAAGCCCACTTCTCTGAATGTCCTGCGTGCCCCAGTAGGAGTCACCAGAGGTCTCCATGACTTCCAGGCATGGGCGCATGCACACACACACACACATACAAACACATACAAAAATGGGAAAATATCAGGGAAAAATGAAGTTCCCAAATGGATGAAAGGACAGGAAAACAAATATAAATACACTGGGATTGCACAAGACACCAGGATGACCTTGATATGACTCTTGTCTCTATTCTGAATTTGCAATGTAAATTTAGGCAAGTCTCTCTCTCTCTCTCTCTCTCTCTCTCTCTCTCTCTCTCTCTCTCTCTCTCTCACACACACACACACACACACACACACACACACACACACGTTCCATCTGGACTTGAGGCTTACCTTACAGAGCTGTTGAAAGCCTTGTGGCACGGTTAGGTATGTAAATGCCTTGAACCTTCAGAAGAGGTATATTAATGCTATGTCTTGGAAATGAGAATGGCAGTCCTTCAGGTTCAGCATTTTGTTACCAGCACCGGCTTTCCAGATGCCTTTGTGAAGCTTGCTGAATACTGAACAGACAGACTCCAAGTGCAGGTAGCAAAACATGTTCAAAATGATTTTTTATATTTAGTGGTAGAAGAAGAAGATATTGGATTTATACCCTGCCCTTCACTACCCAAGGGAGTCTCAGAGCGGCTTACAAACTCCTTTCCCTTCCCCTCCCCACTATGGACACCCTGTGAGGTAGGTGGGGCTGAGAGAGCTCTGACAGAAACTGCTCTTTTTCAAGGACAGCTGTGCCAGAACAATGGCTTGCCCAAGGTCATCCAGCAGGTGCAAGCGGAGGAGAACATCTCTCTCCACGGGGTGCTGGTAGGGCAGTCCCTTCCCCAATCATCTATGTGGCCTTAGATAGGACTTGAGAATAACTGTAAGCCGCTCAGAGACCCCTTCGGGGGTTCGAGCGGGGTATAAGTCGAAGATATAAATAAATATAAATAAAGGAGTGGGGAATCAAACCTGGTTCTCCCAGATTAGAGACCATGCACTTAACTACTACACCAAACTAGTAATTTAAACCGTTTAAGCTGAATTAAACTGGCAGTCATTGCAGCTCCTTTGCACTCATTGGTCGGAATTCTGGAAGGCAGGAGTAGACTTGTTTCTTAATGAGCAACTGGAGCAGGGGTGAAAGGAAACTGGCATAAGCCGGTAAAAAAGTGGCTGCAATGTACCTCCCATCGTCTGAAAAAGGCCCCTCTCCCAAGCAAAAGGGCCCTCTCCCAAGCTTTACCCACTTGCTATATATACACACACAGACACACACGTATGTATTTTTTGTGTACATGTCCATGTGTGTGTATGTGCTTGCGAGCCTGGCAGTCATGGTGACTTTTGGTGACCCCTAGTGGGCCTAGGACATTTCAGAGAGGTGGCTTTGATTACCTGCCTCCACATCTCATCCCTGATATTCCTTGGAGGTCACCCTTCCAAGTGCTTGGCCCTGCTTAGCTTCCGAGATCTGACAACACTAGGCTTGTCTGGGCGATCCAGATCAGGGCTGGCTGTATATAATTGTTTTCGTTGTACAGTTTTAGACTTATGTAATCCAACTTGCATCTCTGCAATGATAAGGCCAGCCCTGGTAGGAAACAGTGTGACAAGGAGGTCAAAAGAACAGTAGATTTTTGCAGCATAAAAAGGGCACCAAGAGGAGCTGGGGAGATGAGAAAGAAAGCGGAAATGACAGAGGATGGGAAAGCTGAAAAGCAGAAGCAGGACGTCAGGTGGAAGGTCTTGCTCTTTCTCTGGGGCTCTGTGAACTTGACAGAAACCTTGCAAGTCTGGCGGAGTGGAATATCCTCTCTCATCTACAACCCACGGGACTGGTCCGGCCAGAACGTGCCTCCTTCACTTACACAAGAATGGACAGTGAGAGAACTACAGGCACCCCGTACAGATGGCTTTAGTTTGTCACAGTTTTCAGGAATTTTTAAACACCTACTTTCCACCTCAGCAATCAGAAATGTAGGGAATAACAATAAGCTATGCAGAACATTAGGTCCCCCCAGGTTCAATTCTTTGATGTTTTCAGTTAAGAGATCTTGGGGAACAGGTGATGGGAAGGACTTCTGTCTGCCTCAGTCCCCGGAAAGGTGGTACTCATCAGTGTACCAAAGACTAGGTTAGATGGGCCAGTGGCCTAACTCAGTATAAAGCCCCGGAGTATAAGCAAGTGAAGCCTCTGAATTGTGGAGATCTGTCAACCTGAGGACATTTTTCCTTGAAAAGTTTAAGTTCATAAGCTTTTGATTTCCCAAGTGATGGGTTGAAGGAGAGCTTGGGATCAGAGATTGGTTGCTATTATCTTGGTAAAAATTTTGGAACTCCTTAATGATGGGTGAACTCTGCTCGGCTCGATTTGGAATGGGCTCAATAATTACAAGTCTTTTTTGGTGAGCATCTGAGGAAATCGCATCTGTTTTCAAGCAGTTTCCAGCTTATAACATTGGCACATGCGTACTGATGGTGTCGCACATATACACCTTTATTCGATTGCTCCCCGGTAACTGAAGTTCTCAGCACCAGCCTGGAAATTCAGCTGACCTCTCTCCTTGAACAAATATACCTGAGAACAAAAAAGGCTGATCTTTATAGAGGGCAGGTTCTTCAAGACACCTTTTGAGAGAATTAGCCCAAGATATTAGCCCCAACAAAACGCCGTATGGATGTATGGTCTGGATATAACAAAGGTTTGGATTAAAGACCTTTGGACGTGTATGCAGAAAGCAACTGGCGTTGGCAGTTTCACATAGATTTCCAGTTCTCAGTGAGTTTCAGCATGAACAAGGTGATGAGCATTCAAGAACTTTGGGTGTCCACCTGTAAAGTGACTGGCTCTGGGCGCCTGGTCTATTGAAGCTGACAAATGCAGAGAATCTCATGATCTCTATTTACATTCCAAGCCAGAGAAGAACATTGTTTGTATGGGGGGGGGGTAGGATCTGGACAAATTCATATCCCAAAGCAGATAATTTTGAATGTTGGGGATATCATCACTAAACTTTGCTACGGAAGAACCATACATTGGATCCGGTCAACTTATTTAGTTCAGTCTTGACCAGTTCCCCTACTTATTATGGCTGCTGTTCCACTTTACTTTTGTCCATGCAGGTCCCATGATCCCCAGCAGAGACTTTTGAGTGGTCAAAAGGGAGGGGCTGTGGCTCAGTGGTAGAGCATCTGCTTGACATGCTATAGGTCCCAGGTTCAACCCCCAGCATCTCCAGTTAAGGGACAAGGTAAAGGATCAGGCTGACAGTAGACAATACTGACTTTGATGGACGAAAGGTCTGTTTCAGTGTAAGGTAGTTTCATATGACCTTCTCCTCCTTTTTTTTTTACCAGTGGAAGAGTTGGTTAGAGCCAACCCTAAAAATGGCATGCTGCTCAAGCATTGCCTTCTGACCTCTTAATTATTTCCACACCAGCCTAGGCTGTCTATTACTGTCACTACACATTCATTTACCTTTTGCGGCTACACCCAGTTAATCCTCATGTTAGTTTTCTCTCACCTGCCACATTCCATTCTTCCTCCAACACCTGCTCTGCTTTTTTCCATTCAGGGCTTTTTTCTGGGGGAATGTGCTGGAACGGAGTTCTGGAACCTCTTCAACAAAATTCTTTTTAAAATGTTTAAAAGTTCACGAGTTTTCAGGATACAAATTGAAAGCTTCATTTTCCTCCTGAGATTTCCAGCAGCTCTTTTTCAAAAAAGAAAAGAAAAGAAAAAGGCCCTGCTTCCATTCATATATTTATCTCCTCATTCCTCTGGGCTCTGAAGTCAGCACTTTCTTTCTGTGTGTCTTTTCCTCTTTGCCTGTTTTTAAGTGTGCGTTTCATCTCACTTGAATATTTTATCATGCTTTTCGGTTTTGTTTCCTCCTAAATGTTCTGCTTCTGCTTTTCCGAGAAAACCTTCTCAATTGGATGTGCGACTTCTCTTGTTTTCTTCGTTGTACACCTGAGACTCAGTTCAGATGTCATTCAAAACCATGGTTGGGTTTTACTCTAGGTCAGGGTTCTTTTTGTAGCAAGAACTCCTTTGCATATTAGGCGACACACCTCTAATGTAGCCAATCCTCCAAGAGCTTCCAGAATTCTTCTTACAGGGGCTACTGTAAGCTCTTGGAGGATTGGCTACATTAGGGGTGTGTCGCCTAATATGCAAAGGAGTTCCTGCTACAAAAAGAGCCTTGCTCTAGCTTAATCTGATTGGCCAAACAAGAGCCATTTCAATAATTATGCTTGGTTAGGGCAGGGGTCCCCGAACTTTTTGAGACTGTGGACAACTTTGGGATTCTGACACAATGTGGGGCTTGGCCATGAAATGAGTTTCTGCAAAATGGCTCCTGTAGGAGGCGGAGCTAGCCACAAAACGCCTGCCACAGCTTACCTTCAGTCACCCAGGGACTATCTTTGTGTGGTGGCAGCAGCGGCTGATAAGGCAACGTTTTTAAAAATCGGCACAGCCAATCAAACCTCCAGTGGCCCATCAGAACCCTTGCTGAGCCCCACCTGGCCCCATACTTTCTAAAAACGCTTGGCAGGGGTCAAGAAAAGTATCAGCAGGTGTTGTGGTGCCCACGGGCACAACATCGGAGACTCCTGAGTTAGAATATCTGACTCTGGAAAGTTTATACCCTGGAAATTTTGTTCGTCTTTAAGTTGCCACTGGACTCAAATCCTGATGTTCTTGCTACTGCAGACCAACACCAGCTACCCAACCTGACACATAGTCTGACATAGTTCAAGTACAGTATCACATGATATATCAATACGGACACCGTGGCTTGTTCCCCAGAGCTGCCCTTGTCGCAATGCATGTCAAAATACAAATTGGGTCTCGGCTGGGAGGCAGGGGAAAGTGCAGAGGTGATGTAAACAGCATTTGTCAAGGTAGACAAGGATCTGAATGATCGCACGTGAGCCAAATCCTGGTGTCACAAACTATTGCTAAAATAAGCCATAGTTACGTGTTCTGTCGAATCTAGCCAGAGCCTCGTTAGCATACCACAAAAAATTAAAGTAGATAACGCAAAGGTTGTACGAAAACATTTTGGTCCCTGCCGTGGACCCTTTACTGACCTTGCAACATCCTCCAAAACGTTTGGAAGGTGCGGCGAGGGTGTCGTTTGCTACAGCTTTTATTGGGGTGTATGCGGCGGACATTTTATTCACTTGGTGTTTTAATGATACATTATAAGCTCCATGAGACACGGGAAAGGCGGGATATAACTCTTTAAATAAATAAGACCCATCCCCCCATTAACCCGTTGCATGCTTAGGAGCCAGTCATGATTTCTCAGCCTCAGTTCCCCTTCCAGTTTGGTGTAGTGGTTGGGAGCGTGGACTAATCTGGGAGAACCAGGTTTGATTCCCCACTCCTCCACATGCAATCAACTGGGTGACCTTGGGTCAGCCATAAATTATCTCAGAGCTGTTCTCTCAGGAGCAGTCCTCGAAAGAGCTCTCTCAACCCCACCTACCTCACAGTGTGTCTGTTGTGGGGAAAGGAAAGGAAAGGAAGGAGGTTGTAAGCCATTCTGGGACACCGAGTGAAAGGTCGGGTATAAATTCAATCTCTTCCTCCTTCTTTGTAAATTACTTCTGTATGCAGACCGGTGCTGCTGGGTTATTATGCTCATTCTGAAAAGCCTCTTCTGGAGGGGCCAGGCTAGGATTAATTTTTGCAAATGTGCCATTAAAAACTACCTGGCTTTCAGTGCCTCATTCCTGTTGAGGGAAGCGCTCCATGGAAATTACACAGAAGATCTGTTTGCAGCTTAAGACAAGCATTGTTTTCTTGGAGTGATCTGTTTTGCATCTCCTCAGAAGGCGGCATTCACCGTGGCACTGGGCCAGGCAACTGATGTCGGCACACACCCACAGTTTGCTGACTTGCTTGGATTAGGTATGCTCTGGATTAATCACGGATTGGTCCAGTGCCATTGAAAATCAACAGCTTGTTGAGCACATGTGCTGCTTCTGTACCTGGATCAAGAACCTAAAAAGGTAAGTTAAACTGAGTAAAGGGCCAACAACCAAAGTTAACATATAAATATTATATAAAAATGCACGTATTTATTTGTAATAGATTAAAAAACATATAAGGGCCTAATCACACCTTATGTAAAAATATGATTTGGGGATTTTTATATGAGGTGTGATTGGGCCCCTATATATTTCTTAATCTTTTACAAATAAATGCTTGTATTTTTATGTAATATTTATACATTTAAGTTTTAATTGTTGGCCCTTTCCTCAGTTTGATTTACCATTTCAGGTTCTTGATCCCAGTTCTCAAGGTTCAGTTAGTTTTTTCATTGTTGGCCCTTTCCTCAGTTTGATTTACCATTTCAGGTTCTTGATCCCAGTTCTCAGGGTTCAGTTAGTTTCCCTTCTCAGTTCAAGGTCTGCTTCTGTACCCGCCCAGTCATCAGCATTCAGCAGTGTGCAAACCATATAAATGATTGGCGATCCAATTTAGCACACTCAGTTTGGGAGTGAAGCAAGGCAGATGGGCAATGCTGGAGCACTCGAAAGCCAAATTGTGCCGCTTCCCTGTCCCCCGCATGATTCAGACACCAAAAAAAACCCCACCCTCATTTGTTGGTGGTGTAAAGTGCCATCAAGTCACAACTGACTTATGGTGATCTCGTAGGGTTTTCAGAGCAAGAGACGTTCAGAATGGTTTGCCATTGCCTGCCTCTGCATAGCAATTCCGGTCTCCCATCCCAGTGCTAACCAGGGCCAACCCTGCTTAGCTTCCGAGATCTGATGGGATCAAGCTAGCCTAGCCTGGGCCATCCTTTGTTGGGTATGTCAAGAACTTTGGTTCACTCAAAATGGAGTTCTGTTTTAATAGTCTGGTTCACTCTGGCTGCAGCCTGCCTTTGTTAAAGTTATTGTCTTTAAGTCTCCAAAGTGTCACACAGACATGCTGTAGAGAGGGGAATGTCCTTGCACCTGCAAAGACAACATGTTCTTCTCTCCGTATAACGTGTTCTTCTCTCTGGCCTTGGCTTCCCAATTAACATTCCAAAGCAATTAAGTCCCGTGAGAAGGGGGTGGTGCGAAGGTGCAGATCATACCACTTGATCTTCTGACATGACCAATGAAATCATCCTTTCACTGATTGGCCTACTTGTAACTATAGGACATTGCTTGAACCCTGACTGGCGCAGAGGCCTAGCATCAATCTAGGATTCAAATGATAAATTACCTGCCCTGAAACCTATTCAGGGGGCTTGATGGTGTTTGCAATGTTATGCTGACATGTGGTATCGCCTTGCTCACTTTGGGCCATCTTGAACTTTGCTACTGAAGCCAAACAGCCTGGCTTTTGGGACTCTGGAGAAGTAGTACGTTTTGGACCCAGGACATCGAATGGGTAAAATCTTGCCTTTTGAGAACCAAGATTCTAGTGTCTAGTTCACTTCTTAATCTCTAGTTTTATTTTTTTCCCCTTACAGTATCCTTTTAAGTAATTTTGCACCTTTTAGTAATATTCTTTGCACCTTAATGCAAATATATTTTATTCAACAAACTCTGGTTCCTTGTCTCTGTGGTGGCAATAAGAAAATCTAGTGCCTAAGACTGGTGGTTCACTACCTTGATAGTAATCTTGTGGATTTCCTGCTGTGAGTCAACCCCGCAGGGAGAACTCCCTAGTTAACTGCAGTAAGCTCAGGAGTTTGTCCTTTGCCTCCTGACTGGAGGGACAGAGAAGGACCGGTGGCAGCCTACCCAGGTTAAAGGTGCACAGGTGTCTTTAACACCTTTTCTAATTTCCAGCTTGCCAGCCTCTTGATGAAAAGGTTTTCAGCCCAGGTTGGGCAGAGGAGACCTTTTTAACTGGAGACCATGTGGACTGGGCAAACAGTAGATGGGGGAAGGCACAGGGACCAAATGCGCCAAACATTTATAAAGCAGTTTAGAACAATTTCAAGCATTCAATTAAAAAAAAAACAAAGCCCACCTTCCAGGTATTAGAGGGTGTGTTCATGATTTGCAATCAAATAGCTATTTGTTCAGTGGAATATTTGCCCAGCCCTAGAGGAAACCCCCGTGGCAAAAAATAATGTAGGGCAGTCCTAATCAGATGTGATTTGTTCAGCTTTTGAGGGCAGAGATGCCTCTTCTTTAGTATGATGTTTGCCCAGTGTCTAGTAATGACTCCCTGTGAGCCATTAATACTTCAGCCACGGAAACAGGAATGCAGCAGCATGAGTCACTGGAATGTATTGCACAATTATTCCTTTAACCGTCATTTGATTGACAGTTGTACTCGGCTGTGGCAAGGCCAGCTCTGGCTGAAGGGACGGAAAGGGAACAGCAACTTTAGAAGGGATCAGTGGCAGAGGAATCATTGGGAGGAACATTTTTCTTGGTATGCTGCGGGGTTAATCTAGACCAGCTCTTCAGGAGGAAATGCAACAGCTAATCTGTTAAGTATGCAACTCAACATGATTGATTTCAGCAAAAGTGATTTCAGCTTTATTGTAACAGCAAACTCAACTCAACAAACACACACACAGAATAGTGGAGCGCAGTTCCCTTTTTAAATGATCCGGGCTGTCAAAGCCACACCCATAAATAAGTTAACAACCAATAAGCAAACAAGGATAAAGACCAATAAGGTCTGTTCCCTCCAAAAAGCTATGTACATTCAGGATTGGTTATTTACAAGGTTTCACAGAAACCAGCCAATGGGAATGCGACAGGTTACAATCCCTCTTTATGTCTGAAGCTTAACATGTGAAAAGATCGGACAGATTCTAGCTTCTGTCTAGAAGTTGCTGTTTTGTCCTGCTAAGACTTAAGACTCTGCTGGAAGAAAAAAAATCAGTATGGAAATTTTTGTTAACATGGAGGTTTAACAGCTATACTTGAGTCCAGTTAGCACCTTAGGGACCAATGAGACTTCAAGGGTATGAGCTTTCAAGAGCCAAAGCTCCCTTCATCAGAGAACCTGACCTGCTAGGAGGAGATGGATGGATTTATACCCCGCCCTTCATTACCCGAAGGCGTCTCAGAGCGGCTTACAATCGCCTTTCCCTTCCCCTCCCTGGTAGGTGGGGTTGAGAGAGCTCTTGAGAGAACCGCTCTGAAATAACTTGTAACTGGCCCACAGTCACACCAGTTGTGACTGGTGGAGGAGTGGGGGAGTGGATGGAGGAGTGGGGGATCAAACCCAGTTCTCCATGATTAAAGTCTGCTCTCCTGACCACTACACCAAACAGGGAAATGTTAATTGGAAAGGGGGGAGTAAATGTAGTATGACGAGTGTTCCAGAGTTGTCAACCTCCAGGTGCGGTCTGGAGAGCTCCAAGAATCAGAACTGATACCTAGACTAGAGAAATGGCTGCTTCGGAGGGTGGATTGTATGGCATTATACCCTGCTGAGACCCCTCTCTCCCTCCCTGTCCCACACTCAACCTCCAAATCTCCAGGAATTTCCCAACCTGGAGTTGGCAACCCTAATTATTATTGAAATCATATTTTAGGCCTATATTTTTCTAAGCTGAAGCCTGGTTTCTCTGATGGGCATCTTGTTTCTCATTCCAAGAGGACTACGTTGAAAGACTTCGGTACTCGGTAGGCCAGAAAAGTTGGACAAAGCGGCATCATGCAATAACCAGTTGCTTAACTAAATTCAAAGAAACTATTCTCAGCAATACTCTGTTCTCTCTTACACCTGTGTGTTTAGTTATACAAATCTTGTTGCACTGTTCTGTATACTGGAGGAGTCTGACTTAAAGAAATGTATTAATGTACATGACCCAGCGATGGTATTTGAAGGGCTGTCACTTGGAGGAGGGCAGGGAGGCGTTCCTGTTGGCAGCAGAGGAGAGGACTTGCAATAATGGGTTTAAATGAAGGGCAGGAAGGTACTGGTTGGACAGCAGAAAAAACTTTTTTATAGTAAGAGCTGTGCAGCAGTGGAATCAGCTGCCTAGGGAGGTGGTGCGCTCCCCCTCACTGGTAGTCTTTAAGCAGCGGCTGGACAAACACTTAAACAAATAAAAGGGTTGGAACACCTTCCCTATGAAGAAAGGTTAAAATGCTTGGGGCTCTTTAGCTTGGAGAAACGACGGCTGAGGGGTGACATGATTGAGGTTTATAAGATTATGAATGGGATTGAGCAGGTTGAGAAAGAAGTACTTTTCTCCCTTTCTCACAATACAAGAACTCGTGGGCACTCCATGAAATTGCTGAGCAGTCGGGTTAGAACAGATAAAAGGAAGTACTTCTTCACCCAAAGAGTGATTAACATATGGAATTCACTGCCACAGGAGGTGGTGGCGGCTACAAGCATGGACAGTTTCAAGAGGGAATTAGATAAACATATGGAGCAGAAGTCCATCAGTGGCTATTAGCCACAGGGTATAGATGGGAACTCTCAGTCTGGGGCAGGTGATGCACTCTATTCTTGGTGCTGGAGGGGGCAGCAGTGGGAGAGCTACTTGTGTCCTGGCCCCACTGCTGGACCTCCTGATGGCACCTGGTATATTGTGGCCGCTGTGTGACCGAGTGTTGGACTAGATGGGCCATTGGCCTGATTCAACATTGGCTTCTCTTATGTTCTTATGTTCACTTGTCAGGGATGCTCTAGGGCCTAGGCTGATCCTGCATTGAGCAGGGGGTTGGACTAGATGGCCTGTGTGGTTCCTACCAACACTATGATTCTATGATTCTACATGGTCTTGCAAATTTAGCTCCAGTAGAACTCACACACATAGAGGCTGTACTTCCTTCTCTTTCACGTGCACCAACCAACCTTTCTTTTATCTGACCCCCTATTTATTTCATGCATACCCCTCCTTTCTCCCCAGCGGGGACCCAAAGGGGCTGACATCGTTCTCCTCGCCTCCATTTTATCCTCACAACAACCCTGGGAGGTAGGTTAGGCTGAGAGGGTGTCACTGGCCCGAGGTCACTCAGCAAGCTTCCACGGCAGAGAGGGCGATTTGAACCTGGGCCTTCCAGATCCTGGTCCAACAATCTAACTACTAAAGCAGACGGGCACTCCTTGGTTTAAGTATATGCAGATCTCACAACTGCCTTTCACACTGTGCAATGCAGAAATCAAACTAATACAAAACTAGAAATAAACAGGTGGGTAATGTCCTGAAAGCGAACAACCCTTTTTGCCTGAGTGCAAAACGGATCCCTAGCGTGCACAAATGACCAAATCGCTCTCAGAAAATCAAAGACCCTTTATTGTCTGGAGGAGAGTTAAGAGCGGCTAGAAGTACACAGTGAATACCATTCAGGAATCTACTGACAACAATAAACTTCACTTACCTGGAACCTTCTGCCTCTCCTATTCTGAATTACTGTAAAAGCAAATATAGTATCTGGCTTCCATTATGATACACACCTGTTAGTTTCTTCTGCTTTCCTTCACATGCAGTTGCACAAACAAAACTGTATGCAAGAAAATGAATCCTGTTGTAAAGAAGTTATTCAATATAGGTTTGCTTGGCCAGAGTTAGGAGTTACCACAACGTGACAGCTGCAAGAGTCCTGGAGACCCAGGAGGGCCTACCTATGACCTCAAATTGCCAACTGGGGAGGACTTGAAGCCTGCTCCACTGCTTCCCAAAAGTGCCCCTCCCAGGTGGAAATGGGAGATCACTAGTTTTAGGTATTGAGGCAGGAGACGATGGTCAAACGAAGAAGGCTTTATTCAGAACATTGCTCAGTTCAGGACTGCTCTGCAAAGAGCGGCACTCAAACTAATATGATTTCAACAGTGAACTATATACAATGTAACTATATACAGAAGGTCCGATTGGACCTAAGCAGAGTTCTGCAATTGGTTACCTTAGGTGGCTTCAGGACCAATGGATGGTCTTTATCAGACAGCCAATCATAATGACAGAACTAGGATACTAGAAGGCAATTCATGCAGCATAGAATTAAATTCCAGAACACAACAACTCGAGGCCTCTGGGATGTCACATATATGTCAAGGGTGGCCTCCCATTCGCACCTGGGAGGGGCACAAAGGAAGGCTGTATTCAACTTTCTCTCCCTCTTTCATAACACATAGGGCCCAATGAAAGAGGTGCCAGGAGGGAAGAAGTGTCATATCTGTGAATGTGCAAGTACTTAAAAGTTTGGGCCATAGGATGGCATTTTGCCTAGGGCCCCATCAGACTTGAAGCTTGCCCTGTACGTGCTGGGTAGGGACACAGAGGTTGCTTGACTGGTTCAGTCATAAACAACTTGGCAATGAGTAGCTGACAAACATTTCTCAGTACAATGAGACACCACAACGAGTGTTAGTTTGGCTTTTTAAGGATTAGACACAGTCAAGGTCTATTAACAGTCATTAGACAAGGAGCTGTGGGTCAGTAGTAGAGTATGTGCTTGGCATCCATAGGGTCCCAGGTTCAATCCCGGGCATGTCCACTTAAGGATTACATACCAGATGATGTGAAAGACCTCACCCTGAGACCCTGGAGAGCTATTGCCAGTCTAAGTAGACAATACTGATCTTGATGGTCTGATGGTCTGATTCAGAGCCACCGCCAGTCTAAGTAGACAATACTTTGAAGGACTGATTGTCTGATTCAGTATATCACAGCTTCATGTGTCTAAATGAGGTCTCTATCTTCAGAGTTTTGCTTGCGTCCGATTACCAGGATTTTGAGCATGTCCACATGGTGGTTATTTGGGCAGTGGATGTCCATAGATCCGTTTCATGCAAGCCACATGGCATCCAGCTCCAGTGGATCCTTCTGTTTGTCCATTTTAGGAGACAGAAAAGGCTGAACACAGGCCACGTAACTGGCACAATGGAAGGCGTGTTCCGCCTTCACCTCACATTGCATCTTGATCTGCACAGAATCCTTCTCCCCACCCAACATGTCTTTACAATATTTATATCTTGCATTTCTGTCCAATCAGGGCCATCAAGGGGGCTAACTATTGGAACAAACACAACATACAACAAAATACATAGTAAACCATACAAAATACATAATAAAAAGCATTAAAATATGCTAAAATATGTATAGCAAATTAAAACACAAGGCAGGAAGAAGGGATGATGGAGGAAGTGCCAGGCAAAACAAACAAGTCTCCCACCAGCAGGTGACAGAAGGAGCCTCTACCAGCAATAAACAAATATCCCTTGGGAGAGATTCCATAATCTTGGTACCACAACCAAGCAGGTCCTCTCTTGGCTTGCCCCCATCTAGCCTCAGGAAGCGGAGGCACCCAAAGAAGGGCCTCAAAATATGACCACAGCAGTTGGGTAGGCTTGTATGGATGTAGACCTTCAGGTAGAATGCAAGGTTACAGCATATTTATCCCCAGTGCTAGTTTTGGGTGTACAGGAAATGGTTTGGTCTGGGTCAGCATTTAGTCATGTTGAAGTGGGACAGACAAGAGACAAGCCTACTTCCTCAGTGAGCTCTAGGTCTTTGATATAATCTGGAGAACGTCCGTTCAGTACTTCTCCAACTTGAAACATCAAGAGCACATCCTGAAGGCCAGGGCATGGGACTGGATGCCTCCAAACACCCTTTTAACCATCCAAATTCTATTGATTTCAATGAGAGAGTTAAGCCACGGGATTTCTTTGCCCGGGGAAATAAGGCGTAACACTTTTCATTAACATAAATGGGACTTCCCTTTGGTTTGAACGTTTGAGCATGTCCTTGGTGTTTAAAGGGTGAGGGAATATAATCCGTCCCTGTCGGCCAGGTATGGATTACATTTCCCAGGAGCAATTGTGAGTGTTGAAAGGCAATCCCACTGAATTTACTCATATAGGGTAGAAAGATGAGACCTTGAATATAAAACCTACAAAGGTCTACGATGACTACGGAGAAGTTCATATTGAAAACTGTTTTACACTGAGATAGACAGCTGGTCCACAAAGCTCAGTACACTGTGATTATCAGGAGTTCTCCAGGTCTTTTTTGACACCTACTGAGATGCTTGGAGGGAGAGTGGCATGGTATCGCTTCATCAGATCGTGGAAGCTAAGTAGGGTTGGTACTTGGATGGGAAACCACCAAGGAAGACTCTGCAGAGGAAAACAATGTTAAAACACCTCTGCTACTCACGTTCCGTGAAACCCCTTACTGGGATGGCTATAAGTCAGCGGCAACTTGACGGCACTTTACACACACACAACTGAGAAAGGACTTTTTTTGGTACCAAGTGAGATGCTTGGAGGGAAGTTGCCATGGTATATTCCTGATCTTGTCAGATCTCAAAAGCTAAGCAGGGTTGGGAGACCATCAAGGAAGACTCTGCAGAACACAGCAATGGCAAACCACCTCTGAATGGCTCTTGAAAGCCTTTTGCTGTGGTAGGTACAAGCTGGCTGCAACTTGATGGCACATATGTATTTAACTGAGACCTTTTTTAATTTGCTTCATTTCACTTTTCTTTCAGAGACTGACCCTGATACCTTAAGTTCTGCATAGTTCCTCCTGGGTGCACCCATTCCAGGTCTTCAAGATTCTCTACTGCTTCAGGCAAGCAATCTCCATTCCTCACACAGAAATTCAACTTCTAAGGCAGGAGGAGAGGGGTTAGAAGAATAGCTTGTCCAGTGGTGTCCCATGTGGACAAACAGAAAAATCCTCAAAATGTTCCCCCAAACAAATGAGGGCCAGTTTGGAGCACTAAGTGCGGGCAAATTATTTAATTTATTTATATTTTTTACAGTCTGCCTTTCTCAGTTGAACTCAAGGCGGACAGCACAGAGTGAATCAGTATAACTGACAGGATAGGAATCATAGAATGTTACAGTTGGAAGGGACGAAGTATAAATCGAATCAATCAATCAATCAATCAATCAATCTAGTCCAACCCCCTGCACTCTGCAGGAGCATAGACAAAAGATAGCCCTACATACCTACAACATACACGAAAGATGGTCGTCCAGCCTCCGCTTGAACACGTCCAGGGAAGGAGCATCCACCACCTCCTGAGGCAGACCATTCCACTGCTCAGCCACTCTTACAGTTAGGAAGTTTCTCCTGATATCTAGCTGGTAACGACTCCCTTGTAATTTCCACCCATTAGATCTAGTCCTGCAATCTGGAGCAAGAGAGAAGAGATAAGAACATAAGAGAAGCCAATGTTGAATCAGGCCAATGGCCCATCTAGTCCAACACTCTGTCACACAGTGGCCAAAATATACCAGGTGCCATCAGGACTCTCGGATGAATGCCATCCGGGCCTGGTGATTTATTAGTTTTTAAATTGTCCATCAGTCGGAGGACTTCCTCTCTTGTCACCGCAATCTGACAAAAAGATCTGCTTTGTCTTTTACATGACAGCCCTTCAAATACTTGAAGACTGCAAACATGTCTCCCCTAAGTCTTCTCTTTCCCAGGCTAAACATACCCAACTCTTTCAGCCTTTCCTCATAAGACTTGGATTCAAACCTTCTCACCATCCTGGTTGCCCTTTTCTGGACACGCTCGAGCTTGTCAACATCCTTCCTAAAGTGTGGTGCCCAAAACTGGACACAGTACTCCAGGTGAGGCCTGACCATAGCAGAATAGAGCGGAACTACCACCTCCCATGATCTGGACACAATGCTTCTGTTAATGCATCCTAAGATTGCATTAGCTTTCTTCGCAGTCACATCGCACCTAAGATTGCAGTAGCTTTCTTCGCAGTCACATCATGTTGAGCTTGTGCTTGTCAATAAACAATACAATCTGATTAAGGTTGTAAAGCCAATCAGAAATCTAAAAACAGAACTGAGGCAAAACAGAACGGTTTTTTAAAAAGATTTTCTAAGATTTTCTTTTTATAAAACCAACCAACAGACAAACAAACAAACAAACAAACAAACACAAATACATAAAAATCTGGGGTACCATTTACATCATTATCTTAACTATTTTGTTATCTCATACATTGCCTACTTTATAAATTCATGTTTTCCACCTTATATTTTTATGAAAAATGTTTTGCATTATAATTAAAAGTATAGTTCATATTATCTTCTAATTTGGTTATATGTCCATATGTTTTAATTATTGTAATCTTCCAACCATTTATAAAATCGTAACCATGTATTTTCAAAGTTTCCTTCATCTTGTCCCCTCAAAATTAAAGTTAGTTTATCCACCTCCGCAGGCTCAAGTGTTTTGTTTATAATTTCTTCTTTAGAGGACACTTCATTTTTCCTCCAATATTTACCATATAATATTCTTGCAGATGTCAATATATGCATAAAGGTAAAAACCTTGTGTTTTACAATTTTCTGGCATTATATGCGTAGCGTAAGTATTAACATGACACATTCAATGATGCAAAAATTACAGTAGGATCTGAGTTTCAGTAAACGAAATAGTCATATAGACATAATATAGATTATGATCTCTAATAATTTATCCAAGGAACTTTGTGAATGATTCAGTCTACTGCAGCTCTGCTGCCTACATAGAAAAGCCCTCTTGAATAATTCAGTTTTGCATAGTTTGTGGAAAGGCAGGAGAGTGGAAGCTTTCCTCCTCAGGCTGGCCATTCCTCAAGGCGAGGGCCACAGTGGAGGAGGCCACGCGTAAGGGCAGTTGTTCATTTTGCCCATTTGCAAGTTGGCCCCTGCAGAAAACCTTGCTCAGATGTGCAAAGCTGTCATGCATACAGGGAGAGGCGGTCTTGCAGATATGAGGGTCTAAGGCCATGAAGGGCTTTGCAGAGGATGACTCAGAGGAGAACAATGCCCCCCCAAAAAAACTAAGTGTCAGATTTGAACTAAAACCATGGAAGGCTGAAGTTTAGAACCTCCACCTCCCCCTATCAATAATTTTTGTCAACATTTTAAAGAAACCCTTTATAAATATAGCAAAAATGAAAAAAAAGGTTTTGAGTGTCAAGTTTGACCTTCCATAAAGGTCTATCCTTCCCCCAAACCGAGTAATGCAAAAGTATGCTGACTTCTAACATGAGCGTACATGAGAACATAACAGAAGCCAATATTGGATCAGGCCAATGGCCCATCCAGTCCAATACTCTGTGTCACAGTGGCCAAAAACACCAGGCGCCATCAGGAGGTCCAGGACACTAGAAGCCCTCCCACTGTTGCCTCCCCCAAGCACCAAGAACACAGAGCATCGCTTGCCCCAGACTGAGAGTTCCTATCTATACCTTGTCGCTAATAGCCACTGATGGACCTCTGCTCCATATGTTTATCCAATTCCCTCTTGAATCAATTATTAGCAAAGTTTTGTTCCCATTTTTAACTTTGGTGATTCATTGCCAGTATATTTTGTCTATGTGGGTGGTTTCTTGCCAGTATCCAGTTTAGAAAATGTGATCATGTGCACTGTGAACAAAATATGTTGAAATGTTTTAGTACTGTAAGTGATTATACTCATTTTCTATTTTATTTATTTGTTTACTTGCTTCATTTGTACCCTATCTATCTTCCCAACAGGGACTCCAAGTGGCCTACACTGTTCTCCTCTCCTCCATTTTCTCTCACAACAACCCTGTGAGGTAGGCTATGCTGAAAGAGTATGACTGGGCCCAGGTCGAGCAGGGATTCGAACCAATGCTCCCTCTAAGATGTGGAGTCTTGTGAGCAAAAATTCCACTTTGCGAGCTACTGGCATTAAAGTTGTCAGCAAGTGATTTGGCTACTGCCATCCTTCCTGAGCGAAGACAAAAATGTGTGAGCCAGGGGCTAAAAAATTCTGAGCTAGCTCACACTAACTCAGCTCAGAGGGAACACTGATGCGAGCCCGAGCCTCCCAGGTACTATTCCAGCACTCTTCATCCCGACACCACGCTGGCTTTTCTGAGTCTTTGACGTCTGTAAGCCGCTTTGAGCCCTGCACTGCAGAAGAAATGCAAACAAGCGAAGAGATGACCTCACTAGGCTGAAACGAGGCAACACTGTCTTCATACAGTGCAGAAATGACTCCCAGAATAAGGCTGTCGGGTTTCTCAGCGGCTTTGTCAGCTGTGCTAACCCAATCTGGATTGAAGGTCCTTTTCGATCTCGCCATCATCCAGCCCAAAACTCCCGCTTTCGCAGCTCCTGCGGTCGGCTCCGCCTTCGCCTCAAGGACACCGAAGTCAAAGAATCCCGCGCCTTCTTCAAGCTCCTTCTGCGCAATCGCGGTGGCCACTTTTTCTCTTCCGAAGGGCGGGAGGCAGAAGAGCACGAGGGGGCGGTGCCAAATACCTCACACCAGGGGGCGTGGCTCGGGCGCCGCGCGACGGTCGGAGCGGCCGAGCGCGAGGGGAGAGGCTGTTGGGCGCGAGAGAGAAGGAGGGAGCGCGAGAGCCCTGCTGAGCTTTGCGGTCGAGGCTTCGCGGCCACCCCCCCACCCCCTTTAGCGGCAGCGGCGCGCGTGCGCGTGGCGTTAGCAACGCAGTAGCGTCCCTCCGGTGCGGGGGGAGATCGCTCGCGCGCGTGCTCACCTGGAAGCGTTGCTGAGCCTCGGCCCGCAGGAGCACGGCGAGAGCGCGCCCGCGCGCCGGTGGGGGGAGGGGCACTTGACCACGGGGTGCCTCCCCCCCCTTGAAGGGTCCTTGAAGAGGAAGGGAGGGGGAAAGAGAGAGGAGGGGTGCTCTCTCCTTTCGTTAGTAGGAAGAAGGGGGGACATTGCCGGGGGGAGGGGGCGTGTGTGACCCATTTTTTTTGGGGGGGGTCCTAGTTTTGGTGATGGGCTTCCCTTGAGGAGGCTCACTTTTAAAGGAGGAGGAGGGAGGGTCTAGTCTAACCCCTCACCTGAAAGGTGAGATAATAATATATAGATTTGTAGGTGCCCCTTTTTAAGATCTGACCTGACATTTTGGGGTGTCCACTTTGTGGGTTTGTTTTTTTAAAAGGTTTTATGCAGAGAAGTCTGTAAAGGGGGCCTCACTCTGTTTGGGAATCTCTGTATGGGGAGGGGGGAGGCAGGCAGGTTCTGATTTCCCCCTTGAAGTTAGAAGCAGATCTCTTCTGAAGCCTTACGGGGGGCGGGGAGGGCGCTCTTAAAGAGGGAAAGGTCTTTCTGAAGGGGAGGTTGTCTGTTTAGGGACTGCCTGGTAGGGGCCATGAGAAAACCCTTTCGAAGGCATCCATAGGATCTCTGTAGAGTTGCCACTTATTTTAGCAGAGTCTGTGAGGGGGAAAAAAGAGGGGTGGGTTCCTCTCGTCTGGGTCTGTGGGGGCTTTGTCCCTCGGTGGCAAAGTGGGTGGCCAGGCCTAAACTTTTGAAATTAAGATCTGTAGTTACCCCCGTTAGGAAGGCAGGCAGGCTGGCCCTGTGAATGCAGCCATCCTACTTCCTCCCTCCCTGCTTTTGCTATTGCTGCTGTTTATTGACCGTACACCAGGGAAATGTTGGAGCTGAGGAAGCGAGGAGCCGGGGGAGACCATGAAGCTGAAAGCATCACTGACAAGGTAAATCTGATCCGGCTTCTGCCACCTCGTTCCCTGCCTCCGGGTAAGGGGGACTCGGAAGGCGCGAGGTCTGCTTTTGGAGAGAATTATTTACATCGCCTTCAGATCAGCCCCCCCCCCTTCTGTTTGAGGTCTGATGTATTACTAGACTGTGATGGCTTGGAAGAGAGACTTTTCAGCGTCTCCTCTTTCACTCAGTTATAATTTCACCTCTCAAGACATGCTTGAGTAATGTTGAAGGCAGGTATTTGTTTTCTTCCCCTCCCTCTCCTGAAGTTGCACTTTCCCAATCGCTCTTAAGACTTGTCAGTGTGTTATCCGGAAGGGACTGTGTGAGCTAAGAATATATGTATAGAGAAAGAGATTCCCCCCCCCAAGCGCTCAGAGAGTAATATGTGAGTTGATAAAGGTTTAAAAACATGCAGTTATGTCTCTCTGCAGTAAGAGGCCATTCCTTCTGTACCTGCAGTGTGTGCTGTATGTAGGAGGCTCTTCCTTGTACCTCTCCTCCCCTTTCTTGGCATTTAGGTTAGCTATAGGGTGTAAACAGCTAGTTCTTTAATACATTGACCCTGTGTACGGAGAAGGAAGTAAAACATGCACGGGCTGAATTTGCTTTAGTGGTTATATCAACACCTCCATGACAGTTCATATCTTTTATGAGTTTCTAACTCTGGCAAGCCTTTGCCTGTGAGCTCTCTAGCCATGATTTGAAGTGAGTAATTTGAAATGAAGACGCTTTTTTAAAATATCCATGTATTTGATTTTGTGCATACAACTGGAAGGCAGAAGTGGGCAGAATGGTGTATGATTTGCACTTGTAGTGTTGAAAGGTGCATGTGATTCTTATGCTAAGTATCGAACTGACTGTAGGACCCAATAAATGTGTCTTATTGAAAGAGTGAGGCTAATGTTCAAGGAGTACATGCCACCAAATATTGCAGCATTCTTTTTGGGGCCAGGGAACTTGAAACAAGAACTGATGAGTCCATTCGTTCTTTGGCACCAATCTACAGCAATAAAAAAATGGATTTACGTGTTGTCTTTTAATATGAAGTTGAAGTATAGATTATTAGAAATGTGTAACATATCCCACTAAACATGTTTATGATTTAGTGGTGTTCAGCATTTATAGTTTTCTGAAAGTGTTTTAGGAAGCAGGCTACATGGTTTCCAACTTTCTGTTGTCAGGGTACTTTTTCCACTGGATTTGAAAACCCTAATATATTACATGAATCTGGAAAAATAATTCCCTGCACTTAGAATAGTTGCATGGTGGGGGAAATTCTTCTAGTCTTGTTTGCTCCCTGACATTCTAGTTTTCTTGTATAGGCATTTTTATTTTATTTTTTAAAAAAGAGTTCACTATTCAGCAGTCTGAATGGGTGCAATCCAAACCATTTACTGTCTATGAGAACTAAACTTTGCTTTATTCAGGGACTGGGCAAGCAGTCATGTTTCACTGTTGCCCCTCTGAGAAAACGTAAACCTAACGTAAGTGGTATCCTGCTGGATTGGACCAACGGTCTATTTAGTACAACATCCTTGTTCACACAATGGCCAACCAGTTGTCCTAGAGGGACCAACAAACAGGACATAGATGTCAAGGTCTTCCTCTGAAGTTTCATTCAGAGATTTACTGCCTCTGGAAGTGGAGGTTCCCATTAATAAGGCTTTTTGTGTGTGTGTGTGTGACAGTACTCACTGGTCAGGCTGGCCCAATCTCATTAGATCTCAGAAGCAAAGCAGGGTGAGCCCTGATTAGTACTTGGATCGGAGATCTCCAAGGAAGAGCAGAATTACTATGCAGAGGCCGGCAATATCACACCCCCCTGTTCATCTCTTGCCTTGAAAACCCTATGTGGGTCACCATAAGGTGTCTGTGACTCAATGGCACTTTTCTACCATGAAAGTGGTCATTCTCCAGGGTTAGAACACATTTTTGCTATATTCCATGAACTAAAACTGGAATCTAGAGATTTCCTTATGTTCACCTGCGGTACTTCCTCATACAGGTGAAGAGGTTAGTGATTTTACATTCTAGTTAGAATACTTTGCACCACATCCAAAGCGGCTCTGCAGGGTCTCCCAGGCTTCAGGTCCAGGAGCCTGGGTGAAACTTTCCATATATGTAGCCTGACGCTTGGATCAGTCCTGTTTTCCTCTTTGGAATAAATGAATCAATGAAGCTGGGGACTCTATAAATCGACTCCAGGCTCCCTAGGTCTAAAAATGTGGTGATGTGACAAGTGGAGGTAACAAACTTTTATTTGGCAAGGTAGATTCCATTAGCAGGGGGGGAGATAAAGGAGATAGTTGACATTCATAATCTAAGGGGGTATGTTACATCTAAATTAGACTACTGCAATACACTGTACATGGGGCTCCCCTTAAAGAGTGTTCGGAAGCTAGGTACCGGGGCCAAAATGCTGACTAGAATGGGTCACAGAGACTATATCTGTCCAGTTTTGTTACACTTGCGCTGACTCCCATGTTGCTTCCAGGCCCAATTCAAGTCACTGGCGTTGACCTATAAAGCCCAGTATAGCTTGGGGCCAGCATACCTTGAGGACTGCATACTTGAATATGGTCAAGTTTGGGAGACCTGCTTTGGGTTCCTTCCCCTTCTGAGGTTAGATGCATGGCAACCCATGAACAAGCCTTCTCAGTCACGGTACCACAATTGTGGAATTCTCTCCCTAGGGAGATTGGTTTGTCCCCCTGTATCACTGTCTTCTGCCCTGCCCTGGATAGCCCAGGCTAGCCTGATCTCATCAGATTTTGGAAGCTAAGCAAGGTCGGCCCGTATTTGGATGGGAGACCACCAAGGAATACCAGGGTTGTGACGCAGAGGCAGGCAACGGCAGACCACCTCTGAACATCTCTTGCCTTGAAAACCCCACGAGGTTGCCATAGGTCAGCTGTGACTTGACAGCGACAACAACGAATCACTGTCTTCTGCCATCAGGAGAAGACTTTTCTGTTTTGTTTGTTGTTCCTTCAGTGTTGTTCCTTCAGTGACCCTGACTTCAGTCTTTCCTGCTCATGTGTATGCATATATATATATATATATGTTTCTGTTTTGTTGAATTGTTTTTATTACACACACACACACATTTTAAAATGTTTTAATATTTTGATGGGTTGCTGCTTTGGGGACCCTGAGCTGGGTGAAAGTCAGCATAGAAAGGTTCTAAATAATAAAGACAGAAAGTCGTATGAATAGGTCCCCCCCATCCTGTCCTCTGTGACTGGCATTTCCTCTGAACTTGGCAGTCCAGTAGCTCAGACAGAACTAGAAACACTGGGAACAAAATCTGGAGCCTCATATATCAAAAGCATGCATTCTGTCCTTCAGCAATAGTCTTTTATTGCGTCCTTTAAAAATAGTACTTGTAAATAATTTCTGAGATAAGTTGGACAACCACTCTAGAGAGAGATTTATTACTACCTAGTTGGAAGCTTTAGATCAGTCAGCCTGTTCTTGAGCCAGATTGGGGTATATGAGGGCAAACAGGGAGAGACAGTATGCTTCAGTTATTTATAAGGTCATCACTAACAGTTTGTGTCAATGCTAGAGAATCTTGCATGGCTTTTGCCATTCCTCTCTCCAGAACTGGCTTGTTAACTAGTTTAGTACTTGTAGCTCTCAGTGGTTCCGAGGCCTTTGATGCAGGTGGTAGTGAATGGGGGTGGAGTGGTCAGATGAATGTTGGAATGGAGACCTCCTACAATGCATACCCCGTATTTTTAAAGGAAGTTTTTCCATAGTTGCCCAGTGCTTGGTGCTGCTATGCCTGTCTTAGGACAGATCATGTAGTGCAAGACCTACCTTTCTCAACAGCAGTTTGTGGGAAGCTGTTGGAATGTAAAGCACATGTTACGCAATAGGTACTTGCTCTTATTTCTCACAGTAGACGCTTAAAGCAGCTTGCAATAAATTCTCTGATCTGGTACCTTGCCTTCTTGGAATCCATTTTTTAAATGTAAAATTGTATGAGTTGGACAGTGTGGTCCAGAGCATAGCACCGAGGTGGGTTCTTCATAACCACATACTCCTAAACAATTAACACACACATTACAGCATCAGGTACATCAGGTATAGCATCACCTACAACAATACTAGCACCTACTGTGTTGTTGTTAATTGGTTTTAACATTGTTTTAATGGTTTTATGATAAATATATGCTGATTTTATGTAAGCCGCCCTTGGCCAGGAGGGCGGAGTAGAAATTTAAGTAAATAAATAAAATACATCCTCTGCAAGGTAAGGAATTTACAAATCCAGATAGCTTGTGCAAGGAAACCATTCTACAGAGAGAGCTTGAAACAGAAATAGTGAAACTGATACATAGGAATAGGAATACTAAATATTCATACAGTTTGTTTCAAGCGTTCAAGTTACTTCGCGTATATTATCTCAGTGCCCCACCCAACACAATTTTCCTCACCTTGGAACCCAGGACTTTCTTATTTGTACTACTACTCCAGTATGGAAAACAAAACTAGTCTTCTGAACTTTTAATATGAAGGTGAATTAAATTTTAAGCCTGAAAACAGCCTAGTGACGTTATTCAAAATATTTCCTTATATGAAATGTTTATTCAAGAGGTTGCATCTTCTAGGATTCTGACATCTTTGGAAACAATGTATTCTTGGCTATGGCAGGACTAGTCCCCCCCCCGACTTACTAAATATTGCTTAAAAATTTATGCAGGAAGAGAAGTGGAGTGACACAGTTTAAATATTATGTAATTGGTAGTTTCTGACAGGCGCGTGAACACTCATAGGTTCTTAGTAGTTTAAAAACACCACTTTCCTTATTTCTCTTTCTTACTTGGTTTTAGTCATTGTAATAGTCTTTTAAAAGAGGAGCACATTGTTTCATCCTCATAATATTATCCTTCAAAAAGTATCAAACAATGCAATCTAAGCAGGGATATGTCCTTTTAAGTCCATGAAAGTCAATGAACTTGGAAAGGTGTAACTCTGTGTCAGACCGCAATGCTTGCGACAGCATAGTACTGGCAGCAGTCCTGTGCCCAATTAATAATATAAGTGCCACTCAGTTTAGAGGAACCTGTTTCTAAATAAGAATATGTAGGATTGAACAGCATGTTAACTAATGTACTGTGGGCCTGCAGTGTTCCGAATGTCTGTAGTATTGTCCAGCAGTTGTATTTGGAATCCACACCTCTGACTTCTGGCTGTGTGATGCTGAGACTTCTGTTCTCTGGCATGCTGGGAAAGCAGAGACAAATGACAACATCAGAGATCTAAATGGACACCTGAAGCTGCCCTATGCTGAATTAGACCCTTGGTCCATCAAAGCCTGTATTGTCTGCTCTGAATGGCAGGGACTGTCCAGTGTCTTAGGCAGATATCTTTCCCATCACCTCCTGCCTTGTCCTTTTAACTGGAGATGCCAGGGATTGAATTTAGGACCTCCTACATGCAAAGCAGAGATGCTCAATCACTGGGCCACTATCCCTCCCCGTCTCAAAATATTCAGTGCAACCTCAAATATCCATCTTGAAATATTCAGTGTGAGAAATCACGCAGAATGCTCAAATTAAAAGCCTTTATTGCTTTTCTGATGTAGCTTACATAGCCATGGAATGGCCATTAGTTTTCACCACCATGTAGTGGCACAGCCAACAAGCCAATTGTTTAAACTGTGCAGTGATATTGCTAAAGCATTCCTTTTGTCTTGAAGTAATTTAGTAGCTGAAAATGCATTGAACCACTAGTCAGTTTTCTGTAGACACACTGCCAAGGGTTCTGTGAAGAGTTTGCTGACTTCAGTAATATGAGAGTGGATGTGCAAGACTGCAAATGCTGTCTTTTAAGGAAAGATGTCCATTTCCTTCCATCCTTAGTAATCGGAGCTAGAAAGATGCAATTCCTACCGTAACCTTCTGAAGACTTTGAAAATTAGCCTGAGGTTGCATTGCCCACCTTTATATGGGTGAAAGCTTAGAATCACCATTCTTCCAAATACTACCGAGGTTTGTGCTTAGGATCAGATGGGTGGAATTTTCTTTGGGGTGGCTTCTACGTAAAGCTGACTTCTCTAGCTCTTTAGCTGCTTTGAGTTAGATGCATTCCTATGGAGAAGCATTCATTTGCAGTACAGCTTAGAAGTCCTTGTAATCTAAAGAAACTTGACTAGTTCCAAGTCCTGTAGAGGGTTGATTTCAGAAAATAGTACTGGGGGACTGCTGCTCTGTTGGCCATTGGGGTCCCACAAGATTTGTTCGTGTCCCCTGAGCTTTCCAATATCTGTATGAAACTGTTGGGTTTGGGTTGGGTTCTCACCAATTTGCAGATGATGATGATGATGAATTTGATTTATTAAATCACCCTATCCCTGCTAGGCAGGGATCTGGGCGATATACAACAGAAGGTATAGAGCCACAGCAAATGTAAAAACCATAAAATTCTAATCACAGAATTCTGACAAAAAGTTAAAAAACCAGATTTAAAAACTCAAAGATGGCGTCTCTAGAATTTATATCCCAGTTCTGGACTATCTGGCCACTTCTGGCTTTGTCTTTCACTTCCAGCTGATCCCGGAGAGGTTTTAGAAACTCTGAACTGGTATCTGGAGGCAGTCTTGGAGTGGATGCAAGCTAGCAAACAGAAGCTTAATCCCAGCAAGGTGGAAAGCATGTCTGACCCAGAACTTAAGTTGTCACTGTTCTGGATGGGGTTGCACTCCCCTTGAAAGAACAGGTCAGTAGTTTGGGGCTACTCTTGGATCCAGGCCTGCAGCTGGATAAGTATGTGGCAGCTGTAGCCAAGAGTGCCTTTTACCAGCTTTCACTGGTTAGTAGGCTTTGGCCTTTCTGGGCAGAACAGATCTGGCCACTGGTGCATACCCTGGTTACATCTAGATTAGATAATTGCAATGTAGTTTAAGTGGGGCTACCCTTAAAAAGTGTTCAGAAACGTTAGTTGATGCAGAATGCTGCAACCAGGATGTTGACTGGAGGGGGAGGTCATAGAGACTGCATCACTCCAGTCTTGGCCCATCTGTACTGGCTTCCAGTCTGTTCTGGGTACAATTCAAGATTCTGGTGTTGTCCATTACAGCCCTGTGTGACTTGGGAGCAGCATACCTGATGGATTGCCTACTCCCTTAAGAACCTACTTGACCACTATGAGTATTTTCTAAACAGTGTTCCCTCTAAGCTGAGTGTGAGCTAGCTCGCAGTTTTTTTAGCCTCTGGCTCACACATTTTTGTCTTCGCTCAGGAAGGATGGCTCCAGAGCAACCTAATTTATGCAGCAGCCAAATTGCTCACTCACAACTTTAATGCCAGTAGCTCACAAAGTAGAATTTTTGCTCACAGGACTTCACAGCTTAGAGGGAGCATTGCTTCTAAGGCCTTGCTTTGGGTGCCCTTGCCTTCTGAGATTAGGCAGGTGGTAACCTGGGAGAGGGTCTCTCAGTTGCAGCTCCAAAACTCGGGAACTCTCTCCCAAGAGAGACTGTTCTGTCCCCTTCTGTTGCCATCTTTTGCCAGGCTTTTTACCCATCTGGCATTCTGTCAGTGATCCCTCCTTCTTGCCCTATGTTGTAACTGCAACTTTTATGTTTTTGTATATGTAGTTATACGGGCTGCGGTGGCTCAGAGGTCAAGACACTGAGCTGCAGACCGGAAGGTCAGTAGCTTCGCAGTTTGAGACCCTACTGCCACGTGACAGAGTGAGCTCCCATCTCTGGCCCCTGCTCCTGCCAATCTAGCAGTTCGAAAGCAAGAAATTGCAAGTAGATAAACAGGTATCTCTTTGGTGGGGAGGTAACAGCATTCCGTGTGCCTTGGCATTTAGTCATGCCGGCCACATAACCACGGAGAAGCCTTCAGACAGCGGTGGCTCTTCAGCTTGGAAACGGAGATGACCACCACCTCCTAGAGTCAGTTTCGACTGGCTTTCAAGCAAGGAAAACCTTTACCTTTACTATGTGTAGTTTAGTTTTGTTTTAATTGTTGTAGTGATGTGTTTTTGTTTTGTTTTCAAATGTATTTCTTCTTATGTGTTTTTAATCTGTTAGCTGCTGGTAGCTGTGCTGAGGGCAAAAGGTGGGGACATAAAATTTTGTTAATAAAATAAATAAACTAATTTCCCTGTCACCCCTTTACTCTCAGTAGTTAGAACGTTTGAATGCCAAAGGCTGTATGGGCAATTTGGTTTACCTTCCTAGTAGGATTTAGTTTTAAATAGACATATTCTAATAGTCATCTCTCAGTTTTTATGAACTCTGCAAATGGAAACTTGATTTTAATCAGTTATTCTAGTCAGTCTCTTCTCAGTGATTCAACACACCCTCTCTAGAACTGCTCAGATGAGGAAAGGAGTTGGCCTATCTTAGTTCAAGTTGTGCGGAAAGTCGGTGGTGGAAAGTGCCATCAAGTAGCAGCTGACTTACGGCAACCCCATCCAGGGCTCTTATGCGGCCCGTGAGCAACTAGTGCAAAGGAGGGAACAGGAGACTGCTCAGGGGGGAGTGGGCGGAGCCTTTCCGATTGTGGCTTCAGCGTGGCAGAACAACCTCCTCTACAACAGTTAAATAGTGTGGGAGCATCTGCCTAGTGCTGCTTTGCTGGCTTTCCAGTGCACCCATATGGGTTTTCCTTTGCACCCCCTCCCAGCCCATGAGGCCTTGCAGTGAGGATACACCAACTCGGAGCATACCACCTGCTGTCCTTCATGCACAATTTATGGCACATGTGACCTGGCCCAACAAAGTGACATTTATGTCAGATCCGGCTCTCATAACAAATGAGTTTGACACCTCTGCCGTAAGGTTTTCAGGGCAAAAGACGTTCAGAGGTGGTTTGTCATTTCTCGGCTCTGTGTAGCAACCCTGGACTTCCTTGGTGGTCTCCCATCCCAGTACTAATCAGGGACAACCCAGCTTAACTTCTGAGATCTCATGAGGGGAAAACTAAAGCACATGAAAAATAGGTCGGCCCCTTGGCCCCTAGCTGAGTTGAATGGCAAAAGTTCAGAAGGTACACATGGACTCCTCTCCCACTTTCCTTTAGTACTCTTCACTACTCTGCCTTTCTGCTTTCTTCAGTAAATGCACAAGTGTATAATGGGCAGGAACACAGTAAAGAACCCCATTCTTCAGCTATCAGTTCTTTACATTTCCCGAATCCCTACCTTTCACTTTGAAAGTGTAATCTGATCCCTGCCAAATAATATTTGATTACTACTCTATGGTAGTGATGGCAATTTAATTTTGCACCTCTCGTAAGGCTGTTGAGGCCTCAGAACTATTTATCTGCTGCAGTTTATAAATTAAGCCCGTAAATTAAGGGGGGAAAGTACCAGTGTCATTTATGCAAGGGTTTGTGAAGCATTCCTAGAGAGTTGCCAGGGCATTTCTATTTTGGTCCATGGTTCAGCTCTCTGTGAAGTTTGAGCCAGGTTTGACTCATCTCTTTCGAAATAGGTGGAATAAATATTGTCTGATTGCTTTTAAAAACAAAATTCTCAGCAATCTGTTTTATTTTATAGCAAGCGCTAGAGGACTTCAAAATTCTTGTGGAAAGTTCGAGGTGCTTGGGAATCTTCTCACTGCAATTTTGGCTTATCTCTTTTGGTATTTTTTAGCTGATATCACCATTGGTTTTCAACTAGTCCGGCAACCAGTGCTGGCCCCTGGTGACCCAATCTAAAATGCACTTTGTACATGAAAGCTTACGCTTTGAATTAAACTTTGTTGGTCTTAAAGGTGCCAGTGGATTTAAATTTAGTTCAGGTCTTAGTCAGCAGTTATATGGTATCCTTGTGTACTCCCTCCTCCCTTATCCTTCTCTATTCACACGTGTCCTAATAATGATTTCCATTTTCACAGCAAACCATTGTTTATGTCCAAAAATGTGATTTGTCTTTTCCCCTTGAAACTACAGTTGGAAACCAGGATTAACCAGGATTAAATCACAGTTGGTAATTCTGGTAAGTAAGATGAGGCAGAGACCATAAGTGTGTGATTCCAGTATATTAACAAGTGCAGTCTAGGGCTGTGACTCAGAGATGGGCAATGGCAGTACCACCTCTGGTCATCTCTTGTCTTGAAAACCCTACAGGGTTGCCATAGGTCGGCTGTGACTTGATGGCAAAAACCCCACACAAATTGTTGAAAAAATCCTTCTTCCAGAACTCAGACGGGTGTGAAGTCTCTGGTAGTCTTTCTCCATTGAAGTGACAGCTTCCAGTATTCACAGGTGTTTAATTTAAATTACTGTTCTTTGTGGTTCTTATTATAATTGTCTGTCCTCTTGCATTGATTAATGCTATCTGTTACCTTCTATAAGTTTTGAAATTTGTTGGAAAGGTTAAGTAGAGTTGGTGCTTTTAATTGTATGAGGAAGTCAGTTGTGGATTGTTGCCAGAAGGCAAAGGGCTTCCAAGGTTACTGGTGAGGTTGCTGCTGCAGGCAAAAGCATTCTTCCTTCCTCAACAAGAGCTGGTTGCTCTGACTACGTGCCTTGCTTGCTTCTGCCTCTCCTCCCCCATCCACTCCAGCTCTTCTTCTTATGCATCTGGGTTGAGAGGGAAGGAGTACTCTCTTAGCAGGGAAGCTTATGGGATTCCCCTTTGCACATCTTCCTCCAGCCAAGTTCCCCTCTCCCTGGCTGCCATTTTGCTTCTCATGACTGAGGCTTGGCTGGCAGGCAGTTGTGTATGTGTACCCTGCATATAATTTGAAGCCAACTTAATGGCATATTCTCTGCTCCAGGTGGGAGGCTGCCCTTTCATTTGCTCTTTCTTTCTACCTGCTCTTTTCTGGAGAGTCCCCAATTTTTAAAGTATTAGCATGTGTAGATTTAAACCTCAAGGCAGTGTGTTTATTAATGACAACTCTGCCACCTGGTAGGTCAGATTCATAATCCATTTTAAAAAAATTCTTCCTAGCCTGTCCATATGGCCCAATTCTCCTGAGAACTGTAGAGGATAAGGAGTCAGGGGCCTCTTCTCTTCGTTGCCATGGTCAAAATGAAAATCCTGAGTTATAGCAGCTAGAGTGGGTCGGATTTGATGGGAAAGGGAAGAGTTAGGCCCCTAAACCTATACTTCTCATATTTTATTCAAGGATTGTATTGAAACTCTACAACTGCTGCTCTGCTAAAAATTCTGTAAGAAGATATCTGTTTCAAGAAGTGCTGTTTCAAAGAAACAAAAAATTGCAGATGAGCACTGTGTCTTTAATGACAAATGAACTACTGAGTACTTCTTTGGTTTAAACAAGGATAAAGTAGTTTGGCTGACATGTCTTGAAACTGTCTCAATATTAAAGGAGTACAATGTTAAAAAGGCAGTTCTAACCCTGTCATAAGAGCTACCTAATATATCAAGGAGAGGTGCGAGTAAACAAGATAAAGTCGCTTTAAAAAAATCAATGTTTTTGCAACAAAATAGTTTTAGAAAGCACATTAAGGAGAAGCTGTCTACTGTGAGGGCAAACTATCATGTTACTAAATGTATTGCTGAGAGTGGTAGAGCATTCACTGATGGTGAATTTGTTAAAAAGTGCATGGTTAAAGTAATGGAGGAAATGTGCCCTGAAAAGGTCTCTTGCATTAGTTGTGTCAGTTTATTTGCACCCGCAATCACCAGGCATGTTGAAGAACTAGGGGAAGAGATGCATGTGTCACTGATTATCAAGGCAAAAAGTTTTGTCCCCCCCCCTTTGGCATTGGATGAGAGCAATTACATTATAGACACTGCTCAACTACTAATTTTTATCAGTGGAACAGATTCCAACTTCAGAAGTACAGAAGATACATCTGAGAGTTCTGAAGGAACTCAAATGTGAACTTGTGGCACCTGACGAAAATATGTAATCTTTCATTAAAATCTGTCTCCATTCCTGAGGACTGGAAGGTAGCTAATGTCACTCCCATCTTTAAAAAGGTTTCCAGAAGAGATCCGGGAAATTACAGGCCAGTCAGTCTGATGCTGATACCGGGTAAATTGGTGGAAGCTGTTATTAAGGAAAGAATTAGTAGGCACAAGGATGAACAAAAACTATTGAGGCAGACTCAGCATGGGTTCTGTAAGGGAAGATCTTGTCTCACTAACCTGTTAGTGTTCTTTGAGGGGGTGAACAAACCTGTGGACAAGGGGGACCCAATCGATATTGTTTACCTTGACTTCCAGAAAGCTTTTGATAAAGTTCCTCATCAAAGGCTCCTAAGTAAGCTCAAAAATCATGGGTTAAAAGGACAAGTCTTCTGTGGATCAAAAACTGGCTAATTAATAGAAAACAGAGAGTGAGTATAAATGGGCAATTTTCTCAGTGGAGGGTGGTAAGCAGTGGGGTACCACAGGGATCAGTACTCAGTCTGATGCTTTTTAACTTGTTCATTAATGATTTGGAGTTGAGAGTAAACAGTGAAGTGGCTAAATTTGCAGATGATACGAAGTTGTTCAGGGTGGTAAAAACCAGGGAGGATTGTGAGGCACTCCAAAGGGATCTGTCGAGGGTGGGCGAATGGGCCCATCAGTGTGGCCAAGTGCAAGGTGATGCACATTGGAGCCAAAAATCCTAACTATAAATACACGTTGATGGGGTCCGAACTGGCAGAGGCTGACCAAGAGAGAGATCTTGGAGTCGTAGTAGATAACTCACTGAAAATGTTGAGACAGTGTATGACTGCAATAAAACAGGCCAATGCTTTGCTGGGGTGAAGGAATCACACGAGACACGGTCTTTGAGGGTGGAAACACCGGCCTGCTTTGGAGGCAGCGGGCAGCTTTATTTTAGACACTCAGTTCTCAGCATAAGAGGGGGCTGTCGCTTACACCACACAAAGGGAAACCAGATGCTCAAACAGAATGCCTGGAATGTTTGCACAGCATAATTAACAGTGATAATGAGCTACTCCTGGTGTCGAAGATGCCTGCCTGGACAAGACGAGCAAAGGTCAGGATCAGTATACCAAGTCACTGATCTACTAACAGAGGCAGGATGTAGGGGAGATCAAGACTGGTGTGCCATTATCATTAATCTCTGCCACACTGGGGATTATTAGGAAGGGTATTGAAAACAGATCAGCCAGTATAATAATGCCCCTATATAAATCAATGGTGCGACTTCATTTGGAGTACTGTATACAGTTCTGGTCACCACACCTTAAAAAGGATATTATAGCTTTGGAAAAAGTGCAGAAGAGGGCAACTAGAATGATAAAAGGGTTGGAAGATTTCCCTATGAAGAAAGGTTAAAACACTTGGGGCTCTTTAGCTTGGAGAAATGACGGCTGAGGGGTGACATGATCGAGGTTTATAAGATTATGCATGGGATAGAACAGGTAGAGAAAGAGGTACTTTTCTCCCTTTCTCACAATACAAGAACTCATGGGCACTCAATGAAATTGCTGAGCAGTCGGGTTAGGACGGGTAACAGGAAGTACTTCTTTACCCAAAGAGTGATTAACATATGGAATTCACTGCCACAGGAGGTGGTGGCAGCTACAAGTATGGATGGCTTCAAGAGGGAATTGGATAAACATATGGAGCAGAGGTCCATCAGTGGCTATTAGCCACAAGGTATAGATAGGGACTCTGGGGCAAGTGATGCTCTGTATTCTTGGTGCTTGGGGGGGAGTCAACGGTGAGAGGGCTTCTAGTGTCCTGGCCCCACTGGTGGACCTCCTGATGGCACCTGGTATTTTTGGCCACTATGTGACAGAGTGTTGGACTGGATGGGCTATTGGCCTGAGTCAACATTGGCTTCTGTTATGTTCTTATGTTCTTAAGAGTTGTGTGCACTGCAGACTTTGAAAGGCATTACAACGGCAGAAAACATATTCTTGAGGGTTTGTAAATCAGTAGAAAATCTTGGTTTGAGTTGGGATAAATGGAAAAGCATCACAATTGATGGTGCAGAAAATATGGTGGGAAGTAAAAATGGTGTAGTTACAAAAACAATGAAGAGAGATTGGAATTAAACAGTACACTTCCCATGCAATTTCACTGCATCATCCTTCAGCAAACCTTGTGTAGTGGGAAAGTATGATGCATATTGTTATATCCATTAATTACATCAGCATTAATTACATCTGGCATCATGGCACTCATCATCAGTTTCAAAATTTTCTCTCAGAGATAGATGCAGAATATGAAGAAGTCAGGTGACTTAGCAGAGGCGAAGTCCTCAAATGTTTTTTTCAGTCTTCATCATGAAGTTGATATCTTTCTCAAGGATAAAGGAAAGGTCAAGAAGTACTTTCTGACCCTGAATGGATTTTTTATTTGTCTTTCTTAACTGATATCACAGAGCAGCTGAACACACTGAATCTAAGGTTGCAGGGAATTCTGAATTGAAAGCTTTTTAATTGAAAGCTTTTGCATTCTGAATTGAATTCTGCATTAAAAGCTTTTGAAGCAAAACTAAATATTTTTGTGAAGCATGTTAGTTAGTGCTGCAATGGACTAAAATTTAAGGACAGAAATGTACAATTCAGTGTTGAAAGACACATCAAAGCACTGAACCTATTGCGGGTGGAATTCGAGAACAGATTTACTGATTGCCGTAAGCATGGAACGGAAATAAGAATGTTTCAAAATCCATTTGAAGTAGTAACTTTTTTCAGATGGAACTAATTGATTTGGAAGCCAGTGATCATCTCAGAGATATCGACAAATAAAATAGTCTGTTAGATTTCTGTTCTGATGTACCTGATATATTTATCAACCTAAAGAAATTTGCTGCAGGCATGTCCACAGTCTTTGGCACCACATACATCTATGAATAAACTTTTTGAAAGATGAAAATTATGAAATCCAAGTGTAGTCAAGACTTACAGATGAACCTTTACATGACATTTTAAGGGTGTCTGTTACAAACCTTGACTTGGACATTAATGCCTTGGCTAACAGAAAATAGCCACAAAACCCCCCACCTAGGTAAGCATGTGTAGCTAGATAAAAGGATTCCACAGTAAAATATTGTTCCAAAATGGATTGTGTTCAAGTTAACATTTCTTCATTGGCCTCTGAATGTTTAGATCAAAAGTAATTAATACGTACTTATTAATAATAAATTTTTTGTTACATTTTCACTTAAAATGTGGCCATCTTTAGGCATTGGGCACTCTAATGTGGCCCCCGTGTGCATGAAGATATTTATACTTTTAAATTCCATAGATATGCCAAATAGTATATATTTTTGATAATTTATAAATCTATTTTATGCTGTTAAATTAGTAAAAGAAGTTTAAGTATTGAAAAGTAAGTATTGGATATAAGTGAAAAATAAGTATTGCACATAATTCAATTTCCCTCCCAATTTCTGTGTTCCCCCCCAGACAACAACAGCAAAAGACTTTCCCCCATGATTGGTCTAGACACTAGTCACTATAGGAATACTTACACTTTTTTCTTATTTTGTTACCTTTTTAAAATTCCATGAACATTTCTAGTTTTATTTTTATGATAAACGAGTTTTCACATTTTGAACATAAGTTTGTGCTGTTTGAGCTGGCCTGCTCTGCCTACCTATGTTGGTGTTGCTGTAGCCTTGCTCTCAAGATCTGAGTGTTTAACATTAGGGAGAAAGTTTAGAATAAAGAATGCTGGTTGCCTAGAAGTAACTGAATGGTGGCAGCATATGGTTTTAAAAGGCTTTTGTATTCTTGGTGGGTCAGGGACAGCCTGGTTAGGAGTACAGGAATTTGAGCTGGAAGACAGTCTACATGCCCAGAGGCCTGGGATTTCCATTGTGTGTACAAGCTGAATTAGGTACATATACGTACATTGAGACTGGGAAGCCAGGTCTTGAGAATGTTTCTGTTATGTCTTAACTGTGAATGCTGCCTATTCTTTACCATGTAAAGCTTGATTCTTAGTACAGGATCGTAAGATGTAACATTCCTATTGGCCATTCCTATGGAATTGTATGAAACAACCAATCACAGTGTAAATATGTATTCAAGAGGGAACAGTCCTGATTGGCCTTTATCCCTGTATTGTTATTGGTCCTTAACTTGTTATGGGTGTGGCTTTGACAGCCCAGGATGGTTTAAAAAGGGAGCCGCGCTCCACTGTTTTGTGATGTGTTCCTGAGTTGAAGTTTGCTGTTAAAATAAAGCTGAATCACTTTTGCTGAAATCAATCGTGTTAAGTTGCATACTTAACAGTTTCAGTTAAATATTTTGCTATATCCAGGCTCAGTGTGTGGTGTCAGTCTGTGTGAAAAGTAGTTTAGAGCCATGATCCCAAACCTTAGAGCTTTCTGAAGTTTGAAAACTGCTGCTTATGAACTATTGATTTGTTGGAGGCAAAGTGAAGTTTTCAAGCTGTGTGTCACCCCTCACAAGCTGGTTGCTGTGTTCCAGCTGCTTTCCACATTTCACTTGGGTAAGTGTCTGTTGCAATAAGGCCAAGCTGCTAGTGCGGCTTTATTGCAAGAACGCTTACGGTATGTAATACATATTCTAGTTGGTGTGCTTAGCTTCCTAAGCCTTCACAACTTGTACTTTCTGTTCTAGGACGTGGATGGAGAGGATGGGTTTGGAGAGCTCGACCTCAGAAGTGATGCTGATGTTCCTGAAGTTCCTCCGCCGACAGACAGAACTCCAGAAATTTTTAGAAAGGCCTTATCTGGCTTGTCTTCCAGGTATTGGAAGAATAAGATTAATAATGCATCTGTGCAGGAATTACTGTAAACTTAATCTTCTTTGCCAAAATAGACTGCATGCAAACCAATACTTTGTTTTAGGACTCCGTTGCTTGGAGCTCTATTCATCAATTATTTGGAGCTTTTTTCAGGCAACCATTTGAAGGCAGAGAGGTGTTTTCAAAAGTAGTTAAATATCAGGCATTTGCAGATGCTGACCCTTGAGAAAAACTTCGAAGCATCTTGTTTATATTGTTTTAGTAGTATATCGTTTTATCATTCCCTTCACAGTATGAAACCATTCTACTAAATATAAAACCTTATAGTAGTCTTACCTGGAAACTGAATTGATTTTAGAATTATTGAACAGTAGTTAAAATAATGCATATATAGTATTCCTCTGTTCACAGTAATTTCCATCATTGGCTATAGATGTAGACTAGCTCTGATTCTTCATTTTCTCAACAAACGCTCCTGGTGGGTTAGATTAATTGATTTTCAAGGAATGCAACTTCCCCTTTTCCGCTGCAGCTCTCTGCACCCCTGAAATACTGTCCATAAGTTTCACCTCCCCTCTTCAAACCATGATGTGGAGAGGGGAGAATTTGCAGTAATCACACTCCCTATCCAGTGGCAGTGCCCTTACTCATAGGAACAGACCATAGGATCCAGCCCCTTCATTATGAGGAAGCAAATAATTATAATGCTGTATTTTATATGTTTTTGCCTTTGCAGATGGAAGAATTGGTGGATTCGTGGGATTTTAACCTTAGCTATGATTTCTTTTTTTTTCCTGGTCATATACATGGGATCGTTCATGCTGATGCTGCTGGTAAGCTTGCTAAGCCATCAGGTGCTCTGTTGATCTGACTGAAAACAGCTAGTTGAGCCTGCCCCCCATCCCCATTTTTATATTCTGAAACCCAGACTACGCAATCAGCATATTTGTACAGACTGATCCCCGAAGCCTCCATTGCTTTTTTACTGGCAACTAATGACAGCTCCAGTTGTAAACCTGAAATCCACATCTTGGGAAGCTGGAAAACACCAGAGCTATGATTCATCCTCTGCACACTTAAATCTGCGTACTTTCCTGTTTGCAGTAATATTTGGGGCAACTGGAGTTCTTCCTGCTATTACAAGTGAATGAGCCTGTGCACTGAATCCCAGGAAATGACTGAATCTTCTAGATCAGGTTCAGACATTGCATGAAGAAGAAGAAGAATGTGCTGTTGAGCCACAACTGACTTGTAATGATCCCCAACTATGGGGTGTGCAAAGCAACAAGTGAAGTGCTCTGCCATTGCCTTCTTCCACATAGCAACCCCCCATCCTCCTTGGTGGTCTCCCATCCCAACTACTGACCATGGTTGACCCCTGCTTAGTTCCCAAGCCCTGACGAGCCCAGGCCAAACTGGGCTATTCAGGCTGCTACATTTGCTAGCTTAATTGCACTAAATGTGGGTCATGTGGTTGTCCAAATATGACCTGTTCCATTGGCTGTGGTCAGTTAGGGACTGTGAAACCAGGATTTGAAACTGTGGGTTGAAATTAACTAACTGCAGCGGGTCTTGACTATGTTTTGCATGATGTTACAAATGCAGAGTGGCCTGATAGCCCAGCTTAGTCCAATCTTGTCAGAGCTTGTATGCTAAGCAGGGTCAGCCACGGTTAGCACTTGGATGGGAGGAAACTAAGAAAGACCATGATTGCTACGTAGAGGAAGGCAGAAGCGGGCAAATCTCCTCTGCTTGTCTCTTGCCATGAAAACCCCATGGTCTTGAGGTCACCATGAGTCAGTTGTGACTTGATGGCACACTATTATTGTTGTTATGGATTTGGACAATTCTGACTTTCTCTGGCACTGCTTTTGCTATAGTGCAGGCCAAGATACCAGCAGCTATGTCGGTAGGGGGAACGTGGAGCAACCAGCGTATGTCCAGGCATTATTGCAAGACTGTGAGCTGAATCTTGATGTTACCAACTAATGAAAATAAACAGTTATGTCTGCACCAAGACCAGAGTTCATCTGTGAACGCATCAGTGGGTCAAAAAATATTATGGCTCAGCTCTGCAGCAAGCTTATTTTTTAGGGGACGTAGAATCATAGAATCACAGAGTTGGAAGGGGCCATACAAGCCATCTAGTCCAACCCCCTGCTCAGTGCAGGATCAGCCTAGACTGAGCATCCCTGACACCTCCCTAGGCAGCTGATTCCACTGTTGCACAACTCGTACTGTAAAAAAATTTCTCCTAATATCCAGCCAGTACCTTCCTGCCCTTAATTTAAACCCATGATTGCAAGTCCTGTCCTTTGCTGCCAACAGGAACAGCTCCCTGCCCTCCTCCAAGTGACGGCCCTTTAAATACTTAAAGAGAGCAATCATGTGCCCCATCAGCCTCCTCTTCTCCAGACTGAACATTCCCAAGTCTCTCAGCCTTTCCTTCTAGTGCTTGGTCTCCAGGTCCCCAGTCTTTTTGAGCCTGTGGACACTTTTGGAATTCTGACACGGGGTGGCGGGTGCAGCTATGAAAGGGCTGCCATAGGAGGCAAAGCCATGCAGTGAGGACCTTTGTGCTATGCTGGCAACAGCGGCCAAAGCAGCGTTTTAAAGATCTGCCCAGACAATCAGATCTTTAACGGCCAGTCAGATGTTCTGCTAAGCAAAAGGCCCACCTAGCTCAGCCCACTGTCTAAAAACACTTGGGAAGCACCAGGAGAGGTGTCTGTGGGCACCAAGGTACTCCCCCCCTGCACCACATTGGGGCCCCTTGGTTCAGGTGATCTAGACGTGTCAGTGTGTGAATGCATTGTATTTATACTCTGTCTTTTGTGTGTGTGGCACATATTTATGTGGAAACTCACTGGCCCTTTGCCTTAATTTCAGGTGCTGAGCATACAAGTGAAGTGTTTCCATGAAATTATTACTATAGGTTACAGAGTCTATCATTCTTATGACCTGCCGTGGTTTCGAACGTTAAGCTGGTAAGCAGAGAGTGGAAATTTTTATTCTAGCTCTTCTTCTATCCTTTTCCCATTACGTTCCATCAAGATCTGAAGAAGTGAGCGGTGACTCACGAAAGCTCATCCCCTGACACATATTTTGTTAGCCTTTAAGGTGCTACTGGACTCTTGCTCTTTTCTGCTGCTACAGGCAAACACGGCTACCTATCTTGAGGTATTCCATCAAGATGACTTTATAGTATAGTAAACCCAGACTTAGGATGTTATTATTTGTCTTATAGCTGTTGGATTTTTGATACTCTATGTCAAATTGCATTTAAATGCTTAAAACTTTTTTTTTCATAGCAGCAATTTAAAAATGGAATGTTACATCTGTCATTTCCAAACCTGCCACAATAATGAATACTGTTGAACAATTATGATACTGAACAATTTAGAAGATTGCATTCCTCTTCTCTCCTCTCCCTCCATCTTCATGTATCTGCTTGTTCAGACAAGACTCCTTAACTTTGCAGAATCTAATAAATGCACAGCATGTCTGGCTTCCCTAAGATAAACTCTCTAAATTTTCAAGTTTTTAGTTTATTTCTCCAAATATCTCTCCAAAAATCTACCCATATGAAAAGTGGATTTTTTTTTTTACGTATTACCCTGTCCCCCAAAGTAACTTAGCTGTTCTCTGTATTACAGGTATTTCTTACTATGCGTGAACTACTTCTTTTATGGAGAGACTGTAGCGGATTACTTTGCTACATTTGTTCAAAGGCGAGAACAACTTCAGTTCCTGATTCGCTACCACCGATTTATATCTTTTACTCTCTATCTAGCAGGTAACTTTATGCATCTTGTCAGTGGCCATTGTATTTTTTTCCCACCTATATAGTATTCCTTGCCATCAGGGTCCTGTATATTTATTTACTTTGGCTGAGTTCAGACTGGCAGTTTGGCTCGAGATAGGCACATTTCAGAAACGTTTCACAAACGGATTAAAGGGGTGGTTCACACAGGCACATCTGTCAGGCATTCCCCAGCCGTACTCAACCCGTCTTGTAACGCTTCCCTGCCGAATTTAAAAAATACCAGGTGAAAGTGGTAGCAACCCCTTGTCATCCCGTGTTCATCCCGCTTCCCAGAAGTGTGAACGCAAACAAGCTGATCCGGTAGGGATGCTCTTATGCGCGTGAGTGCATAAGTGCCTATCATCGGATTACATTACAAAAAGCTGCTTACAGCTGTGCCTCCACCAGGGGCGGGCCAACAGTGTGAACGCTCCCTTGCGCCTCCTCCCCAGTATGCTCCCACATCAGTTGGTGCAGTGTGACCGGGAAAACCCAGAACAAACCTGTTCCGGATCTTTTTGCCACGACTCCCTCGCGCTTCAAACTGCCAGTCTGACCTCAGCCTTTATTTGTATCCTGCCTTCCCCATTGAGACTCAAGCCAGAGTTTTCATCTGCTCATTTACTAAAACTAACCAAGGTGAAACTCTCAGGTTAATACATCACAGTACGACATGAAGAAACTATATGCAAAATTCCAAGACCTTTGAAAACTTAATCCTGGTCACCAGTAGTTGAGAACAGGAGTCAACAAAAGGTAATTCATGGCCCACCAGAGGATCACTGACCAGTTCCCAGTAATTTAATTTTTATTTAGCTATTTAAACTCTGCACTAACCAGGATGGCTCAGGCTAGCCTAGCCTGATCTCATCTGATCTCAGAAGCTAAGCAGGGTGGTCCCTGGTTTGTACTTGGATGGGAGAGGTTGGGGACTCTTGAGGTAGACCATACAAGACAAAAGTCAGCCCGTTCTGGAACAGACCAAGTAAGGTTTTACAACATTCAGAGGAATGCTCTTGATTTGAATATCTGGGGGAAGACACTTTGATCACAGTAATTTGACAGCAGTAATTGAGGCTGCTTCTTCTATAATATTTGAATCTAGCACAGAGGGGAAGTAATCAAGGAGGTGATCTTTGTGGATCTGAGATATTATCAGACACTTGCAAAGAGGTGCAGCAGATACTTCGTGTACCAACAAGTAAAGCACAAACTGCCGCCAGATTGAATGCGTGTAACGTAGGCCACCTCTGTTGGAACTGTAGCCAAATTCTGAGACTGATATTTGTAGGTTGGCTGCCAAGTCGGCCAAATAATTTTACAGAAGCGTGGACTGGAAAGCGCTGAGCAATAAAAGTAAATGCGGAGGAGATAACTGTGGTGGATGCAGAACTTACAGTTTTCAATATGTAAATCCTCCCCTCCCCTTGAGATCTGCTGATGAGGGATCTGATTTATGTTATTGTATCAGAAGGTAAGATTTGCAGGGAAGCAGAATACCTTCCCACTCTCAGTTATACCTGTACTTAATGGCACATCAGCCTCTCCTCCCAGAAGAGCGTCCTGCCTATTCTCCTTGAGGTGGGTAGTAAAGACATCTCTGTTCTGTTAGGCCTTCAGAATGTTCAGCTGGTGGGGCTTTAGAGTGCTGACAATGCCAGCTTTTAGCGGATTCCTGTGCTGGGCTGTTTGTTGTGAGGCTGTGTTTGATTATGTTTTACTTAATAATAAAACCCACAAGCCTTACAGGCTTTGAAACGAATAGTCTTGCTTACAAACTGTTATCTGCATTCTTTGTTCTCTTGATCTCCTGAGATGTAATTTTGAGGATTCATTAGCCTCTGTAAAGGAAGAATCATGCTTGCAGTTTAATGCTTTCTGTGTGTAGAAGCATACCTGAAATTATGGGGGACACACACACACATTTTGGAAGTTTGCTCCTTACTGTCACATCCCTGGATCTGGAAATCTTGATCCCAGCACACTAACCTGGCTCTGTGTCGCATTAAGTGTAATGGAAAAGTTATCCTTCTCTGGGAAAAAGGTAGAGTCACATAAACATGTGAAGCTGCCTTATGCTGAATCAAACTCTTGGTCCATCAGAGTCAATATTGTCTGCTCAGAAGGACAGCGACTCTCCAGGGTCTCGGGCCGAGGTCTTTCCCATTGCTTATCATCTGGTCCTTTTAACTGGAGATGCTGGGGATTGAACCTGGGACCTTCTGCATGTCAAGCAGATGCTCTACCACCTAGCCATGGCTGCAGTCTCTTAAATAACATAGGGTGGGCCTAAGTTTGCTTGTACAGCAAGGCTGATGTAGTGGGAAACCCCTCCCATTCCTAGTCGCACTTTGGTTGTTCCTTGTAACTAGAACAATGTTGCCAAACATGTCTTCTGCTCTTTGCCCAGGTTTCTGCTTGTTTGTGTTGAGTCTGGTGAAGAAGCAGTACCGTCTGCAGTTTTACATGGTGTGTACGGATCCTTTAACTGCTAATTTGGATCTCAGAATAACCAGCTGCTCTGGTCTGTTCCAGGAATTATTAATACATGCTTATTAATACAAATATGACTTGGACCTGTGGCAGAGATACTGTGGGCAGTGTGTAATCATAGGCTTGTTGTTGTCCTCTGTTGAAAATTATTCCTGTGAGGCTTCATTCCATCAGGTGAGAGTGTTGGCTGCATCTTTGATGGGGAAGTAAAATTGTTATTTTCTGCAGACGTCTGTCGGCAGAACTGACTGAACATTTGAAAAATCCTCGGAGCAAAAACTGGAAAACGTTGATTGGAATTTAAATGAGGTTAAAAAAACTAGAAGGCCCAAAAGAAAAGAGTTTTGTTCTTTTCTCAGCTAATACCAGCCTCCTATGACTACCATCTTTCTGTGGGATGTCCTTTTAATACAACTAATCTCTTGGGATAACCTCCAAACAGCACTGTTTTTCCAGGATGGTTGCAGAAATGCTTGCAGCTTTGCCAGGTGGTAATGCCCCAAACTTCAAAGAGTACATAAGATGCACAATTAAGACGTACTAGACACATGAACACACATGGCGCTGCCTTAAGCTGAATCAGACCCTTGGTCCAGCAAGACCAGTATTGGCTACTCAGACTGGCAGCTGCCCTCCAGGGCCACTGACATCATCCACTCACTGGTCCTTTTCTTGGCTTGAACCTGGGACCTTCAGCCGTCAAAGCAGATGCTCTCTCAGTGAGCCGCAGCCCCTCCCTAGAAGAATGAGCACATGCCCATCATATGAGTTTCTGGGATCATAGACAGATTCTATCTGCCTGTCACGAGATTGCACATCGTGTCACCTGCATGGCTATATTGCATGTTTGGAGTGGAGAAAAGTGGCCAGGGAAATCCAGCCCCTAAATATTAATTGTTCAGTGGTCTGCAGATGTTAGCTGTACCGGAGTTATTTAATTGTATGAGTATCACTGGAGACGATAAACAGCAGTTCACTGATGTGGAGGGACGCATCTTTCATCCCTGGTGCATTTTGTAGTTCAGATGTGTGATGTGTTAAATGTGCTAACTGTTAAAATGTGTATTTATAGGAACTAACTTTTCTTAGTAAGTGTTCATAATTATGTAGCATGATTTCTCCATAACTCTGTCACTGACACATCAGTGTTTTAATTCTAAAATGTCTTATTTTATATATATGCACCCAGAATATTGTACCACATATCATTTTCCTTCTGTGTCATTCACATTAAGATACAATTTTTTAAAAAAAATTAATTGCAAGATGGAAAATTGTGGCCATCTGTTTTGATATCTTTTTTTTAATAACTGTTGTCTCGTCATTTTCAGAAATTAACAAAGATAGATTGCAATATGCTGTTTGTGCACCCTCTCATGTTTTAGAATATATATGTGTGTGTGTTTGGTGTGTGTGTGCGTAGCTCCTCCAGCCGAGCTACCATTTTTATTTAGGTGTATTGATCTGTGTTGTTGTCACTAACTGTTGTGTTATTGCACTGTTAACAGTTCGCATGGACTCATGTCACTTTGCTGATCACTGTAACTCAATCTCATCTTGTCATCCAAAATCTGTTTGAAGGCATGATCTGGTAAGGGGACAGCAATTCTTGCAAATCTAAGCATATACCTCGCTCATGTATATATGTTGTTTCGCACATTCACTTCTGTTTTTTCCGACAATATTGAGCAGCGCCTCATCTGATTTTTGTAAAGTATCTGGCATCGACAAGAAAGTAAATTGTGGTTGCAGTGTTCTGTGAATATCTGGGGTGCTCCTTTACAGCGGCAAACCCTCAAATCTTCACCCTCTGATCACTGCCTTTACTTTATTCCCCCAGAATCCAGGTAGAACGCAGAGCGGCGTCACTGTCCTAAATCCGTTATCTTGGAAGTTCAGTAAACAGTCTGTCTAACCTGCTTTCCAAAGTTCCCTCTAAGCTGAGTTGGTGTGAGCTAGCTCACAGTCGTGTAGCCTCTGGCTCACACATTTTTATCTTCGCTCAGGAAGGGACGGCTCCAGAGCAAACTAATCTATCTAGTAGTCAAAATCACTCACTCGCAACTTTAATGCCAGTAGCTCACAAAGTAGAATTTTTGCTCACAGGACTCCACAGCTGAGAGGGAACATTGCTCTAGGCCTGGGGCATAAGGCTAGGATTGCTTTAAAAAGGGCATAGATGCATGTGGACGAGCAGGTTAGAGAACTGCTGGCTAGGAGCAGGATCTGTGTTTTGGAAAACTGTTCTCAGCCAAGGTCCAAAGAACTGAGATGCCGGGGACCATGAGCCAAAGGGTTCTTTAAACGTGTTTATCACAACCCCTCCCCCTCCGAACTCTCCGTTGCAAACTACTTTTTCAAAAGCAGTTGGTGAAACGGCACGAGGCAACTGTTTCTCCAGGCTACCGCAAGCCCTTTGCCTGAGCTCAAGTAGTTCTCTGGATTCCAGCCCTGTTGTCCTGTTCTCCACCAGCCTCCTACCATTTAAATGGAAATTAAGTTTTGTGTTGCATGAGGGAACCTCGCTTCAGCTCCCCCCCGCTTGCTTTTCCTTTTCGATTGGAGAGGGGGATGAGGAGCCTCAGCCGATGGGCCTGGTCAACAGTGTTTATATGTAAAGACCTTCTGCGTAGAAGCTTTGTTTGCCTCCTGTGTATGCGAGCATTTTGTATCTTTTTTTTTTTATGAGGCTGGTTTCCTGGTATACTACTCCCCCCACACACACTGGTATAGAATCTATAGCGTTTGAAATTTCCTCAGATAACAAGCCTGTGCTTCTGAGAAGTGGTCCTCTTACAGATGTTTGCTCTAAGGTTTCTGCCCAACTTTCGTTGAAAGGAAAAAAGTAAGAAAGAAAGCAGTCGTTGTCGTAAGGGGGCACTTTTCACGGGGCTGCAAGTCTGTCAGAAACTCCTGCAAGCCACCCAGTCTTTGTAAGAACATTTATACCATTTTCAGTGGGGATTATTTCTTAACGTTCCTCCTCTTTTATTACTCAGGTTTCTTGTTCCAATCTCAAGTGTAATTTGCAATGATATTGCTGCTTATATCTTTGGATTCTTCTTTGGGAGGACTCCGTTGATTAAGGTACAGAGTTTGAGTGAGTAATAATAGTAAAAAGAAAAGTACTGCAGAGGCCGTGCAGTCATGTTTAGGGTGGGCTTTTGTTTTTGGGGTGCTCTGTAGAGGTGCTCTTTGGAGGAGCGAAGTTGTTGGGGCCAGAGTGATCTCCCCTCCTGCACACCGGTCACGGCTGTTTCAGAGAGCTTCCTGCCAAGGGCTTTCCTTCTCCTGAGGCCGACTGCCTGTAATATTAGCAAACCGGAGTTGAGCTCTTGCTTCTTTGGCTTATTAGACTTGTCTTCTGATGTTGCATTTTTCTGCATGCACGTATATATAAATGCAGAGCCAGCTTTTTAAATGGAATTTTTTGCTCCTCTGTGTTCTCAGCTTTTGTTTCTCAGATCATCTTCTACTGCAGCCATTCAAGGACTCTGGTGTAGGGGTGCTGTAGTTATATACCAGCTGTCTGTTTATGCTGGCCATCAAGAACAGAGTGGCTGCAGGGATACAGCTCTCTCTGCCACCCTCCCGATTGCTGGCTTTGCCAGATCCTGTTCTCGCTTCCTGCTAGTGTAACTGGTGCTCTTGCCAGAGATGTGTGTAAATCTCGCTCAGCATCTCAAAGACCTCTATTTGGCAGTGCCCGTAACCTTGCTGCTGATATTGGGCACCGTCTGCCCATCTCCACCGAGTTAACTGTACTTGCAAAGGGATTTTACTGAGATTTTTTTGTAGGCTGGCTCTCTAAATCACAAGCTCTTGCATCTGCAGGAACTTGGAGCAATGCATAGTCCTATAACAAGTAATACTGCTGATTATAAAAGACCCCCCAGGGGAATCACCTAAATATTAGATGTAAACAAGAGGTTCTTTTGATGTTGTTTTCCTGCTGCTTGTCAAGAGCTGTGTGTGTTCTTTCAGTTAATTCTGCGATACCAGAATGGTAACTTCCTCCTTTCTGTCTTGCTGATTAGCTGTCTCCCAAAAAGACCTGGGAAGGCTTCATTGGTGGCTTCTTTACCACGGTCGTGTTTGGATTCATTGTAAGTGGATGTCTCTCCTTTCATACTAATGCTGTGCTACTTGGCACTGGATTCTTAATCTGGCACAGATGAGTTTGAAACGCTGCCAGTCTGTTGCAGCTTCCGAGCAATTAGGTCCTTAATAAATTAAGGCTTAGAAAAGTGTGGGGATCACAGCTACAAAAGGCTTTCTTTGCTGTGGTGGATGTTGAGCTGGTTGGGTGTCACCAGCAAGATGTGTAACTGCGCCATCTGTCCCAAACACGCGGGTAGAAGGGGCTCTTGTTACCCAGGTTTGTGGGGGAGCAGCCACAAAGGTGGTGGCCATGGAAACGTGATGCTGTGCTGTGTAGCTCCTAAGCTGGGCTGCAGTTCCACTTTGAACGGTGTGGACAGTTCACTCCCCCCCCCCGGAAAGAAGACCTCATATGAACTTTGTGAAATGGGCTTCTATTTTCAAGGATCTCATGGCTGCTTCCTGTGTCTTTCAGGCTGCATACCTTTTGGCTCAATATCAGTATTTTGTATGTCCTGTGGAATACAACAGTGAGACCAACAGGTTTGTCACAGAGTGTGAACCTTCAGAACTGTTCCAGTTACAAAAATATGCCATACCGCCATTGCTACAGGTTGTGCTGGGCAGGGTAAGTACAGCAGAACCGTTAAATTAAAGTGGGAATCTTATGCGGTCAAAACATGGGGTGAAATGTTTGTTTAGGAGCACGAGAGTCTGAGGGGTGACCAGTTCTCAAGTTGGTTTCTGTCTTTTCCTCTCTGCCTTCAGATCAGGTAAAGCAGAAACTATATGAACAGAACAGTCTTTTACCCTTTTCTCCCCCCCCCCGAAGGTACAAGAGAGGGTATTGCGGTGTACTGAACTGCAGCTTATTATGACAGTCCTCATTTTTAGAAGGTTTGTACTAGATCTGATGCACTTGATTCAGCTGAAGGAGCAGAGGTAGAAGAATAAGAGGTCTTCTGGCCAACACCATCCTGCCCAGAAACCAGAGGATACTGATAACTTTGCCATCTATCCAACTGGTGGTTTTCTGGGCTTGTGAAGGGTTTCATCGCTTGTCCCATCAAGCTTCTTGCAATCAGCTGGCATAGCAAAGCCTGGCACTTCTGCTTGGACTGACAGATCACCCACCTGCTGAATCAGGCCCTTTTCATGTTTGGGATCCTAGCTACATACCTGCCCCGATCATCTCTAGCATGCAGGCACGTGTGGTGGAAGGAGCCCACGAAGATGCAAGCTGCTGGAGACGTCCTGCTGTTCACTGCTGGGGTTAGGGGAGGAGTAGCGTTGCATGGGACAAAGTGTCTGTGATCTGTCTTGGGACATAGGACGGCCAAAGGAAGTGGCTGAGAAAGCGTTACCACTGCTGGCATGTTTTGGGGTGATTCTACCTGGATTCCTTGGGCTTTTAGGGCAGCGTGGGAGGCCTGCAAGGACTGGTGGAAGCCCTTTTGTAGGTAATCATATTGGGGGGCCTCCTGTGATGAAAGATAAGAAGCAAACTCTGCCTACAGCAAGGACAGAAGATGAGAGGAGACATCCCCTCCAAGTTCCTTGTGCCTGGGAGTAGGAGGTGGGAATGAGAAGAGCAGATGGGAGTGAGTCCTTGCATTCCCTGATCATGGAGCCGATGCCCTTTATTTTGTACCCTTTCTGTGTGCACTGCTACTCTTTGGCTGCTAGTCATTTTACCTGCTCCAAGAGTTTGGGCTTAGCCTGAATTGATGACACTTGTGAAGGCAGAAAGGCAGGATACATTTCATAGAATTGCAGAGTTGGAAGAGACCTCCAGGGTCACCTAGTCCATCCCCCTGCACAATGCAGATAATTCACAAATACTGCCCCCTCCCACACCCCCGGTGACCACTGTTCCATGCCCAGAAGATGACAAAAAACCTCCAGGATCTCCAGCCAAGTGGCAATAAGCATTTCCCTGGGCGTGTAAGAAAGGGCCACAAGAACTAAGCACTTTTGCAACCCTTCTTGCCCTCCGTTCTCACGACCTGCCTAAGTTCACAGAAGCAGCATTGCTGTCAGATGGCCACCTAGCCTCTGTTTGGAAACCTCCAGAGAAGGAGAGCCCACCACCTCCTGAGGAAGCCTGTTCTACTGAGGAACAGTTAGATAAAACAAATAAGTAAAATAGCCAGCTACCCAGAGAGATCATGAGTTTCACGGATACTCTGCCCCTGTAATTCACCCCACCTCCTCTGATAGGGTTGCTGAGAATTAAGAATCTGCTCTCTTTGGGGGCCTGCTGCCTGGAGGACCAGCCAGGAGAGCTGAGACCGAGAGTTTCCGCAGACTCTGTGGGGCCCCACCTCTCCGTTGCAACCCGCACCATCTGGCAGGCCGGCAGGAGGAAGGATCTGTGCACTCGGGCCTCAGACCTCATCCGCCCAGTGAGACCAGAGCCTGCCACTCTGTTGCCAGCGAAGGACGGACTTTGTCCAGCTGGGAGAGAATGCGGGCTCAGCCTCTGATACTACTGATAAGACAGCTGTCATTGGGAGCGCTTATGTGTTGAGGAAGAAGTGAAATGGATGTTTGGTGCAGTGGTGAAGAAGAGAAGAAGAGGAGAGATTGGATTTATACCCTGCCCTTCACTACTTGAAGGAGTCTCAGAGTGGCTTACAATCTCCTTTCCCTTCCCCTCCCCACAACGGACACCCTGTGAGGCAGGTGGGGCTGAGAGAGCTCTCTCGAGAACTGTCCTTGAGAGAACAGCTCTGAAAGAACTTGTAATTTACCCAGTGTCACACCAGCAGCTGCATGTGGAGGAGTGGGTTATCAAACCTGGTTCTCCCAGATTAGAGTCCATGCTCCTAACCACTACACCAAACTGGCTCTCTGTTAAGTGTGCAGACTCTAATCTGGGAGGACCAGGTTTGATTCCCCACTCCTCCACTTGCAGCTGCTGGATGACCTTGGGCAAGCTATAGTTCTGTCACAAGTGTTCTTGAAAAAGAGCAGTTTCTCTCAGAGTTCTCTCAGCCCCACCTACCTCACAGGGTGTCTGTTGTGGGGAGGGGAAGGGACAGGAGTTTGTAAGCCGCTCTGAGACTCTGAGTGAAGGGTGGGGTATAAATGCAATCTCTTCTTCTTCTTCTCTCTTCATCACTAAAGCAGCATTTTCCCACCTGTGGGCTGAGTCCCAAAAGTGGGTTGTGAAGCTTCCACCAGTGGGTCACGGGCCAGTCCCCCCCAGGGGCCGCCTCTCCCCTTCCCATTGCTCCCTTTTGTATCTTGGAAACGGAGATCTGACTCCAGGAATGATCTCTTCCACCTCATACATCAGTTAGTCTTCTTTTCTTCCCCGCGTACACAAGTAAAATGTGTCCTGATGGTTACCAGCGTGAGGTTGTTAGAAACGTAGTGGGGATTAGAGGGAGTCGTGGAGGGTGGTCCAAGGCTGGAGCGTGACCTTCCTCTGCAGAGGTTGTGTCTGTTGCCAGGCCACTTGCTTGGGGCTCACCGCGGGGGCAGCAGCTGGGCCCTTTGTGTCACGTCGGCGGGTTTTTCAGAGACACCTGGATAGCCAGGGTAGAAGGTGGAGTGCTAGACCGGATGGGTGCTGAGGTCACAGTTTGTCTGGGGCACCAGAAAATACCTTGGGCCAGCCTTGGATGGGTCGCCATACCAAGTCAGTTTGGACTTGTGGGTCACCATACTGGTTGGGAGCTGCTGCCCTCGAGAACGTTCTCCCATCCCTGCTTGCCAGGTTGGAATGGGTGAGGCTGCATTTACCCTTGAGTGGTTTGGAGGTGCGGGCGGAGAGCCTGCCGGATCGAGGAGCACCGGGGATGGCTAATATCCATAATGATCGCTTTTGCAGGAAACAGTGAACCTGTATCCGTTCCAGTTGCACAGCATTGCTTTGTCGACGTTTGCCTCCTTAATTGGGCCTTTCGGAGGCTTTTTCGCTAGTGGCTTCAAAAGAGCTTTCAAAATCAAGGTGAGTATCATATTCTGTCACTCCATTCTGAACCTTTTGGGTGTCCTTTCTGTAATTGTTTTTAAGCAAGGTGAATTGAAAATCCGGGGTCCCCATTTCTCACGGGCGCCTTAATAAATGCAAAACACCCTGACCCATCGCTTGAGCGGCTCAGCCACAATTTTTACATTGAAGTCAATTGATTCAAAAGGCAAGAGATAAACTAATATTTCTTTAATCAGCTGACTGTCCTGAGTGGGTACTCAGTGTATGGGGCTTGGAAATATAGAGCTGGAAGGGGGACCCCGAGGGTCATCTAATCCAACCTCTTGCCCAACGCAGGAAACTCACAGGTACCTCCACTCCCCCAGTGACCCCTGCTCTATGCTTTCTTCTCTCCCTAAAGGATTTTGCAGACACTATTCCAGGCCACGGTGGCATCATGGATCGCTTTGACTGTCAGTACTTGATGGCTACTTTCGTACATGTCTATATCACCAGTTTCATAAGGTAAATTCACATGGATGACACCTTTAAGAGTTCACTGCTGAAGATCTATATCAGGTCTGACTGTTCCTTTGCGTTGATCTTCAGCACTGTCTGCACCTGACCTACCGTATAAAAATTGTGTTAGATACAAAGGATGACCTAGTTTGCACTTTAAAAAAACCCAAAAACACGGGTCTGGGGCTCTGGGTGGCATTATCTAAGGGTTCTTACATTCCTTTTGGTCAAAATACAGAATATTTATAAAAACTGCATCCTTGTTGGAAGATTAGAAAAAAGCCAGTGCCTAGTTTTGGCAATGGTGGAAATTGCTGTTTTGTCACAGCCAACTTATGGCAAAACCATAGGGGTTTCAAGGCAAGAGACATTCAAAGGTAGTTTGCCATTGTCTGGCCCTGTGTAGCAACCCCAGGCTTCCTTGGAGGTCTCCCATCCAAATGCTAACCAGGGCCAACCCTGCTTATCTTTCAATATCTGACAAGATCAGGCCAGACTGGGCCATCCAGGTCAGGGCTGCCAGTGGTAAGATAAACGTTTCCCTTGATCGAAAGCCAGTCGAATCCGACTCTAGGGATGCGGTGCTCATCTCCGTTTCCAAGCCAAAGAGCCAACGCTGTCCAAAAACGTTTCCGTGGTCATGTGGCCAGCATGACTAAACACCGAGGCACACGGAATGCTGTTACCTTCCCACCAAAGTGGTACCTATTTATCTACTTGCAATTTCTTGCTTTCAAACTGCTGGGTTGGCAGGAGCTGGGACCAGAGACGGGAGCTCACCCCGTCGTGCGGCACTCGGGTCTTGGAACTGATGAACTACTGACCTTCCAGTCTGCAGTTCAATGTCTTAACCACTTGAGCCACCGCAGCCCCTCTGCCAGTGGTAGTACCACTTAAATAAAAGATTCATAGATTTCTGCTTAAGGTGATAGCTGTATGAGCAGTACTAGACAGACGACAGACAGACAGATTCACAGGAGATCCATTAGAACAGATTTAACTTTTGTCCCAGATAAATTGTTGGGAAGCATTTTTCAGGCTAGAATTGTTCGATATATACTAGCACAAACCTTGCTAAGGAAGGATCTGGGAAGGGAATTCTTGCCTCACAAACCACCTAGAATCCCTTGGGCTTCTCAAAATGGGACCCATCTGCTAGACTAGGCACTGTGCACTTGGGACTTTCCCAGAGCTTTTTACAAGCTCCCTCACAAAAGACTTCTAAGAGGCTTTCATGAGATTAAAGGGTACGGCCTTGTCAGGATAAGCAGCTAGTTTTTTTAAAAAAGGGTCATGTGGGGCAAGAAAGATAGCCGCTCCGTTACCTCCACAGACACTTGTTTTGTGTGCCTGTCAGGTGGGTGGGAGGGGGTAACTCTCCTGCCCCCTGCCTTGCACCAGACCTCGAAGGAAGCCCCCTGGATGCACTGGACCTCCTTGAATCAGTGTGGGGCTTTATGTGTGGAATCTGAAGCATGGATCCGGTGAGGGGCTTACATGCACAGAGGAAGAGCAGAACCCCTGGGCCACACTGGCATCAAGGGCAGTGAAGAGGGAGAGAATAATTCCTTGTTTCCTTTCATGTTTCAAACAAGAAAAGTTGGTTATTCTGGCACCGGCAGTCTTTGTTTTTCTCTTAGTAATGGGCATTCAGGTGGGAGGGTGAGGGAAATGGAGGGAAAGGGTGTTGCTGCAGTAGACGTCGCTGTGCTTGTTCAAAGCTGCTTCACTAAGGTGCTTGCTAGAGCTTCCCAGTTAAAGTGTCATTGATGTAGAATCATAGAATCACAGAGTTGGAAGGGGCCAACCTCCTGCTCAATGCCGGATCAGCCTAGAACAGGGGCGTCAAACTGATTTGTTATGAGGGCTGGATCTGACATAAATGAGACCTTGTTGGGCTGGGCCCTGTGTGTCATAAAATGTAATGCCAGGTAGCAGAGATATAAACTTTCTAAAAGACACAGACAAACACAATTAAAGATTTTTAAAACTGTGAATAAAACATGTTTAGAACACTAGCACTCTTGCAATATGCTGTTTATTTAACTGATAACTGACACCTCTTGCTCTGAATTATTCTGTGGAAATATCTGTGTTGTAGTAATCTTGAGTACGCTGTTCAGGTGTGTATCTGTAAGCTGCAAACCTACTTTTGATTTATTGACAGTCATTACAGAAATCTCATGCTCAGTGTTCTGAGCCTAGGACCCAGGGGAAAACATGAAATGGATGGGCACTGTGAGCTTTTGTACATAAGTTGCTTCATGTGCTGGTCAAGAACATGAGAAGGCATCCTGACACAGACTGAGGGCCATGTGTTTGTCTACAAAACTTCTTCCCCAGAGAAATAACTACAACTTCCTACAAAGGAAATGTCCTTGGTGAACTTGGTCTGGACACACACACTCTCAGCCTAATTCCACCACACTGGCTTGTTGTTATGTCTCCTCTAAAATAGTTCACATTTTTTTCTTAAAGACTGGATCATGAGGACATGAATACAGTGAAAAGGGGGAGCAAAGTAGCAAGGCACACAAAAACTCATACCCTGAACAAAGCTTTGTTGGTCTTAAAGGTGCTTGATATTTTTCCCATGTGATTGAGGCAGCTCAGCAAAGCAAGCTCTTCCTTTTTCCCTCCCTCCCTTTAGGGAGGAGCCTCAGTCAGGGGAAGGAAGGAAAGACTTCCCTTTGTCTCCTGCAGCCTGGCCAGGAAGCAAGCTCTGGTTGTTCCCTCCCTCCCCCTGGGAGGGGGGAGGAGCCTCAGCCAGTTCTTTACCAGACTCAATCGTACAGGAGAGGCTTGCCTATCTATCTCCCCTGTGTGACTGAGAGAGACTGGTAAAGCAAGCTGCAATGTGTCAGCAGCAGCAGAACTGGAAAAGGAACAGCCAGGTCCTTGAGGGCCGGATTGCGGCCCTCTGGGGGCCTGATCTGACCCACAGGTTGCCTGTTTGACACCCTGGCCTAGAGCATCCCCGACAAGGGTTTGTCCAGCTGCTTCTTCAAGACTCCCAGTGCGGGAGACGTCACCACCTCCCCGGGCAGCCGATTCTACAGCTGAGCTACTCTTGCTGTAAAAAACCCAAAAAACCCTAATATCCATTTGGTACCTTTCCCTTTTGTTAGCAGTTAAGGATAACCTTTAGACTCACCCTTTATAAAATGTGAATTGACCCTGTGGGAAAAGGGTTGGGGGGAGGAAGGTAGCATTGCAGCTGAAAGAACTGACTTGGCCTCCCTTTCTTGTCTCCTTTCACCTAACTGCCAGAGGCCCCAATCCCAGCAAGTTGTTGAAACAGCTGTTAGTACTCCAGCCAGAGCAGCAATTAAACGTCTACAAAACGCTCAAGTCACACCTCATCGAAAAAGGGATCCTTCAGCCGTCACTGAAGGGGTAGGAGGACCAAACTGAGGACTACAAAAGAAAAGCACAGCCGGAAGAACACGTTTTTCTTGTGCAGAGCACCACGAGTGGGACTGAAGCCAGGCCGTGAGTCAGGCGACATGAATGTCTATTACTGAGATTACTGTGAATAACCAGGAGGCCATGCAAGATTTTCAAGGTTTTCTTTTTTAAAAATGATTGCATGTTTTTGTGTGCATTCTCCCCCACCCCCCACCCCCGGTCTGCTTCTCTCGGTTTTGACGTAATGCGACCCGTCCCTTTGTTTCCTGCTTCACGGTTTGTTAGAACTGTTCCATGACACACTCCTGCACAAACTAAAGGAATCCTGGGGAGTGTGCAATTATTTTATATAGATTTGTTTTGTTGCAGTGATATTTAGTGACTCCAGCTCAGTTAGTGACACTGTATAGCGCTGCACTGGTATCATCACAGTTTTAGGTGACAGAATGACTGGGCCTCAACCAAACGGTCAGTAGCTGCTGTTTTCATCCTGTATCGTATTGCATATAGAAAATAGCCTGCAGGTGAGGAGCCCGCCGCAGCAGGTGTTTGCCTACATTGGGTTCCTCAGGTTAGTTTTTTCCCTAGCGGTGGGCGTAGAGTCAGCGCCAAAGGGAAATGCCTTTGGGGAGGTTGCCCAGATCTTCCCAGCAGGATCCGAACGGCCAGCGGGAAGCACAGGCCTCCTTCTGTACCAGCACATTCCGTCCGGGGACTTCTAGACTCCAGGGATCAGCAACTCTCCGAAACGAGCCTTGGTGATTTGTGCCTTGGTGTCAGGGTGCGTCGACTGGAAACCGCTCTCCCTTGTTGGCGGTCAGTGCAGTACGAGTGCCAACTCAGCCCTATCGAGGTTATCCCAACGAAGCCAGGCGGCCCGTGAGTGCCTCCCCCAGCAGCTCGGTCTCGAGGGCGATTACGACATCTGTGGCATCAGCAGCACACCTAGGCACACGGGATGGTATCAGAGCTCCCCGAGTTCTGCGTGGCACGTGGCTCTTGTGAGCTTTGTGGTGTGAGTTGTTTCCTTATTGCTTTTCATGCAGTTTTCCTTCTATCATAAACCAAAATGAACTACTTTAAAAAAAAATCTAATAAGGGCAACGAACATAAAAGCACACAAATGCCAAAAAGAAAAGTGGTTCAGTAGTGACTAAAGTAGGATCTAAGGCATGAAGGTTGCCACCTTGGGGAAAGCTTTTCCTAAACAGGCCTTGGAGCAATGAAGTCTGTGCTCTGGCAGGGCTCAAGTTCGTATCAACGGGGTCTGCGCAGGAGGATGGTGCGCAACACTTACGGTGAGTTAGGTTTCATTTGCTTGGAGTATCTGAGCAAAAGGTTTTGGTGCTGCTTGATGGAAACAGAGAGAGAGAGAGAGTGCCAGAGATTAACGTCTGAGTTTGACCAGGAGGACTCTCGGTTTTCATCATCACGGCAGCCACGGTTGCTGGAGGTTCTGTTCCAGGTCTGCCTACTGAAAACCGTGGCGGGACAGTGGGGGTGTACAAGGCCAGAGCTCGCTTACTGCAGGACCCGCAGTAAGTGGACAAGTATATCACCAGTCTCCAGTACAAAGGGCCCCTTCTGACATTCCTTTGGCAGTGTTGGGAGCGAAGGCCGCGGGTTCCCTTCCTTGTGCCGCTCTAGGAATGATGGAAGTTGAAGGTCAGACAGGAAGGTCGGCTAATTTGGCTCCTTTCCCTCACCGGCAGTGATTATCCCAGAAAGTGGGCCAGGCTCGGTGTGGGGAGGGAGCCACGCCAGAGGCCTCGATTGTCTGCCTTTAGGGTGGGGGACACGGCCGCTCCTCCCACAGCGCTGCTGGTAACCTAAGACTGGATCCAGACTCCCTTTTTCGTGCCACATCATCACTTCTGCCACCGCCTTTTGGGTTCTCTGAAGAAATCCCCGTGCGCAGCAGACTCCGTAGCCACGCTGCTTCTCGCGAGCTGCAGGAGGAGCCTTGCTTGCTGTACCGTTCAGCACAGGTTGGATTTCTTCAGGTGACTCATTTTTCTGGGGATCCCAGCAGACGGTGATTGCAAAGGTCTTGTGCACAGTGAGGAAGACAGCAGAGTGGCACGGTGAAACCATTCTGCCCCAACTTCCAAAGCTTCCCTTTCTTTGCCTTCAGTAGTGCCAGGGTGGAAGCACCACTGAACAATGGCTGCTGTTTATTTTTTCAAATACAATCAGTCTCCTCCACCACCCAGTCTTCCACTGAAGATTTCTCTGTGACAAGCAGTGACATTAGAGAGCTAAGAATACTTATTGCACAATCTCACGCTGAACCAAGAGATCCAGGCACGACTGTTAAGCTGGAACGAAAACAAAAGCAGCCTGAACCCGGAAGAAGTAGAGTAGCCAAGGGAAAGATGCCAGCAGCGGGTTCGAGTTCAAAAGCATCCATAGGAATATTTGCACTGAAATAAGCTGTCACTCATAAGCCTTTGGGACTTAGGACATGGGTTCTGTTAGAAAAAATACTCTGCCTGATTACTTATTTCATCCCGAAGACTGAATCATATAAAAACTGTAAAGTTTAATTTTAATGTAAAGCTTAATTTTAATGTAAAATTGTATCTTTTGGATTATTTTTGGTGTAATTTTTATAGCATTTGTATTAAAAAAATAAGACTATTGAATGCCAGAGATGAGCTGAACCTGCCAGCTCCGTTTGCACTGTTAAGGGATACTATTATAAAATGTTGCTACTTATTAAAAGACTATTGCTTCCTGGAGTCTTTGGATGTGTCCTTCCCACTTCTGAATGCTTAATGTGTGTTGGATGCCACTGAGCAAGGCCTCCCACTTCTTTGGACTGTTAGCTAAGCTTATTTCTACTGTGACAGGAGACCACACACTTCAGGCATGCTCCCCTCCCCAGCAGTGAACACATCCCTGAAGCAGCGCTCTTAAGGGTGAGCTGTTCCCTAACCTCAGCCTTTGACAGGCAAGCGTCATATAAAACAAACAAATGTGGGCTGGTGTTGTGCTTGGATAAATGCACCTGCAACAGCTAAACTCTTAGTCTGTTCTGTTTCCCCTTGTAGGAAAGACTGAGGTCTTACCAAGTTAATAAGTACAATTTAAAACTGAATTCTTATAGTGAAACAGAGTAAGTTGTAAGCAGACAGGCTGCTCAGTAGGGAACAACACACACACACCCCCGGCCCCGACCCCCTTGCCCAATAACTCCCTCCCTCTCTCTTTTTTTTTGGCATGTCTTTTGTGCAAGACAGTATTACCTGGTTTAGCAAAAACTGTCAAAAGTCGTGTGTATATACTGTAAATTTTGAACCGAAATGTATGTTTCAGTTGACTGTTTCTTAGAGGCGGGGGGAGGTTAATAAAGCTTTTATTAAATCTTAATAGCCTGACTTTCCTCCCTGTGGATACTTTTTTTGGGATAGGCTGAAGCTTATCAGTAAATTCCCCCACATCCTTATTCTTTCAATCCCCCATCTCCATTGTGGAAATGCTAATTTTGATGTACCTTAGAACTGGTTCACTTTTAAAGGTTTCTTATTGAAGTGCAGGCATGTTTGGGTACAGAACTGTACCATGTGGGGTTGGCTGCTCCCCCGAGAGAAATGTTAAGACCCACCTAAGTCAGAAATGTAAAGTTAAACACTTTCCACTTCTGTCTGCTATGAATAAACGGAGGTCAAGAAAGGAATGAGCCTTCAGTGTTAGGTTAAAACAGCTCAGCTCCCTTCAAGAACAATATTTTTTAAAAACCCAGGCAACCTGATATTGTATTACTGCACATTTAGAGCTGGTGAGTAGGGGTGTGGGGGGAAATGCTGGTATTTTTCAGCTTCAGGTAAAGCAGACCCCCAAAATACCGGTAAATGCCGAAGTTCCTCAATCCAATACCAGTAAGGTATTCGGATTGGGGAAATATTCAGTATTGCCGAATATATTCGGGCTGATTTACACCACCAGAGGGAAAGGAGGCATGTTAAAATGCCTTCTTTCCCTCTGGTAGCCCCTACAGATTTCCCTGTCAATCTCACTTCCCGCTAATCAGCTGAGAGTGAAATTGACAAGGGAAAGCCTCTCTCTGCCTTCCCTTCTCTAGCTGACATGTCCTAGCTGGAGGAGGGCAGGCAGGGAACCCAGGCACATTTAGAATGTCTTTCGGGGAGGGAAAGAAATGCATTTCTGAGATCAGGGAGGGAAAGAAATGCATTTAAATATGCCCCCCCCACACACTCCCGAGTCTTTTGCAGAGAGGCTCAGGGAAGAAAGGGGTCATGTGTGCATGCCTGCATGCCTGCCTTCCCTTCCCCAGCCTGTCTGCCGTGGCAGGCAGGCTGGGGAAAGAGGGCAGGCATGCAGAGATGCCTGGGTTCCCTTCCTGACCTTCACAGCTTCATGGCTGTGGGGCACCTGGAGAAGATCAGGAGGGCAACCCAGCCATGTTTAAAGTGCCTTTCTTTCCCTCTCCGATCTCGGGAAGGGAAAGAAAGGCATTTAGACCCAACAGCTGACTGGCAGCTCAGGTTGTTAGGTTTAATTGAGTCCTTTTTTGGAGTATAGCAAAAAGAATCCCCCAAAAAGCCGGATAATATCGGCTTTTTTGGGTTCAGCTATACTGGTAGCCGAATACAGATCTCTGATCTGTATTTGGCTTATGTGATACCCAAAAAATAGCTTGTTGGTAGTTTTCCAGTATCTTTTGGGTTCGGCTATAGCTGAATGCACACCCTACTGGAGAGCAAACTGAAGAGCCCTTCTGATAGTTAATGTTGCTTTATTTATATTAACATTTTATATCCCCCCCCTTTCCCCTTGGTTCAAGGTGTATTTTGCTAGTATCTGCTGTCAGCAAAATACTAAGATGTATGGACTAGCACAGAGGGGAAGAAGACACAGTGGTTAAAGAACCAGCCCTGGTGGCTTTTGAAAGGACGTTGTGAAGGGGTGAATGTAGATATCTTTCTAATGCATTTATTTGAACACATTTTAATCCCACCATTTATTTATTTATTTATTGGATTTATATCTCGCCCTTCCACGTGGGCTCAGGGCGGCAAACAGGAGGCAAAATGCCATACAACAAAATTAAAACATAAAGGGCAAGCCAAAAATAAATACAAGCCATAAAACTCCATTACAACTAAACAATAAAATGGTAAATGACACAGAAATCACTATATGGTCCAGAAATCACTATATGATCCACTATATGGTCACTTTTCTGAGAGCAAGTAGATCAAGGTGGCTAGCAAAACACTAAAATAAAAAGATTAAACACAGTAAGGCTGAATATCTGCCATACAAGGAGACTGATACACCACGGGGGGGGGGGGGAATACCCATTTCTGCTGCCTAACAAAAAGGAATATGAACCGTTTACAATGTGGCCTCAGTCACTGACTAACTTGATAACCCATTCAGGCACATTTTATGAATATCATCACACTTTTTTGTGTGTTGTTTGGTTTTTGCAATGTAGATCTGTAAAATGGGTCGGAAAGGGAGCTCAGTTTGAAAAGGGGAGGGGTTAGATTGTGTTCAGTTCACAGCAGCCAAGGGATTTTAGGGTTGGAGTTCAGTGCCGGTTGATTGAGGAGGGGGAATCTAAATCAGTGTGTTTGTCCAGAGGGCTGGCTCTGCAGTCCTGTGTTGGGCTCAAGAACAAGCTGCTGCAGAACACTCACTCGAGAGCCTGGCTGGAGAGTTCTGCTGCGAGGAGCCTCTCTGCCCCACAGTTTCGGCCAGGCTGACCTCTCACCAGTTAGGAAAAAACAGCCGGACTTCTGAGTTACCATTTTTCCTGGAGAACCAATGGCGTGTATAGCTGCCTTCCGGCCAACTGTTACTGTAACTGCTGTCTCTTTGTACCTCTGGGCGTCCTATTTGGGGAGAGTCGGCTGACCTTTGATGACAGAAGTCCATCAGTGGCTATTAGCCACAAGGTATAGATGGGAACTCTCAGTCTGGGGCAGGTGATGCACTCTATTCTTGGTGCTGGAGGGGGCAGCAGTGGGAGGGCTTCTGGTGTCCTGGCCCCACTGCTGGACCTCCTGATGGCACCTGGTATATTTTGGCCGCTGTGTGACAGAGTGTTGGACTAGATGGGCCATTGGCCTGATTCAACACTGGCTTCTCTTATGTTCTTATGTTCTTATGACTGGTGACTGTCAATGAAAACAAATTTCATTGGAATCAGTATTCAGCCATCTTCATTAGGGCCATCCTTTGGTAAATACTAAACCATATCAGATTTTCTTCTGTGCTCTGTCCAGCATTTTCTCTCATTCAGTGGTATCCATGATTTTTATAGTTCACTATGGTTGACTGCAGATGATCCCCCCAACAACTACCCCACCCCCTATAAGTAATGACTGAGGAGGCTGTATCTGGCAAGGAGTGCTTGCAGACAAATGTTTATACTCTGAAAAAAAACTTTGTTGGTCTTTAAGGTGCCACTGGACTCAAACCAGGCCCATAGCCAGGATTTTTTAATTTGGGGGCCTTTTAATAAGTTGGGGGGCACTGACGTCACACACAAAAATTATAAAAACTCACGCTTGCCCCTTGGAGCAGGCAACCGCTCATCCAGGGAGGCCTCCCATGGCAGGGCGAGGGGCTCCAGCAGCAACAGAGCCAAGGAGGCGGGTGAGGAAGTGTGAATGGTGCTCTGAAAACCAAGCACTGTGGAGCTGGCCTCCACTGGCACTCTGGCTGGGCACCCAAACAGAGGAGGAGGAGGAGGAAGAAGAGGTGCCCTGGATCACACCACGCAACTGCCTCAGCTCCGCTGAAAGTTCCTGCACACTCAAAGCCCGCCGGCCCCACCTTGCCTGCTGGCCCACCCGCCTGGCTGCCTTATGCTGCTTCCTGTGGCGGCAATGCTCAGGAAGGCGCGGCAGTAGTGGGGAAGCAAGCCGCCACAGGAAGGGGAAAGTCACATTCGGTGTTGCTTGGAGCTAGAGGGCTCCTCGTCCCAGTCTCACAGGAAGAGCAGAGGGGATGAAAGGCCTCCTTTCACAAGATGGTGCAATGCTGAACACCTACCCACACAAGAAAAACTTGCAAGCCGCACTTGGGGAAGGGGCGGCGGTGGGGAAGCAAGCCACACTTGAAAGGGCAGCAGCGGTGGGCTTGGGCTCGATGGAAGTTGGGGGGGGGGCTGGGCCCTGAAATGCCCCACTGTAGCTACGGGCCTGGCTCAGACTTTGTTCTGCTGCTTCAGACCAACACAGTATCCCACCTGAATCTAACTACTGGAAATTAATGTGTTGGGTTATCCACTGAGAGCCAAACCCAGTCTTTTTCACAAGGCATTCCAGTTGATCTTCCATTCTCCAGTGCAACTTAGAGCAGATGCATGACTGAGATGTGGCACCCGAGCCCATGTCACCCCTGGTTTTTTTCTGGAACGGTGCAGCACACAAAGCAGCAGCAAACCTATGATTTGGAAGTTGTGTAGATAGGCCTAAAATCCAATTGGGGGGACTTAACAGATGATAGCTTAACTGGGGTTCTGTGTTCTGACAAGGGGGGGAATCAAATGTACAACGATAAATGGCCAGATATAAATTAATCCTCAGAAGTTACAATAAACACCAATCTTATAGGTGTGGTATTTTTAGTACTACCTTTTTTACATCTTTGTGTGCAAGCAAACATGAAAACGGTGGCGTCCCAAGTGCTCCAGCTATCCATTATGATGGTGGAATCGGAACTCAAGTGCCCATTATGTGCGAAGTGGATGTTCTGTCAGGCCCGCAGTGGACCTGGGCTGTCTCCTGCTTCTTCTTCCAGTTCTGCTGCTGCTGCGTCATCGTAGGTTTGCAGCTTACAGATACACACCTGAACAGCATACTCAAGATTGCAACAGCACAGACATTTTGATGCAATAATTCAGAGCAAGAGGTGTCAGTTATCAGACACTGTTAAATAAAATATTGCAAGGATGCTAATGTTTTAAGCATGTTTTTATTTTAACTATTTTAAGTGTCCCTGACAGTACATTCTATGACACACATGGCCCGACCCAAGAAGGTCTCATTTATCTGAGCTCCGGACCTCATAACAAATGAGTTCGGCACCCCTGCTCTAAGGGGTCGCCATAAGTTGGCTATGCCTTGACAGCACTTCCCACCACCAATAAACAGATGTGCATAAGCCATAATTTCACAAGAAAACCTGTAATGTATTGCGGTTATCCTCCACCTGTTACAGAGCTACCAGTTTTAGGAAGACCTGCTGCTAAGGGTCAGGCATAAACACAGAAAGTAAAGGGTGCTGGGCTCCTTGCGTCTGTTTATGCGTATGCTCAGAGGTGCACCACAGGGAGATCTTTCAGCAGCAGAGAGGATTCCTTTTTAGGACAGGCAGGTTCAGAGACCCTGGTTTCTCCTCCGGCTCTGGAAAGGGTGAAGACCGCTACTGTATTGGGCAAGGAATTCAGCTGCGTAAGTTTCAACGCTCAAATTAGGCTTGATGGTGGGAATGCGGTCAAGTCACCACTGGCTTATGGTAACCCCTCATGTAGTTTTCAAGGCAAGAGGCGTTCAGAGGTGGACTTCCTCGGTGGTCTCCCATTCAAATCCAAACCAGGCCGACCCTGCTTAGCTTCCGAGACTGGGCCATCCAGGTCAGGGGAAATTACGCTTACGTCACATCATTTATTCTCATTTCATTTATAATGATCCAAGATCAGCCCACAGTTTGCATAACTGAGAACTGGTCACAAAATTAGCACAGTACCGGGACTGCCAGGACACAGACCTTTACTGGGTTTATTTAGTCCTGGAAAGAAGAGTTTCAAGCAGTTAAAAAGCATTTTTTCACCCACAGTTCTGTAAAGAGAGGCACACAGACCAATTTGGTGGTAAATAGCAAGTATTTATTTGAAATGAAAACAAAAAAAAAGGTACCTGAACTATTGCATTTAATCATGTATTGTAGTTGTGTTACTCTACCTTTTTGCATTGGAGACAAATATACAAGAAACATTCAGATATCACAGATTGCACACTAGATAGTAATTCTTCAGGCCTTTTACATAACCACCAAAAAACAGATAATTGGATTCTGCAATATAGTACAAAATTCCACCCCTCCAGTCATAGCCAGTTATCTTTAGTTTACTCCGGTTGCTGTACAAATAAGTGGCCATTTACCTAGGGCGCGTTACCAGTTAATAACAGGACAAAAAATATACATTGTACTGACACAAAAAGTCAGTTGTGTTAAGTCATGCAACAAGTAACCAAACTTGCTGAAATTAAAAATATTTTCTAAAAACAGTTTCAACTGCATAAATATTTTTATACACAGTTCATTTACTAAAACAAAAAAAGGAGTATTTGAATGATACAAAGCCAAAAAATAAGTTTCTACGGATTTTTTTTTTTATACATGAGAAAGTGCAAAATAACATTTCTAAAGTGTTTTTGCTGTTGGACTGATGCAGGCGAGAGGCAGCCAATCTCGTCTTCGTAAGCATGGACACTACAGCCACTACGAACAGAAAGGGGGCACGGGGATGCCCCACAAAAGGAAAACACCAAGGGACGAGGCCGGAGGAGAGACGTGAGGTTCTCAGCAGAGGAACGGGCCAGTGGGAGACTTCTGACTCAGCAAGGCGTTTTGACGCAAAAACGTCAGTTGCCCCTTGGAGAAACAGAAGGCCATGGAGTGTGAAGTAGTGAGCACCTGCCAGACTAGTTACTCCAGAATACCTCCCCCATCCTCCAGTGAAAGTCTGAGAGTTTTGTTAAAGGAGATCCAACCATTGGCAAGGCCCAGCTGCACAGAGAGTGGAACTGCTCAGCATCCATTCCTTCTAATAGCAGCTCCAGGCAAGTAGCCACTAGAATGAATGGAGCGTGGGCAGTGCACAGTCTCGGTGCAGCTGAGCCAAGTCAAGTGCCCCCCCATCTCACCAGCAGGAGATTTCCACCACCACCACCCCACCCTGTTGGCTATGTGAATGTGTAGAATTCACTCCCGACTAAGCAGCTATGGGTGTGCAACCTTCACCAAACTTTAAATACGCCAGCCATAGGTTTAACACAACCATCCGTGGGGGTGGGGACCTAGAGAAGAGTGCCAAATGTCAAAAGTGTAGAATAACACTGGTACGTGGTGTCCATGAGGTTAACACTCGCTCAGGAAAAAAAAACCTTTTTACAAAAGAGAGAATGCCGTAAACATCTACACATCCTGCCTTCTTCTAATGACCCAGCATTAGTTGCATTGCCCTCCAGTGCTAAGAATTTCATTTGGAATAATAAAAACTGGATTGTATCTTTCCCCTTCAAGTTAAAGAGACAGGCTTCTGGGTTAAACTAAGTGAATTTATTGAAGAAATGGAAATGCCGTGGACTGAGGGGAGCTCTCCGACAATTTCAAACACAATCCGTCCGTCTGTCACAGCTGTTAAAAAGACACCCTTCTCAAAATACATTCTTAACCTTCTAATCAGTGCATAAATCTCTCTTACAAGGAAGATTAAGTGGACCCAAATGCCAATGAGATGTGTCAGAAGCCGGGGGGTGAGTGGGGGGTGGAAGGCTTTCCTTTTCCCTGTGCAAGATACGCAGACCACTGCAAAGCCTCCTGCTGTTTTCCCTCAAAGCGGTACCAATCCCAGTTTCCCTCTGTTTAGCCCCCCAGGGACATGTCCCTTTGGTTTCGCTTCCCAGTGCACAGTGTTTTTGGTGACCTTTCTCTTCCCACAGTGAGTCTCCTGTGGACCGTGAGTAACCAGTTCTCAAGACCAAGGCTTCTCATCACCCGCTTGCAGAATCCACATGTACTTTGCACTGAACAAAAGAAGCCACAGCTCCTTTCGAAAACCTCATGTCCCCAGTGGGGCTGAGCTGGATGCATGAGGTCCCCTCTCTGTGAGCTGAGGCATCTCTTGCACTGAGAAAAAGAGCCACTTTAAACAAAGAAGCGCAGATGTTAGATCTTAAATGCCCAACCTGCAAGACAGAGCGCCTTTAGTGAAAATCAATGTTCCCAAAGTTAATGCTGTGCCGGTGAACGGTGGGGCAGTTCGGCGAAGGCTGCGGGGAAGAAGCAAGCCTCATCGAAGTGCGTGGAAAACGGGCCATCGGTCTCTCAATACTCCCGTTCATTTCGGGGGCGGGGGGGGCTGTGCACCAGAAATGTGAATCATTTGTTGAGAGCAAGGACTGCAAGGTGTTCCTGCAGCCAATACCTAAGAGAGAAAAATATGGCAGGTATTGCGACTGTTTAGTTTTCTTCTCCTGTGTGTGCGCGTGGGGGGGGGGGGCGGTGAAGAAGAGTTTCTCATGCAAGCCATTTACTGCTATCTGGGGTCAGAGCCGGCCTTTGCAACACCCGGGCCGGCTGATTGCTGCAGTGGTGGAGAATGAGTCCGTCAGCAGGGTCCGCTCTGTATAAAAAGAGACCTTATTAAATACGAAGACAGAGGCGCTGGAGAGCTTCAGTATAAAAAGTAATGCCGCCCAAGAGGGTACTTGTTATCTTACAGTTGAGGATAAACTATCCCAAGTCCTATTGTCCCCCTCCCTACCCCACCCCACGAGAAAACAGGTTGGTTTTTGTTCTTTTCAAAATTTCCCTTTTCTATCTGAAGAGCCTGGTTTAAATTAAGGTTAACGCAAGTAACTTAAAAGACAAACATGCAGCCAGGATTGGAAAGAAAGGAAAAATCAAACCAAAAATAACAATAATGCCTCTTGATGCTTTTCCCCCTTGTTTTTATAAAAAAGAATTTCATATTTAAGTAGACAGAGGAGCTAAAGTATAGTGGTTGGTCTGAAGTCCCATGTAACAGGCAGTTAAGTTCGTATTTAGATAAAAAGGCCATTATATCTATTTACAGTATCCACAGTTTGCTTGCAGAGAAGGCAGATTTACAACTATTTTCTAAAAAGCTGCCTCCTTCCGGCAACACAAATAAGGTGACTAGCTCTACGAAACCAAGACAGAAGAAGAGAGGGCGAAAAGGAGGGGCGTGTCGTCCTTGGGGCTGCGCTGGCCGGGAAGCGGGGGCCTCGGGAGCTCAGCCACAGATGCCGTCGCCCGCTTGCCTCCCCGCGGCCACTCACAGACCGTGTGGATCTCTCCGTCCCCCTCTTGCCAACAGACACTTGAAGTCAATGATCCCTTTTTTCTCTTGCGGTGCTTTAGCACACGAGTCGTAAGATGAAGCGTGTGAAGGGCCAGCACTGCAGTTCCCTTCTGAATGTGCTACTCATTCCTGCCGCAAAGTCGTGGAGTTCTCGAGGCCCCTTTGCCCGCGTGTTGTGCGTCTCTGCCCTGCTAATTCCAGGACCCCTCTTCGGGGCCTCGCTCGTGCTGCAGGTTGTAGTAACAGTTCTGGCACACCCGCACTGGGGAGGAGATTTTCAGACGCTTGATTTCGGACTGGAAGCGACTGCACCTGAACAAAGGAACGTGAAAAGCGTTAAAGGGTTTTTGGGGGCGAGGGGCTTGGGGTTTTTTTTGCATGCACTCATTTGATCATAGCCAGGGTTAGACTTGCTGCGGGGGGGGCCTTCCTGATGACACCGGGGGTGGGGGGACTTGCTAGCAGGCAGTCCACTGAACTCAACCAGGGAAAAGCCACCACTGGGACTGAAATGCCATTTCTACCACAGCCAGTGTTAGAGGGGCCAAACGATTGGCTTCAAACGTGTCAATTAAGTGTTGGGTAGTAAGTGTTGGCTGGAGAAGTAACGAGGGTCAAGACAGGTCGGTGTCCAAGGCTCTGCCAAACCACAGAGAAAGACGGCTTTGGGAAAAGCCCGAACAGCAAGGATCAAGCCGTTGCATTTCAGGATGACCAGAGTGTGAGTGGAGCGGTAGCTTGCTGTTATCCATCAACTGGAATCCATCTTTACAGATTAAATGCTGTCCAAACAGCTTATCACGTTTCCTAACTTAATGTCAGAGGTAGCCAGTAATCCTTTGAACTTCTGGGAATTATGCCACTATTCTAGTCCATTTCCACGTAAGATTGTTAATGTCAGCGTGCGCTCACTCACCTAGGATTAGAGAATCACACTGAATGGGTGAAGTGGGGAGAAGAAGGGGAAGAGAGGAGATGCCTGACTACTACTAATACAAACAAAGGGGCCCCGTATTGGCTGCTCTTACAAAGACACTAGCGGCCTGCTCAGGAATAAGCCCACAGGAGAGCAAAGCTCGGTCTTACTTCTGGCAGAAGAGCTGCCCGCAGTTCCTGCAATGGTGACGTCTTTCAGTGAGAGAGAACCGCACGGAGCAGCTGGAGCAACTGTCTCCTCCCTCGTCTTTCACCCAGTGGTCGGCGGCGGAACGGCCGGGTTGGTCGCTCACGGACCAGCTGAACACTCGGCCTCTGCTGTCGCCTACGAGAATCCTGCTGTGATCTCTGCAAAAGACGTGCACGTTACAGCACCTTCTGGCTAGTTCTATGGCTGGCAAGGAGCATATTAGCAGCTGAAGGGATTCCCAGGTTAAGAGAAACCAGCTCCCCCATTTCACTTAAAAAGCTAGAGTATAAAGGCTTGGTCAAACCAGCTCAACATGGCTGCCTGTTGAAGCTTTCTCCTTCCGGCGCTTGCCCACCAAATGCCTCTCGGAAGCTCACCAGCAGAACCATTGCTGCAATTGCCCCTTTGGCCCCCCCCCCAATATGGTATTCCAGAAGTGTGCCTACACACCCACTCCAAACAAAATGGGTCTTGTGAGCCATCTTGCCCAACAGCCACCAAACAGACCAATTAACTACAGAGAATGTATCCAATCAATTTAAATTTATTTGCAACTGGTGGCCAATTTTCCTGATTGGATCACAAGAATGGATTGACTTTGAAGTCAGCCTGTGCTTTTTGGGGGGGGGTTAGGGGGAGGAGCTGTGTCTCGGTGGTAGAACACCTGCTTTGCACGCAGCGGGTTCCAGATTCAATCCCTGGCATCTGCAGTTAAAGTATCCAGTAGCAGGTGACATGAGACCTCTGCCTGAGACTGAGGACAGCGGCTGCCAGCCTGAGTACACAATACTGACTGTGACAGGCCAAGGGTCTGATGCAGTACAAGGCAGCTTTGCATCTGTTCTGATGCCTAAATCACTGGTGCGGCATTGTTTTGAAGACGCACACAGAGAGCCAGTCACTCACTTGGAAATGCCTAGTGCTGTGATCTCCGCAGGATGCGCGTTGTCCTTGCGATCAAAGGCGGTGTGCATAGTTAGCTTGCTCCTAAATACTAGCTGCCGCTCCCACCTGTAGCCTATGAAACAAAAAAGGACAGCGTTAGCATGGGAGGATCCAGCAGTGGACGAGGCCGTCGACTATTGATTCTGTCAGAAATTGCAGCGAAGGCAGTTTGGCGTGTTGGGTGGGGACAGAAAGTCTGGTCTGCAGGTCGCACAGAAGCTACAGTCCTTGTTCAAACCTCCAGGTGGGGCCGACAGAAAGGTAAGGAACCTGAGACCTAAACTCTGAAAGATGCTCCAGTGCAAACAAAACAGAACGGAAACTTGATGACACGGATGGAGAAGAGTTCCCAGTTCCTATGACTTCCCCTAGTACGTATTGGACAAACAGTTGTCTATGGGCAGTGGGTCGAAGGCAGCCCTCTCAACAAAACCACACCGCTGATTCTCCTTTCAAGCCTGCAGACCGGGGTGATCGCCTCTCTCCTGACGGTCTCTAACACCATCTCAACATGTACGGCTGAAGGTGAGAATCAGTTCTAAATGTAACATGTTGGATATAAATGTGTGTCAGGAAGTGGCTTTTGAAGAGAAACGTTTTTTATTTCCTACTATGAGATATGCAATTGTTCTCCCTTCTTTATTTTTGTCACATTATCTGTTTGCCTAAAGTAGTAGTGAGTACATAGAAATGGCAAAAATATGCAGTCTTGAGTGTGCAGCAATGGTGAAATTTAATAATTCAGTTGAAGGTTAAAGGAAGAACTTTTAAAATTCAAGCAAGTTTCTGGCCACAGGGTAAACTTTACAAAATCTAATATGCTATGTTGTACTATTTCCCCTACAGTCCAGTTCTCATACTTTAAACATTACCATTAGTATATAAAAGTTTCAAGATACCTTCAAATATCCACCCCTCAAAATCTAAATAAAACGTATCAATATAACTATAAAATAATATGTAGGCAGATAAAAATGGATCTGATTAGATGGGTAAAGCAGAAAACAGCGGTCACTACTCAAGTTGCAATGATTAAAACGTCCATTCTTCCAAAATTATCTTTTTTATTTTATGTGTTAACTCAGGTAAGATTTTGAAGGACTGGCAATTAAAATAAGACCAATTTATGTTTAACTCTAAAAAGCCAAGAACGGCAAAGTTCCTAAGGTATCATTCTATTAGAGGAGGAGGGTGAGGTATTATATATAATACATGTCCATTTGAGGGCAGGTCCAATGACCTCACCCTCCTCCTGAAAAGGCTTCCGCTTTTAACATTCGTGCCTGAACATTCAACACGTGCTTGACACATACAAACACGCGGACACAACTGAGCCACAATCTCCGCAGGAAGACAATGGCAGCCTTGACTGCAGTGACTGCACGTTTCACCCCACACCGACCCCCACAGACCCCCCACATGCCTTCTCAGGGCAAAACCAGACGTGATGCTAGAAGTTCTGCGAAGGGAACTCCCATCAGCTTTTAAAAATCTGTGACTGGGTGCATCAGGTCTATAATATTCTGGGCCACAGGGTGGGGGAGGGAGGTTTAAGCTGTTTTCTGAATGGAAACACCCCCAGGAGGCTGCAACTCGCTCCCCTGGGTACCCATAACGTGTATGCTTGGCCAAGAGGGCAAGGAGTTTCAAAGGGTGGCTGTGTTGGTCTGCAGCAGAACAGCCAGACTCAAGTCCAGGAGCACCTGAGAGACTAATAAGGTTTTGAGGGTAAGAGCTTCAATGAGTCAAAGCTCCCTTCATCAGATACAAGAGTTGAGAAAGGGAGCCTGGACTCTCGAAAGCTTACACTAGGGGCATGCATTTGGGTCAACCGGAACCGAAAACATACTTGAAAAACACCTTATTGGTATTTTGGGGGATGTATTTCGGAATCCCAAATGTATCCAGGTTTTCCCAGGAAAACAAAACAAAACAAAACAAAAATCCTGAAGAAATCCCAGATATATTCAGGAATTACCAGTAGATCCAAAAACAGAGCAGAGGCAGAAGCAGATTGCTCCCGCCTCTCAGTTGTTTGTTGGGCTTCTAACCGCAGTCCCTTTAAGGTTTAAAGGGACTGCAGAACACAGCCCGAGGATCAGGCTTGGTTGGGCCCGGTGGGGGGAACAAACCCCGCCAGATCAGCTTGGGGCTGGCTTCTTGTGCAGCCTGGTTTAAACCATGTTGCAGCAGAAGCCATCCCAAGCCAGCGTCTGAGTGCCTCAAGGAGCCGTCTCCCAGAGATACGCATGTCCCAGCCAGAATTTGCGTGCCTCAGGAAGCGACCTCCCCACAGCACACAGATCCTGGAGCTGGCTTCTGCGGTGTGGTTTAAACCAGGCTGCAGGAGAAGCCAAGTCCCATCCTGGTGAAACAAGCTCCCTGAAGAGATCAGGACCCTGCGGGACCTTTTGCAGTTCCGCAGGGCCTGAAAGACGGAGCTCTTCCACCAGGCTTTCGGTTAGGGAGCTGCCACTATTATAGAGCCCTGGTTCCTGGTCTTAACATCTGGCCTGTGCCTCCGGAAGATCGTGAGCAGGTCTTAACATCTGGCCTGTGCCCCAAGGAAGAGTGGGAGCAGAACAATTCTTATAGAATACATCAAGATAAGCCATCTTGTAAAACTATCTTCAGCACTTCATGTAACTGTATTAAAACTGGAATGGTTTTATATGATTTTATGGTATTTTAACTGCATTCATATATATATTGACTGTGAGCTGCCCTGAGCCTGCTTTGCGGGGAGGGCGGAGTACAAATGTGATTAATAAATAATAATAATAAATAAATATAAGCCAGCCCCAGGATTGGGCTGGGTTTTTTAAAAAAAAAAATCAGGTATTTTTCTTCTTGGGTCTACTGGACCAAAAAAATTTCAGGATTTCTGAAAAATCCCAGATCCATACCAGTACTGGGATCTGGGATTTTTCTGGAACTACCAAATCTTGGAGGGTCCAACAGACCCAAGTTTACACCCCAGAAATCTTGTTGGTCTCTAAGGTGCTACGGGACTTAAATCGAGCAGCGCAAACAGTAGCTCTCTGGAGTATTTCCAGGTCCGCAAAATTGGGCAGCGGGCGGCTCCCCTCCCAACCATGGTCCCGACTGAAATTGCCTCAACTAATCTGGGATAAAAGTATCCAGGGAGAGCTTCCAGCAGCACACCTGGCTTGGCCCTCAGCCAGGAAAGCGCTGCCCAGTCCTGTGCTCTGCCAGATCCAGCATCCCGCAACACCACGGACTACGAAGGAATAGTTTACAAAGAAGAATCTCCCTGCCATACCTGGCTTGAGCTTGCTGTAATGCCGTAGCTCCCCTTGATTCGGATGCGGGTGGTTAACCTGAGGGTGGGGGTATCCCTTCGCCTGCCCGTCGGAGTAGTTCACAAAGATGAAACCGTCCTTCTCATCCAAGCTGAGCTGGTCTGACCAGCGCCTCGAGTCATCAGAGCTGCTGTCCGCCGACCACGCCGCCGCCGCTCGGCTGGAGGCCGACCGAGGCCTGTGGCTGGCGCTGCCCAGTTGGTTCTGGCCCTCCAGCGGCTTTGTGTCCTGGCCGAGGCCCTGATCCTCTGCTTCAGAATCACTGCTCTCTTCGTCCTGGGCTTCCTGCCCTATTAGACACAAAGCAGAAAACGACCCCGGTTCACACCCTGCACACCACGACAGCTTTGCCATAAAACAAACACAGCCACATTCACACCATCCATGTCTGGTGGAGGGAGTCGTTTCCCATGTTAATTCCATAGCCACTGCTTGATGTAGCAACAGGAACACAAAGACAAGGCTAACAGCCACCCTCATGTTCATCTAAGCCGGTCTATTAAGGAGAAGCGTGATCTTCAGAAATAAGGCAGACAAGAGTAGAGCATTCAAAGATATGGCCGTGCTTTTCCCTGCTGCTTTGTGACGGAGGGTGTGTTTGCAAGCCCTCTAAGCAAATCAGCCAGCTACTGCAGGCTGATAAAGCCACACAGTGACTCCTCATAAGAACATAAGAGAAGCCAATGTTGGATCAGGCCAATGGCCCATCCAGTCCAACACTCTGTCACACAGTGGCCAAAAATACCAGGTGCCATCAGGCAGTCCCACCAGTAGGGCCAGGACACTAGAAGCCCTCCCACTGCTGCCCCCTCCAGCACCAAGAACAGAGTGCATCACCTGCCCCAGACTGAGAGTTCCCATCTATACCTTGTGGCTAATAGCCACTGATGGACTTCTGCTCCATATGTTTATCTAATTCCCTCTTGAAACTATCCATGCTTGTAGCTGCCACCACCTCCTTTCCCATTCATGCCAATCTGTGGCAGTGAATTTCATGTGTTAATCACTCCTTGGGTGAAGAAGTACTTCCTTTTATCTGTTTTAAAGATGGGAGTGATTCTGTCACTTGAACCACTGGGGGAAGAGTGAAAAACATCGCTCTGGATTCACACATGACTGGGCTTTAACACCACAGTGTGAAAGCCAAGAGTGCAAATCCTCTCATCATGCCCCTAATTGCTCTCTCTATTTCAGCTTTGGACTCTCCCCACATCCGCAAGGGAACTTTATGCCCATTTATTTCCTGCTAGACTGCAGCAACTTGGTACATGATCTAGCAGGCAACGACTGTTCTCAATCTTTCACTTCTCAAGGAAACAAGAGATGAAAGCCTACAGTTAATGACAGGAGCCCCTGAAGAGGCAAGGCCCTTTGAAGTCTCCTTCACCTCCCTCTTTCAGAGGTTCCAGCCCTTCAACACACACACAGTTCATTTTCCCCCCACCTGTATTCCAAACATGCATCACAAGAGCAAATAGTTCACACTTGCAGCAATTCATAGCTGGAATGGGGGGTGGGGGGAACAAACGAACATCATAATTACCTATTTGTGTTTCTGGACATTCTTCCTGTATCTCAAGTACCTCCACGGGTTCAGGAGCTGGTGTTTCTGGGACCTGCAGGAACTCCATCCGCCAGAACTAGGTAAATCAGATCAAAATGTGGTGAGCATACCTGGACTTTGGCACACATTCATGTTTCATTTGATACTGAAGGACTTTGGTTCGGTCCTGAACTTAAAAGTCAGATATTTCTCGTCTTGCTTGCTCAGAAGTGTACAGGATGCTGAAAGTTTACTCATTTAAGAATGTATGTACTGTACTTTCTACAAAAAGGGACTCCAGTTCACGAGTTTCTGCCTCATGTAAATGGTCTGCTGTTTGTTATAATCAAAGTTTGTTCTAAATTACAGGCTGTACAATGCAGAGAAGCTCTTACTTCCCCCAGAACAGTTAGCAGGTTAGCTTGTGCAAGAACATCTAGAAGAACTTCAGGGTTCTAAAAATTACTGTGGAAGTTCATGGAGGTATTTCCTGGAAAACAGGTGGCTGCTGATGTAAGCAATCCAAGATGATAGAAAAGGTGCTTCTCTCAACTTCTCCACTGTGATTTAATTGAACAATGGTAAGAAGAAGAAGAGGAGAAGGAGGAGGAGGTTGGATTTATACCCCACCCTTCACTCCCAGAGGAGTCCCAGAGTGGCTTACAATCTCCTTTCCCTTCCCCTCCCCAGAACAGACACCCTGTGAGGCAGGTGGGGCTGAGAGAGCTCTGAGAGAACTGTCCTTGAGGGAATAGCTTTGAAAGAACTCGTGACTGACCCAAGGTCACACTAGTGGCTGCATGTGTAGGAGTGGGGAATCAAACCTGGTTCTCCCAAATTACAATCCACATTCCTAACCACTACACCAAACTGGGTCAGCATAGGTTGTGCATACTTTTTACTAAAAAGAATGTTAGCCAATCAAAAATATCTGTAATCACTTCTCGAGTTGATAATTTCTGCAAACATGAATAGTATTTTGACATGCAACCTGGAAGCCAACTCTCGTACTTCAACCCAAGATATAAGTGGCTGGAAACTATGCACTCTTTTTGTCTGCAATAAAATCCTTTGACTAAGCTAACCCAGTTGTAGCTGTATCATCTGCAGTCTCCATCTGTATAGCTGTATATTGAAAGGGAGAAACCCATTCACCGAGTTGGGCAACCTGAAAATCTTGGACTGCCGTCTTGGACCCTCCTCAAATTAACCTGGTAATAACTGATGCCTATAATAGATATATTCTTAGCCACCAGAAATATCTTTATCCTGTCTTGCCAGATTCAAAGCAGTGAATTGTGAACTAACATTTGTCGACATTAAAACAGACAGGGAATGAGTATGGTCATTTTCACAGAGCAGCAAGGCTCATCCACAGTAGAATGGTAAGATTCGTGTCCAGTAGCATCTTAGGGACCAACAAGATTTTCAGGGTATAAGCTTCCAAGAGTGTTTGACAAAGGGAGTTAGCCTCTAGAAAGCCCGTATCCTGAAAATCTCGTTGGTCCCTAAGGTGCTCCTGGTAGAGATTGGCATGAATGGGAAAATTCAGTTGGGCTCGTAGTTCATGGCGTGTCTAGTCTGTGAATCACGAACCGTCACAAAGTTTTAGGGGCTAAACGAACTTGTTTGATTTGTGAGGTTTGTGACTCAACAGAATGCCCCCCCCCCGGGCATGTTAGAGGCACCAAACCTGCAGGGGATCTCCGGCGTCCCCTCCTCTACCAACCCTCCAAGTTTGGTGACAACTGGATTTATGCAGTCCGAGTTATGGCACCCCAAAGAAGGCACCCCCAGAAAAGTGCTTTCTCCGGAAGTGTCAGGTGGTCATTTTGACAGGCACAGGTTCAGGAGTGTATAGAACAGATCCTGTGTAAGCTACAGACATCAAAGTTGCAGGGGACCTCCCTCGGATGCTCCTCTCCATGCCCTCCAAGTTCCACCCCACCTGTTGCTTTGAAGTTTGGTAAATATTTAGATTGAGCAGAGACAATTCATGAACCACCACAAACAGTCTGAAATGCCGGTTGACCTGCCACAGACTTCACTTTGCGAACCACAAAGTGGCCAAAATTCATTATGAATTTTAGTTTGTGAGCTGGTTCATACCCATCCCTGGCTACTGGACTCAAATCGAACTGAGTATAGCCAGGATCCAAAGAACTATACCAAGAGTTCCACTAGCCCAGTGTGATACATTCAGAAAAAATTGTTTATTACTGGTACAGCCCAGATGCAGGTTTAACTGCCTCATATACTATTTGAGAGAAGTAGGCCTCTGTGATTTGGCAAGAGTTTCTCTGGCAACTTCAAAACACTAATTTGTTATTAAAACCAAATGGTCAAAACCACAGAGGAACACTTGAAAAATGCTTCATAAACCATGGAAAAGCGATTCAATTTATTATTCAGAAGAAAAATATCTTTAACAGGAAAAGGACACATATGCAATCTCAGCAGCCCTCTAATGTACACTTAAATTCATAACCATCATATTTATGGCTCTTCCTGCTCATGATGAAGAGCTGGGCAAACTAACAACGCATGAAAAATCCCATTACCATTTACCTTGACATTAATTCGGCAGTTAAAATAGTATTACATTCCTGACCCTGTTTGTCCTGCTTGCCAAGATTAAATGAGGTGGAACATTTTACCCACTTGTTTAGAATCTGATCTTTGAAGCTACTTCAGCAGTAGTTACCTGAACAGAGAAGGAGCTGCGATTTGGAATAAGTCCCTAGAAATTCTACGCAAGGAATTTCATGACACATTTTAAGAGGATAATGTAACGTCAAGTATTATGGAGATTTAGTTTCTGTGTCTCTCATTAATATATGCAAACTGTCCGCTAAGTGGGGAGGGGCCGTGGCTCAGCAGTGGAGCATCGACATGCAGAAGGTCCCAGGTGCAATCCCCGGCATCTCCAGGTAAGACAATCAGGCTGCAGGTGATGTGAAGGACCCCTGCCTGAGGCCCTGGAGAGTTGCTGCCAGTCTGAGTTGACAATACTGATCTTGATGGACCAGGGGTCTGATTCAGTTATAAGGCAGCTTCATGTGTTCCAGACTGGGGGCAGAATACGTCTTAAGTGGGAGGTGGTCATAGGAACAGGAGAAGCAGGGACACATCATGGACCCCACAACGTTAAATAGTTAGAGAGAAATGCCATCCCTTCCATACATTTATCCCAGCGTCACCATCGGTACTTACTCGGACCACCCCATCCGAATGCCCGGTCACAATGACGTTCTGAGTATCCCACTCGTTCATTTCCGACATGCAGCAGCACAGAATTTGCTGGCTGCGCCCGGTGAAAGTATTCACGCTCACTATGGGATTGCCGTTAATGCTCCACACGTGGATGTAAGTGCCAGCACAGGATACAATATCCCCCTGGAAAAGGAGGAAAAAAGTTCTAAGCACGATTACATCTTAAAAGAAAATCCTCAGCCAACAGCGAGGGCTATCTGACATAAGACCGTGTCATCATTTGATATTCCAAGGGCGGGGGTGGGGGGAATCTCGGTTTCTGAAGAAAGGCAAAGCTGTGTTTGGCCAGCTCGAGAATCTCCAAGTGACTCAAGACCCCGTCAGGTCTTGACTGTGTCATCCAGCAGTGACATTCTAATTCAAGGCAAACGGAATGCTTTTCATATGTAGCTGTGATAACACGTGGAAGGCCAAGCATTGTGCAGGTATAGCCAATCACAAAAGCCGTTTCTTCCCGGCTGTGGCTTGGAGCGTGACACTGGGGAAAACCAATGATCTGGTCCCACCCATGCGACGCTCCACCACCGATACACAGCCCTCTCCTAAAAGAAGGGCTTCTGCTTTTGCAGGGAGAAGGCCCCCGTTTCAGTCCCTGGCATCCCCAGATAAAAGGATCAGGTAAGCAGGTGATGATGTGAAAGACCCCCCACCTGAAACCCAGGAGAGCCACAGCCAGAATAAGACAATACTGACCTTGATAGAACAAGGATCTGACTCAGCGCCAGACAACTACTTCATGTATTCAGTCACTGTGGGATGAAGCTGTAGGGAAGCCACTCCCCTGCAGGGAAGCCACTCTATCGTAACGTACGATAGAGCCTCTGTACTCTGCAGAATCAGGCTCCCCAGCTCTCCGGCCATCACAAATCAGGCGCGAGAACAGCAAACAAGGCTTTCAGAAGAGGAGAGCCATTCACTGCCCAACTACCAATGCCAGATTTCTAGATCCAGCCAGCAGACAGGCTTTAGTCAACTGGTGGCAGCCAACTTACAGCAACTCTGTAGGGTTTTCAAGGCGAGAGGCGAACGGAGGAGGTTTGCCACAGCCTGCCTCTGCATAGCGACCCTGAACTCTCCCATGGTGGTCTCGCCAGGGCCAACCCTGCTTAGCTTCCGAGATCTGGCAACACGAGGGCTGGCCACACGGCCATCCAAGTCAGGTTTTAATCAATTAATGTATTACTTATTTTACAAAAATGTATACCCCTTCCTCCCCTCCTAAGTGTTTACAAAGTGCCTTTCTTTGCTGTCAAAAGGCCAAGGGGGACTTTCCTGCTGTTTTCTCACTTAATGACACATGAACAATGTATCGTCTTAAAAAACCAACACTGAAGATTTGTATGTGGTGGTCCGACCCAGTAGGGAGAGGATGGTCTTGGGCACAAGCAAATAAAAGTCATTTTCTAAGCAGGATAACTCGTAAAAGAAGCAGCCAATGAAATCTTCCAGAAATCCGCATCTAGCAAGGGTGCTTAGCCAGTGTACGTTCATTCATACCGTCAGTTCGTTAATGCAGAGCGCCGAAACTGGGGCCCGGTGACCTCGAAGCTGGGTTACGAAGGAGAGTTTATTCAAGTCCCAGATGATGCAGGTCCGGTCACGGGATCCGCTCACAATGATGTGATAGGCCAGTGAAGCCGTTAAACACGTGACTGTCTCTGTGTGGCCCAGCAGCGCCTAAAAGGAAAGCGGAAGAGGATGTGATGTGTGCCAAAACATTTGCCGATACAGACGGTAGATCTGTTTTGCTTTCGAGAAATTGGAAGTACAATGCAAACTGGGGGACACACACACACACACACACATTATTACTTGTTTGTCACAGCAAGTTAAATATGGTTTCGGAGCAACACAGGGCTATGGAAAGAGAATATAGAAGTTGCAAACTCTAACTGTGTCAATGGGAATTTCCCAAGCAAACCTCAGTGAACTGAACAGAGAATGTGCATGGTGAATTCAATAAAGAATTAATCAGAAAAGGGTTTCGTTCAGGAAGTTCAAAACAGGCCCCTTACCCAAGTACTATCCCAACACTCATTTCTAGCCTAAAAAATCTCTACAGGGACAAGCGTTCATTTGGTTGGCTGGAAAGGTATCGAACGGGGTTGAAATAGATCCTTACCTGCTTAAGAGTGAGTGCTTTGGCTTTTTCCTTGGAAGTGCCCATTTCCCATACACAGACCACTGTGCTGGTTCCCCCAGTGATGACCAGCTTGGGATTTGGGCAGATTGCACAGAGAACCTGGCCCCATTCCGAGAGGCATTCATAAACAATCACAGCCTAGAAAGTGGGGGGAAAAGGTTGAACAAAGCCTGGGTCAACTTACCAAGTAACAACTAGTTCAAATCATTTTGTCTGTCTCAGAAAGAACCAGTTTGGGGAAAGGCGGTAATTTCATGTATCAAACCCCCCAGACCCAGCTGTGGGAGGGAAAAGCGGGAACACGTTTCCTAGAGTTTGGTCCCATAACCTTATAGCTGGTTTCTCCTTCCCCAAAAGGCCGCAGGGCACTTTGAAGTTCCACCCTCCACCATGGAGCCGGGCTCAGGGACCAGTCTTTGTTTGCAGACAGGGAGCAAACCCAAGGAGGGAGTGCTGGATGGTAAATAACAGGGGCAGCCCCCAACATGAAATGCTCCGGATTTTTTTACTATTCACAAGATGGTGCTCTAATAAATTATATGAGTCAATTTCAAGATGTGAAATGTATAGGAACTGTTCATCAGAAACTGTTTGCTTTCCCTCTCTTCTCAATTTAATGATATGCTCAAAGGAGAGGGGTTATGGCTCAGTGGCAGAGCATCTCCTTTGGATGCAGAAGGTTTGAAATTCAATCCCTGGCTTCTTCAGTCGAATGGCCCAGGTACAGGGCCGGATCAAGGTGTTTCTGCGCCCTAGGCGAGGCGCATATGCCAACATCCCGGTGATGCCTGGAAGCACTTTTGCCGCCACCTCCTCCCCCCCCCCCGAGGGGGAAGGGGGAGGGTGGGCAAGCTGTGGCGTCCTTCTGCTGGCAGTGGTGGTGAGTCCCCACTGGCCGCTGCCATGCCACCTCCGCCTCCTCCCCCCCGAGGGAGGAGGGCAGGCGAGCTGTGGTACCGCCTCCTGCGCCCCAGCTGGGTGTCCCCCTGCTTCTCCTGCAGGGCTTTTGGCGGCAGCCCACCCCTGCTCCCCTCCCCGGCCCCTTCCCACGGTGGCGGCCGCCTAGTTAGGGCAGCAGGGGGGGCTTTGGGCGGGGGGCGAGGTGCAGTTTGGTGCCCCTGAGGCCCAGCGTGCCCTAGGCGAGCGCCTAGTTTGCCTAGCGGGTGAGCCGGCGCTGCTCAGGTAGGAGGTGATGTGAAAGACCTCCACCTGAGACCTTGGCAAGCTGCTGCCAGTCTGAGCAGACATTACTGACCATGATGGACGAAGGGTCTTGATTCGGTATAAGGCAGCTTCACACATTCACATTAAGCAATCTTTTTTATGCCATCAACTATGTAAGGAAGCACAAAAATTCAGGATACAAACCTTGTCTGACTCATAGGCTCCTAGCCTGCAGCTGAGATCTGCGTAACCCCAAGCAAAAGTTTTATTCCAGGTAGGTGGAATGAGCACTTTATTCTGCTCCACAGCCAGAATTCCTTTGTCAGTGCATACGATCTGCCCCACGGGCTCCTTAAGCTCTGCTCAAAGAATAAAAGAGGCAACAGAGGTGAGCAGCAAACACAAACTTCGGTTTAGAAAAAACAAACGTTCCCTCTGTCTGAGATTCAGCAAATGCTACACCTGTCATGGTATCATATCAGAAGAAACCCCATGTTCTATGTGTGGGGCGTGCGGCGATAGAATCACTTCCATTTTGTGCAAGCAGACAGAAAGGAGTTATTGTAGCACTTCTTCTGTTGCTCACACAGAAATCTTCCATGGGATCCAACCCATTATTCAGGTCTGGCTTATGTTTGTGTGGCTTGATGAACATAAGCCCCTATTTCGATGGGATATGCCAAATGTCAGGTGGCCCAGGAGAGCCAGATTTGATCTCAAGTCCCTTCTTGGATACAGGCACTGCAGGGACAAAATAATGTATTAAAGTACTACACGGGTATGGCTTTAGCAGAGTGTGTAACTGAGACAGACACTGTCCAACGCTAGCAAGGGTCAGCAAAAAGGGTAACAGTGCTTACCTTTCACTGGTGCAAGGGAAGGCCTGAGGTTGTCTAAGTGATGGAAAAAGATCTTGTCGCTTGCAGCGCTGGGTGGGACAGAAATCCCAGCTAGCTCTCCGTTCATTCGGCTTCTCACTCGCTTTGGTGGATGCGGTTTTTTAAACAACTGCAGCAGGAGAGAACACACAGGCAAGCTTAACAGCAAGATTACATATCTTTGGCTGCAGGAGTAGCACCTTTCAAAGCTCTGCCCACAAGGTTCATTGCAAACAAGTTCTCCAAGGGAAGCCCGTGCTTTGGGATGAAACAGATTATTTTACCATTCCTGATACTGGTACAAGGTCATCAATTGCCAACAGAAGAAGAAGGGACCGAGGACAGCTGCTATTCATTAGCTGGCCTGCAGCTGCTGGACATCATCAATTTCTGGCAAGTGGAGGAAAGGACGACCCTCATTTCCCTATTTTCGTAGTGATTTAGAGTAATCACTTATACAATTTTGACTTTTTAAAAAGCCACTCTAAGCATGCAAACGGAAAGGCGAGGTATAAACTTCAACAGCTATAAATAAAATAAACTGAATTCCATTGCAGGCTCAGATATGACTCGGGACAGAAACTGCTATGGTTGTCACGGGAGGCAGCTGTCCCAAGGGAGAAACAGGGAGCATGATACTGTTGGTACTGTTGAATCTCTCGCTAGTTTCAGTAACTTCTACCACGGTGTCCTTATTTTATTTATTTAAAACATTTTTTTAATGCTGTGCAACATAGGATCCTAGGGGCAGCGAACAATCAAAAACATTTTCTAAAACCTGTGTGTATACATATAAATATTTGTGTATAGATACACACACACACAAATATATATACGTGCTTCCTGTTTGTGTATATACACACCCACACAAAAACAACTAAACGAAACAAAACACACAAACAGGAAGCAGGAACTGTGACAGAGTGCCCAAAAGAACACAGTCTTCACCAGCTAATGAAAGACAATGACATAGAGGGAGAGAGGCTAATCTCCCAGGGGAAGGAAGGCCATAATTAGGTGTCACAATGAAGGTGGCCCTTTCTTGAGTTGCCGTCCATCTAATCGCAGATAGCAAGGACATCCAAAGCAGGGCGAAGCAGATAACTGTTGTGACTGGGTACATTCATACAGGAGTTGGTAGTCCTTAAAGTAAGCTGTGGAGGACTTTAAAGGTTAAGCCCAGCACCCTGAGCCTAGGAGCAAACCAGAAGCCAGGGTAGGTGGAGCAAGACCGGAGCGTCTTTATGGGCAGCAAGCACAGGATGGAAGTAGAGGCACTGCTTTTTACTAATTCTACTCTACCTTTGTGGGGGCGCCAGAAGGGGATGTTCAGAGACTAACTCTTGCCGCTGTTGGATTTAAACACCCAGCAAGCATCCGTGGCAGAGTGGGGATTCGAACCTGGGACTCCCGGGTCCCCAGTTCAACTCTCAGATCACCACACCGCACTGAACGAGGCAATTCATTCATTCCTTAGTGACCCTGGCCTTGAGAAAGCTACAAATGGGGAACCAAGGCAAGACTTAAGATTTTGTATGGTTTATTAATACTTGAAATGCTATTTAAATTGGGGAGAATCTGTTCTGTCTGGAACGGTCCATTTTTCACTGAAAGGAGTTCTCCCAGCCCTGATCTAGTTAACTAGCATTAGAAGAGAGAAAGGTTTCCCCGCGTACTTGTCTCGGTGGGCCAAGGGTGGGACTTCACACCCACAGGAAACATGCGGGCGGCTTCCAATTGCTTTCAATGATGATGAATCAGTAACATTCCAGTGTTTGTCACGTCTGGCATCATCATAGGCACGCTAGGCTCGGTTAGGCAATCAGAGGGTACGTTGGAGCGACCCTCCAGAGGAGAAGATGTAGTAACGCCATTGTTTACAGGGAGAGAATAAAAAATATTGGCAAGCTCCCCAAATGACAGAATTTTGGACCATCAGAAAAAGTTCACGAGTTTCTTCTCAGCTATCCAACTTTCTAAAACAGTTTTTCTTAAATAACCACTTCCGTTATGCTTTTGAGTTCACCCACAGGCTAGCTTCAGTATCAAGAAGAGGTCCTTGTATTCTCATTACAGAACTCTTTCTACGAATCTGCTCTGTTTCAACGCCGAGGAAGTTGGCAGAAGCTCCCCCTACCCTTTCAGGAGGCACCTGGGGCAGGACAGGGAAAGCAACCTGGGATCCGCTCTTTCTTCCTTTAAAATACTTATATCCTGCCTTATTCCCTTTGCCTAGGAGCTGCGGTGGCTCAAGTGGTTAAGACGCTGAACTGCAGGCTGTGGAAGGTCAGTAGTTCAGCAGTTCAAGACCTGAGAGTGCCGCATGACGGGGTGAGCTCCTGTCTCTAGTTCCAGCTCCTGCCAACCTAGCAGTTCGAAAGCAAGAAATTCCAAGTAGATAAATAGGTACCACTTCGGTGGGAAGGAAACAGCGTTCCGTGCGCCTCGGTGTTTAGTCATGCTGGTCCCATGACCACGGAAATGTCTTCGGACAGCGCTGGCTCTTCGGCTTTGAAACGGAGATGAGCATCGCAACCCTAGAGTCAGATTCAACTGGCTTTCGAGCAAGGGAACCTTTACCTTTACCTTTTACAAGGTGGCTAATAATGTAAGGACACCAGACAGCGGACAGTCCATTAGCAGAGTAAAATGTTAAAAACATACAGGCAACAAGCACAGCCAAATCTGCTGAAACAGTACATCTTCCGCCTTCCTAAATGCACCAAGTGCACCAAAAATAAAGGCATCTTTGGCACCCACTCTGGCAGGTCATTCCAAAGAACTGGGCCTGCCACAGAAAAAACCTTTGTCCATCTTGCCATACGGCCAGTCTTCAGGGAGAGAGAACCACGGGGAGGAGGGAGGAGGAAGAGAACCAAGTAGCAGTAGTGTTGGTTTTATACCCTGCCCCTCACTACCAGAAGGAGTCTCAGAGCAGCTTACTATCACCTTCCCTTTCCCTCCCCATAACAGACACCCTGTGAGGTAGGTGGGGCTGAGAGAGCTCTGAGAGAACTGTGACTGACCCGACGTCATCCAGCTGGCTGCATGTGGAGGGAGTAGGGAACCAAACCCGGTTCTCCAGATTAGAGTCTGCCGCTCTTAACCACTACACCACAGCTGGCTCACAGATGGTGCCTGGGGAGAAGCCAGAGATGCAGCTTGGCAAGCATGAAGGTGCCAGGCTGTGAAAAGCTTAACCAACCATGGACTGGAAGCAAAGAAGGAAATGGTGCGATTGACACAGCATTCGTGTCTGAGAGTCTGACCTCAGAGAAGAACCTCGCTGTTGCCTTTTGTACCAACTGAGTCTCTGGAGACAGCTTCAAAGGCAGCTTCAGGTGACTAATGTCACGGCAGTCCAGTATTGTTTTGTTTGCTGTTGCTTTGCAACTTTTATTTTTTTTTTAAAGGCACTTCATAGCATGATGCGTATGTCACAAGGCAGTCTGTGGAACATCTGGACCAATGCACAAACAAGGATTTTGCAACCAGCCTTTTGCGCTCTGCTTGTGCTTAATGTGTTTGAGGGTGTCTTTCTGTTTTCTTTAAAATCCTAATAGCAGGACCACCACACTCATATTGCACAGCTTCAAAACATCAAGGGGTCAGTCCTTCAAGGAATTATCCTACTGGAGCTCCACTAAACTCATGCTTTTGCGTAGTTCATATAATTACAATGGAGTTTGCAAATGAGAGCTGCCAAGATCCTATAGAAATACGGGGGGGGGCGGTGGTTGGGGGGTGCCGGAACTCTCACAAGGGAAATGAAGTTCTCAATCTGTATACTGAAAACTCATGAACTTTTAAACATTAAAAAAAAAAATTGTCCGAAGAGGTTCCAGAACACTATTCTGGCATGTTCCCCCAGAAAAAAAGCCCTGGAAAAAACAGGTATTTACGTGGCTGCCTGTTCAAAACCTGCATTGGCATGTGTGGGAGAGAACTCTTCATGCCGCCAGATCACGTGACAACACAGGTCCAGGATGAGCACCCTTGGTCATCTTCTGGCGCTCACAGTTGACATTCCAATCCACAGCAGCTTTCTCCCAGCTCTGCCTTGGTTGTGATAGGGGTTACGCAGACGCCTGCTAGTTTGGCTGACTTCCCATTCGCCAGTGGTTATCAGGTACCTGATTAATCAGTAGGCTCTTTGCAACCTGTTGTGCGCGTTTGCAGGAACAACCTACCTGGAGCCATCACAAGCCGACTCCCAGCGGAGGAGAGATCAGCTGGAAGTCAGCTTCTGATCTCCTGTCGGCTTGGGGAGCAAAGGAGAGAGACAAGCTCTTTCTCTTCTCCCCTTTGCAACGGAGAGCTCAAAAGCCCTGCTTCTGTCCCACCCAGCTGGTTTGTGAGGGTAGGAGCTCTCTCTTCTCCCCCTTCTGCAATGCAGAGATCTAAGGCATTGCTTCCATCCCTCGCCAGCCTGGAGAGAAGGGAAAAGAAACCAGCTATTTCTCCTCTCACTTTTGCAACTTCACTTTCTACCTATTTTGTTGGGGGTGAGGTGCTGGATTTGGGTTCAGCTGTGATTTGGGTTCTGATGCAAAAGTTAGCATCCAACTTGTTTAGCAGCTGTTCAGGTTGCTCAGTCAAGCCGAACACATCCCTGATTGGCTTGCAGTCTGATCGTGAGGGCTGAACAAGGCCAGTCTGACAGCTGAACGGGTTCGCTGAGAGATTTTTGGCATCCCTAGTTGTGATAACATAGGATACTATGAGATTCAAAGCACTCCTTCTGTCCTGGCCCAGCTTGAGGGGACGGGAAGAGAATGTGCCACCAGAAAAGTTTCTGTTAACATGTCCTGGGCGGGGGGCCTCTTTAAGCACATTCTTTCTCTTTCTCTCCATCTATGCTCCAGCATCTGGTCAAACACATTTCCCACATTATACTCATTTGCCAGCTTACTTCTGTGACTACACAAATGCATGTGCTTTGAGATGGCGTCTCCTCCCCCACTCCCAAGCGATGGTCAAGAGACCATTATCCCTCAAACTTAACTTAAGCCGGGAAAATGTAGATCTCTTAAAAGTACAACTAAATATTATATGTTTATGGAAATATTTCTTATTTTGCTCTATCACATTAAAATAACTAATGGGCAAACAAGAAAAATCCGATCCTTCCTTTTATATAATTGAGTTTTGGTCATACCTTATATGGTCAAAATGCACGCTGGAATCACTTGGCCGAGGGACCTGCCGTTAGAGAGGGTGTCCCTCACCACTGGTTGCTTTGCCTTCTGTGTGGGCGCACGCCTGCCCACTCAGCCAGCACGCAGCCTCACGCCCCCAGTCTGCATCCAGCCACTGATCGCCATGGATACTCTGGTGGCAGCGCTCTTCAGGACCCGGGCCTCTTCCTGGCGCCCTGGCCATCCTCGCGGCCCGAAGCTGCTGCCGCTGCTGCTGCTCGGGGCGCCCTGCCGCTACCGCACCTGACGGAAAGCGGCAGTCGCTTCCTCCAGAGCCAGCCCCACAGAGAACTCCCTTGCTCGCTGTCGCTGGACGACACAGGTCGCCCGTTCACGGGGAGCTCGCCACCCCTGCAGGGCGAGAGACAGGCTGCAGGCCCTACATGGGGGGCGCAGAGAGGGCAGATGCCGTTACTGTGTTCCCACAAACAGTGCTGCACTCCACTGGACCCGGCTGCTTTCAGGGGGGGGGCCACCCCACACTACCGAAGCCTGGCGCGGCCTCCGCCTGCAAGGCTGCAGGCCCTGCGTTGGGGGGCCCCTCCAAAATGGGAAACGCTGCCACCGCGCTTCCCTCAAACAGCACACCACTCTGCAGGCCCCGGCTGCCTTCCGGAAGGGGGGGCTGCGCCGTGCTTCCGAAGCCCACCATGCCCTCTGTGCGCGGGGTGACCCTCTGAAGGGGAGAAACACCACCACGACGCTTCCCTCGCCTGGCGCACCCCGGCCCTCTTCCCTTGGGGGGGCCACCCCAGCAACCTTCCCCCCTAGGGCCCGTTGCCTCTTCCCACAACGGGCTTCCCCACTAGAAAAAACATAAATGATAAAACCAGTCATAAAGCCTGTGATAGCCCTCATATGTGATTAAAATCATGGATGAAGGGGACAGACTTCACCCGACACCTAAAAAATGTTAATGGTGATGGCCAGGTGAATCTGAGTACAGGTGAAGTTTCATAATCAGGGTGCTGACCCAGAGTCCTCTCTCCAGTAGCCAGCTGCCTACCTTCAGACGGAAGAAGAATCCGGAGAAGAGTCTCTGGTACATATGGGCATAAGTGGTCTTTAAGAACCTCTCATCCCAGAGTGCTTATTAGGGATGGGCACAAACCTAAAAATAGCTGAATACTGAACTGAACCAAAAATGCCCCAAACCATCCAGTTTGGGTCCCCCTTTCTCCTGCAGTCAGGAGGAAGGGGGGGGATCATCCAGGAAGGGTAAAATAGAAACATGGTCTGTTTCACTTCCCCCCACTTCCAAGAAGGGGAAAACAAAATCCACAGGTGAAATGGCTTGGAGCCATTTAAACCTAACAGCTCAGCTGTGGACCCGCACAGCTCAGCTGTTAGGTTTAAATAGTCCAAACAGCCAAACCAAACTGGACAAAAGTTCGGTAAATGTTCAGGGAAGGCGCCTTCCCTGAACCGGGCCAAGTTCATGCAGAATTTTGGCTCATGAACCGGTTCATGCCCATCCCTAGTGTTTATGGCCTCACATGTCAATGCCAGGAATTTGAACTGTGCTTGGAAACAGACTGGAAGCTTGTGAAGTTGTTTCAAAACTGAGGAAATAGATTTCCCACAGTTAGCCCCAGTTATCAATCTGGCTGCCATATTCTGGATCAGATGAAGTCTGTAAATTGACTTCAAGGGAAACCCTACAAGCAAAGTCTTACAGTTGTCAAGCTTGGAAATGGTCAATTGACTTTGTTGTGTGGTCTCAAACAAAGCCATACTGAAACACCATTACCTGTTTAGGGATCTGTCCAAAGTTATTAATGAATCCTATGGTGGCTGTTTCTTTTAACGGATCATTTATGTTGTATATGTCCACTTGCCCCTCATAGAAAAGGTGATGGAAGACATTGACAGCCTCTACGGCAGCAGGTCCTTGCTGTTTATAGCCAAAGATTAAGTCAATCCACTCATGGAGGTGTGCACTCACAAAATCGCATTCCAAAGCCTGTAATTTAAAATAGGCACGTTAAATCAAGCATTACCTGTTAGTGCTTCAGAGCAGGGTGGCCGAAATGCAGAATATCTTAATGAAATAGTACAAATTTCACAGCCGGTACTGGCTGGAATCCAAAGTTGCCCTTGGGCAAACAGAAGAAACTCCTGTGTCGGGGGGAGGTGGGGTTAGGATGTAATTTCCCGCTCGAGATGCAGATTCCTGCACCAAGTCCCTAATCCTCAGAGAAGCCTGGCAGGGAGGCACAGGTAGCTGTGGGGGGGGGGGAGTATATTCTGTGAGTGGAGAGCCAATCACCGTTTATTGGTCCAACCTGCTGAAGCCATGGCTAATACCAGACAGAAAAGTACCATTATGTCTTTGCACAAATACAGACTCAAGTTCTGGATCAAGGAGTGTGATGAACAGGGTATATTACCTCCCGATGGACTCTGATAAATTCACGGGGATCGCCTTTAGCCCATGGGGGGAGTATTACATCCCCAAGTTTAGTGCCATTCTGCTTGCAGCCTATAAAAGAAAACACAGATTTTTAGTAAAGCAGAATTTGCTGCTATTATGAGCACGTCTGAATGGGACTCTGGAGTATTGAGTATGCAGTTCAAGCAAGCATTCCATCTCTGATGTTAGTCTTGTACGAATGCTTTCCTGTTAAAGTTGGATGATATATCATTATTAAACGCATGTAATGAAATTATAACCGTCTTTCAGCAATACATGAGTCAGAAAAGGAACAGTAATGAGATCAGAAGCAACTTTCCCCACCTAGATCAAAGTTGTTGGAATTGAGCAATAACTCTGGGAGGTAGAAAAATTCTGGGATGAGCTCCTTGACATCCGCCATGTTGTGCTTGGATGCGGAGTACCAGGCCTCACGCACGCTGTGAAACATCCTATCAGCCAGGTCAAAGTGGCCGCCCTTTGGGACAAAAGGAGAAACATTTTCATTACACCGTGGGCACTGCCTGTGCCACTCATACGGGGCCATGGCATGTTGAGAATTAGATATTTTGATGGAAAAATTATCAGGAATCCCATGCTTATTTGTTTCAAAGACTTCACTGAGGTCGGGCCATGGCCCAGCGGTAGAGAACCTTCTTTGCATGCAGGAAGTCCCCAGTTAAATCACTGGCATCTCCAGTTAAAACTCCTTGGTTCAGTCCTTGGCACCTCCAATAATACATGATGTGAAAGATCTCTAATCTAAAACCCTGCAGAGCTGCCACCAGTCAGAACAGACAATGCAGACCTTGGCTGACAAATGGTCTGATACAGTGTTTGCCACCATTTTAAGTTAATTCGTATAATTTTGTCAAATCAGAAAACTTTGCAGCACAGCATGCAAAAAGCCAGGAAACTGCATCTACTAAACTGTTCAAATGCTTTCCCAAAAGCTTATCATCAGAGGTATTTGGTGTTTTAACGAAGATTCAAACTTAGATCTGCTTCAAACAAGATGCTGCCATATAAGGCCACCTTACCCTTGAAAGATTTATACTGCTAACGCCATGTTTAAATTCTATAAAGATAGCCATGTTAGCCTGCTGAAGCGGAAACAAGTAGGAGTCCTGTGGCACCGTACAGACTTAAGCTTTCATAGAGGAGCACAATCATCTTCAGATGTAAGCAACTGAATTAAGCTGCCAACATACCAAAGCAGCGGGCACAGTGGCCATGTTCCCTTGGGCACACTAGTGACACAGCCACGATACTGGCCATGAGGATCGCCACACAAGTGTCAGAGGTGGGGGTTTTGTTTATTAATGGACGCATGAAGCTGCCCTATACTGAATCAGATCCTTGGCCCGTCAATAGAAAAGAGAAAGAGTCCAGCAGCACCTTAAAGACTAACAAAATTTGTGGCAGGGGAGGAGCTTTTGAGAGTCACCGCTCACTTCTTCAACGACAGTATGGCCTACTCAGACAGGGAGGGGCTCACTAGGGTTTCAGTCAGAGGTCTTTCCCATCACTTACTCTACTACCTGGTCCTTTCAACTAGAGAGGCCAGGAATCGCACTGGGGACCTTCTGCATATCAAGCAGATGCTCTGCCACTGAGCCACGGCCACTAATGTCACACGTTGGGTCTTACAGACAACGAGGGACAAAGGTTTCAAAAGTGCATGTCATACCTGCAGCCTTAAAAATATCTGTGTGAAGGGCTCCATTCGCACAAGATATGAAGCTACTATCATTGCGGAGGAATAGTGTGTGCCATAATGATATGCTGGAGTTTCACCTGAAAGGGGAAAAAAAGAATGCAGCAATTGAAAAGGAAATGCCCACAGATAAGGCCATACTCAATTAAGTCATTTCTTTTTTTAGAATGCAGAACTGTGACAATAAGACACTGAAAGCTATTTACATTTTTATTATTCAACACTGCAACCGCTTACATTTGGGAGCAATCCATTAACTGGTGACCAAGTAATTTGCCTAGCAAAGTAACAAATATACCAAGAACATTTTTATAAAATTCTTCAAGCCGTACTTCAAATTAGCCACAGTGTGTTCCACTGAATGCATGGCTTTTTTAGCACCTTTTATCATCTCTTTTGGTTTCTTTAGCATCTTTATCAAGTGATTTAGTGTTGAGACGTTTCACAAATCGCTGGATGCCACCAGGCTTCCGCGGGTTTATTATGTTAATTTACCGCAGAGGTTCCTCAACTGAATCGTAAGACAAAACTCCTTAAGTAAACAATAAACCTGTTCTCATCTCCCCAACTAGCAAAACAGAGACTGCCTGGGTTGGATGTGCAGCCGTGAGTAAATCAGATCAAAGGGGAAAAGCGACAGAGCAAGTTGGCCCAGGATAACAATAGCAGACGGCTGAATCACCAGAAATTGCTGCAGACTAAACGAATCAGCCCAGCTCATTATCAGCCTGTGACGCAGTTTAAGATCCCCGCAAAAAAGGAAGAGAGTCAATTAAAAACAAAACAAAGGGCCACCCCATTGGCTCGGAGATCTGCCAGAGCAAGACAATGGCGAGTCCTAACACTTGAGGCCTACCAAGAAGGACAATTCTAAGCCTCCTTCGGGAGACCTGACTCACTCCTTACAGCAGCAGCCTACAGTGGGCAGCCTGGTATCTACAAGGGAGTAACACCCTATTTCCAAGGCGTGTCAAGCCAACAGGTCCACAACTACTTGTAGGTCAGGCTATCTTTTAAAGAAAAGGAGGAAGAGGAAAAGCGAGGGAGGCCCAGATGGAATGGAAAGAATGAGCTCCTCTGTTCTTCTGCAAAAGAAATAACTGCATATAAGGGAGTTTCTCCTGCTCTCGCCTAACAAGCCATGCCTGCTCGAATGCCACCTCCTTTACACAGCTTTTATGGGCAAAGGATCCTTGCCCCGCTTACCATCTATCTAGAAACAGACAAGGTGTTACAAATAATTAAACATATATTATTATTAATAATTGAATTAATTAAAAGTGGTCCTTATGAGGCACAGAGTTTTGGGTTGCAAATGGATCCTGCACCTGAAAAGTTTTAAGGCCACTGATGTGGAGGAACGCAAGACCCAGGACATCCTGTTCGCTTTCTTAAGAATAGCAAAAATGAACCAAAAAAGACGGGGAAATTCAACTAAGAACAAACCAGGTAACCAAAAAGGTTGGGGGGGGGGAGAGAAAATCTTTGTCTATGGAAATATCCATGTCATATACAAAAAAGGTTAAAATTATATACACACACAAACACACACATACATATATAGGGAAGGTATTTACATATGTAAACCAAAATGGATGGATTTTCATGTAGTTTTTAAGATTTACAATCTGAAGTTTTTGTGATTTAATATAATTTTTTGGTAATTGACACTGATATGTCCATAGACAAGACTTTTCCTTCTTTTTTTCTCCCATCCCATCTTTTCAGCTACCCACTCTCTAAGAATGCTTGAAGAAGCTAGAAGCTACATCATAGTTCAGGTGAGAATAACACACGAGGACAATTCTAGCTGCAGCTAACAAAAGTGCAGGGTGACATTCCACTTTTCCTTAGGGAACAGAGCTGTATAGCTTAATAGGATAACTTCTGCTGAATATGGAAAAAAATTTCCTAGTCCAATTTTCAAATACTCCAGAACTGACAAATAATTCTTTGCCCATCTGTACGTCCACCCTGTATGCAAGGAGTCTATATATCACGTGCAACATATATCATGTGCACTTATAAATTTTTGCCATTTTATGTGGTGACAAATGCCATTGATACAGCATAGCCCTTCGAGCCCTACTAGGAAAGGCTGAGAGACTTGGGATTGTTTCGTCTGGACTACTCACTTCTCCCTAGAATGCCTGCACAGTAAGAGAGATACTTGGCCTTGATACAGCTGCACAGATACATTAGGAAAAAGATTACGGGAAGGTAGAAGCAAGTCTTATCTTGTCCAGATACCTCCACTGATCTCTCTTACGTGTATTGCATGGCACAATGGAGAACAGCTGAAGCTGAAAAGGTCCTCAGGCTAATGGCTATATTCATTTGTAGGCTGTGTTCTAAGGTCTTTACGATCAAGGCAATTAGCACTACACTATCAGGTAGAGTCACATCCTTCACACCCTTATTCACAATGGACTTACCATTAGGATCTTCCCAGTCTTTGTAGCGCTTCTTATACTGAGCTAACCTTTCCTCAGTCTGTGCCCCCATTGGTTTAGCCAGGGTTCTGAACGTCTTGGGATTGGTAAGGTCCAGCTCCTATAAGCCAAGCAAAAAGGAAAGTCCATTCTCAAGAGGATTTTTCATTGATTCACACTGTCCTGACCATGAAACATATTTGTGACTCACCTATTTACTACTTCTAGATCTCGGCGTTTCCAAAAAAAAAAAAACCCTTTGCAATCTAACTGCTCCAGCAGACTAAGATAACTGTCCCCTATTGGGGCAGACATTTTGATCTCACTGCTTACAAACCACTGCCAGTCTACCTAAGTCTCGGCCTTGAATTGCACATCCACATTTCACATCTAAGCACTATAACACTTAAACGGCCATCAGGAGCACGGTTCCTAATGCCTGCCAGTTTCCAAGCCCAATGGGAAGTGATTTGGAAAATTCATCTCAAATTATGCAATAATTTCTTCATGATTACTTCACTTGGATGATCCACCAGCCCCTTCAAAGAGCTTATATCTTGAATGTGTGAATAAACTCTCATTTAGTCAAATTTTATGCCTCTAATTTCAGTATATAATTCTACATCGGTGGTGTTAGAGACTTCTCATCACAAAATTTAGGTCAGGGCAGATTTTTAGATTTTACTTTTATATTATTATATTATATTATTAAAAGTTAGCATCATGCTTTTAGCCAACTCATTAAGCGTTTTTCCAGACCTAATTTGGGCTAGTTTTAAATGCTGGAATTTTAATCTTCCCCAAAACAGATTTTGTAAATGCTGAACCTTACTGATAAGATCAAGTATAAAAAGAGATGATTTTGTGTTTACCTCTGAATCATAGTCTGCAAGAATCCACGGGAAAACAGGATACTGCATGAGGTCATTATAGGATCGGCCAGCCAAAGTGTTTAAATGCATCAAGTACTGGAAATTACTGATTTCACCTCTCTTTGTAGAGATAAAAAAAGAAGAAAACAAAAACAGCATTTCAATTCATTTTCTAATTAGGAAACTTACGACGTCTAAAACTTTATTATTTTAAAGTGAGGCTGTTCCCTGGTCTGTCTAATTTTTAGGTAGTTGTCTACTTCTTGGCAAAATACGGAAACCAGAAATGTAGCAGAGCAGTTGGACTCAAGAATTCATGCCCACATACTCTACTTCCCCCACCTAGGAAAGAGGAAACTAAGATACATTTTCTGCTTACCTCCCACCTTTGTGTGACAGACTTTTCTCCAACTAGGGTGCTCAGCAAGCCAGACCTAAGAAAAATCAGAAAGAGTCAGTATTTCTGCAATAGATACACACAAATTAATATATGCAAAGTGGACTTTTTTCTTCATTTTAATCCATTAAATTACAGCTGTTACTGTATCTATGCTCCCTAAAGATATGTCACACCAATTTATTGTAACACCAGCACTATATATGTATGTCAACAAAGAATACTCTCATCATTCCGCAAATAGGAAGGGTACATCTGCCCATCAGTATCTGTTTTTGATATATTTACTTCCTTCACTGTTTTCCCCTGGAATGAAACCCAAACAAATGGTGACCGTACAAACCAAGCTTGTTATTCCAGTTTGGTCCTTGCATCTGTTAAACACCTTTTATTATGCTTATGCTAATTTGCTGCTCACCCTCTGCTTTGTATGTATGGATTGATAACTTCCATTCCATGTATCTGAAGAAGCGTGCAGGCACACGAAAGCTAACACCCTGAATAAAACTTCTGTCGGTCTTAAAGGTGCCACTGGACTCGAACTTTTTTCCAACAAAGAATGCGTCACGATACAAATCTATTAAACCATATCCTTCACAGTTAACACATTCACTTCCGAATCTAGATGCTCTTGTGCCCCCCACGGGGCTCCCATAAGAACAGGGGTTCTCCATTTGTTTCAGTGAGCGTCACAGTAGTGCAGCAGACGGAGTTTGGTAAGGGGAAACCCAGATCCAAATCTTCCTCTACCTATTAAAGAAGCTCATTGGGCAGTCCTGAAAAAGCAACATCCTTTCAGGTGGACAGGCTTGCGTGGATTTTCCACTGCTGCTGCCGTTGCTGATACAGTGCTGCAGCAAGGAGGCTTCCACATGTCTGGTTCCCCCGCAGCGTCCCTGCACCAGTCCCCCAGCAGGTTCTCCGAATTCCCAACATTCTTTTTTTTTTTTTTTAAGTAAGCCTGTAATTACTTTCATTGCAAAGATACACCTTTTCCCCTTATATGTCTGCAACAAAAAGGGGTAGGACTTACTCTTTTAAAAAAATGGAATCTGAGAATTCAGAGAACCTAATTGCTGAGTGAAAAACAAAAGAAAGAAAAAGAAGTAACCAGGTGGCTGGGGGAGGAAATGTCTGCCTTGGGGAGAAGAGCAGAGAAAATGTCTTGCTGTGGGACTAGGAAAAACTCAAATTTTCTCCTCAACATCACAGCCATCCAGGCTTTGCTGAAATCTTTCCCAAACTTTGCATTAAAATAAGTTTAGGAAAGACTGGAGAAAAGTTGGGGAAAGTTGGGGAGGTGCATCAAATGCTGTGGAGAAGCAGAAAAAATTAAAAAAACCCATTTCCCAATAACATCGAACTTGGGGAAAATAAGCCATGGGGAAAAGGCCTTACTATCATCAAAGGCCTGTTGGAGAAAACTAGGTAACGTAATAAATGCCCTTCCCTTCGCTCACTGAGCAGGGAAACACATGGCTAGAAAGGAGGAGGAGGAGGAAGAAGAGGAAGAAGAGTTGGATTTATACCCCGCCCTTCACTCAGAGTCTCAGAGTGGCTTACAGTCTCCTTCCCTTCCTCTCCCCACAACAGATACCCTGGGAAGTAGCTGGGGCTGAGAGAGCTCTGACTGAGAACTGCTCTTGCGGGAACAGCTCTGAGAGAACAGTGGCTGACCCAAGGTCACCCAGCTGGCTGCAAGTCAAGGAGTGGGGAATCAAACCCAGTTCTCCAAATTAAGAGTCCGTCGCTCAGACCACTGCACCAAACTGGCCCTCAATTATTTCTTCATGAGACCACCAAAGGCATGGCGGAATTCTGCTGTTTCATTGTTTTCCTTGGCTTTTGCATTTTTCAATGTTTGTTTCAATATTTTAAATAAATGATGAGTGCACCGGCAGAAAGGCAATATTTAAAATATAGTTAAAAACAGAAACAGCACATCTGGAGTCATTCTCAATACAGAACAGGGGAGTCCATCCTCATTCGGAGGTTCCTTCTGAATACTAGAACTCTCTGGAGCTTTGCAACAGGGCCCCAGGCTTTTTAAATTTATGGGAATCCCTTTCCAGGAACCCTGTCTAAAATTAATATATTATTTCTGTGAAGGAACAGCACAACCAACAGACTTCGAGGAGATTGTGACAAATTAGGATTGTATGTATACTTCTGTCTTCCTTATTCTTCAATTCCCCTTTATTTATTACTCAGGGAAATACATGTTTTATATGCGGGCTCAACATTTTCAATATTTGGATAAAGCAGATGACTGATTAGAACAGTTATTTACTTCCAAATCCGATGCATAAAATGAAATGCAAATGCTCACCCTTGTTCTACACTGGTGTTGGGTCGCTGTCCGGACACAGATTCTGAGCTGTCGGTTAAAGACGGAACTACAGCCAAAAATCTTTTCAAAAATTAAGAGCATAATGGCAAGAGGAAAAAAAATACATGTTCCAATTAGACTCTGACTGTGTTCAGACACCAGAAAAGCATCAATTAGACTCCAACCACGCATCAATACAGTTTTTGCTGGGCTTATGCATACGCTGCACCCCATCCCCGAGTCTGATCAAAGCTGTCGCTGACTGACACAGCATCTGCTTGGCATGCAGAAGGGTCCCAGGTTCAATCCTTGGCATCTCCAGTTAAATGGATCAGGCAGGAAGTGACGTGAAAGACCTTTCCCTGAGATCCTGAGAAAGCCACTGCCAGCAGCCAAGCAGGGTGGGACTTAGCAGCGGCAGGGTAGGCCTACACCAGCATCTCTGCATAATTGCCAGCAACATGGTGATAGCTGGTGTAGGCCTCCCCTGCTGCTGGTAAATCCCCCCTGCCAGGCAGCTGATTGGCAGCGGGGAGCAGTTGGGGGACACCCCCCACCTCCAGTACGGATATGGCAATCCTAGTCAGAATAGATGATGCTGACTTTTATGGATCAAGGTATTGATTCAGCTTGAAGGCAACTTCATGTGCTCGAGCCTCAGTATGCTGAGATGCTCCAATGAGGGCTTCTCGGTAAACTGGAGTTTGCTTTTCCCCACAAACCAGAATTCCAAACCTAGGTTAAATCTCAGTTTAGAATTCCAGCCTGTGTGGAGTAAACAAGCTCCAGTTCACAGAGACTCCTGTATCTGGGTATCACATTGAATTGGGACTTGATTGTGTTTTATTGATTTATATCACTTCACCCCACCTTTCTGCTTAGATCAAGGCAGTATCGCATCAAGATTTGTATCAAACGCTGTGGCATAAAGCAGGCAAGGAGCAAATGCGAGTACAGTGGGTATTTATGCCACAATGGCGTTTAACCCCAGGGTGCTGTGAGATCTGAATGTAGTCTAATATGGTGGCTACTGCCACTTACTTAACACACTGATTAGATCATTGTTCCCATTTTCATTTGTTACATATATACTTTGTACTGCAAAAAAAATAGTAGTAAAATATACACTTATGACTGATGTGTATATTTTACTACTATTTTTTTGCAGTACAAAGAGCTGGTGTTATCTAAATGGGGGGAGAGGCACGTGACTTGCTCATTACAAGCGAGAAACAAATGTACATTTACTGAGAACGTGTAAATCACTGTAGAACTGCTGCCCATTCACCTCAGGCTTTTCCCCATTCCTATTTTCCCCACTTGTGTGTTCCTGGGCTTCCAGGGAGGGGGGGATCAATTCCACAAGTGTTTTGCTCCCTCTAGTGGTTGATTTGATATTAGATCATTTTTTGGGTCCAGTATAAAAAACTTTAGCTTAAATCCAGTTTAAAGACAGACATACCCTTCTTGGCTTTGTAATGTATTTCATATATCTTTTGAAAAAATAAAAATTATAAAAAAAAAAGACGGACATAAACCAATATAATATCAAATTGACCACTAGAGGGGGCAAAACACGTGCGGAACCGAAACACACACCCCCCGCAAGCAACGGGAACACACAAAAGAGGAAAATGAGAATGCAGAAAAGCACCTAGTCTGCCCCATCCCACCCCCCAACATCTTCAGTCGGCCTAGACTAGAGATTTTACTGCCTGGAATAATTAGTGCCCTCTGGAAAATACTTTTATCCCTGGGTTGGGGCTTAAACAGACTTTGCAATGGTTGGAGCAAACCATTATCTATTACTATCTTTTGTTGTCTATATTGTATTCACTTACTGATCCACGGAAGGACCTATTATTTTAGGCCCTGACTGCTGTGCTTCCTAGCCTGCTTGGGGTTTTTGTCAGAATACAATATTTACTGGGGGACAACTGAAAACCAATTTATAATACCTTTGGTAGACTTTATTCCTAACTCCTTTCTGAAAAGCAAGAAGGTAGTTGCGTCCATCTCCCGAGAACACTTCAACAGCTATTGGCTGCAATGAAATAGCAAGTTATTTAAAAAGTTGTCGACAGCACATTTGAAAGACTGCTGTGGGCTCCTACAGGACCCAGAAGACTTTCTGTTTTTTTAATCTGTGGAATCGATTTATGGCCTTCTTTGCTTGAATGAGAGGTGAACAGTAGAATAGGTTTTTTTCCAATTATCTCTTTTACCTCTGCCAATCTTTTTTATAAGAATGAAATTCACTGACTTCAAACATACATATGTAAAAAATACAGATTTCTATTTGTAGTCACTTCTTCCACTTGAAGCACATAGGAAGGTGATTCCCAGTGCCTAAGTATTAAAAACTGCTTTCCCCAAAAGAAAAATACAACAATGACATCACCTGTAACAGATACCGTCTTTTGTGCACCTCCTTGATGTCTTCATATGCAAAAATACTGCATGTTCTTTTCAGTTGACTCGGGCCCTGTCGTGCTCCCCTAGGTATAATGGGCTCGTGCATACTGTAGAGAAGAGGATAAAATAAACATAAAGAATCTATGGCGATTTTCATTGAAGTTGGCGTCATTAGTTCAGGCACATTCTATGGGTTGCCAGCTCTGAGTTGGGAAATTCCTGGAGATTTAGGAGTGGAGCCTGGGGAGGGCAAGGTATAGTGCCATAGAGCACACCTTCTAAAGCTGCCATTTCCTCCAGGGGAACTGATCTCTAAAGTCTGGAGATAATTCCGGGAGATTTCCAGGCCCACCTGGAGGCTGGCAACCTTTCTATTACAGAGCTGAAACAGAAAGTACACCACGGGCTGAGTAAAACTGTAAATCAAAGATTCTATGAAGCAATTCTAGTTTTTCTCACCAGTCTTTTATGGTCACGCTCATTATATTGCCTTTAACCTCAATGCCCAATACATTGCCAAGATCATGCTATTGTAATTGCTCAATACATTGCCAAAATCATGCTACTGTAATTGGGACAGTAGGAATTGGAGATTTCTCATGTCTTTTGTGATATTTTCACAGACATTTTTTCTCTCTCCTGCCTTTTAAACAGGTTTTGTCACCTCTTGACTCATCTACTCACTTTGGAGGCAAGGTCTCAATGTCCCGTATTTCCCTGGTGGCAGTCATTGTAAACCCGTCGATCACGTAGAAGTGCTCTTTACCAAAGAGAAGGAGCCCCTCGCTGGTGTCTAAGCCTTGAACTCGTGCACAGCGGTACATGTGCTGAATCTGCAGCAAAATCCACATATTTAAATAAACACGTACTATTCCTTCATTAAAGTTAAATACTTAATAACAAGGGAGAACCCAAGCAATACCACTGGGACCTTGGACAAACCCCATTTTGTGCGCGCGTGTGTTGCTTTTTAAACAAAAAGGAAAAAAATTCTAAACAAACTCAATTGCAACCCTCCCATTAGAACGGTTTGCATAGAAATTACGTCTATTTACTTCTGAGCGCTGACAGAGGGAAAGGATTAAACCACAGAAGCAAAAGATCTTATTTATGCCTTCCAAACAAACAAACAAAAAAGGAAAAGGAAAGTAATTCTTCCAGTTCATGGAACACCTTTTCCGATTGTGACTTTCTTTTGTCAGTAGCACTGGGGGCTCTGCCTTTCATGTCACAAGGAACTTGGAAGCCACAATGACACTAAGCAAGGATGAATACAAAAGACAGCCAGTCACCGCAAGAGATCTATTTATAACATGCTTAATCTGACAGTCAAGAAGAGTCAACAAAATCTGAAGACTCTTTTTCCTCATCAGTGTCATGCTGATTCCTAGGAACCTACATGCAAAGTCTTACCGGATTTTCATCTGCAATTCAAAGGAACTGAAAACTGATATAAATTACATTTGATTATCTGAAAACTAGTAATCTCCCTCCCATGTGTTTCCCCTATGCCTGAAGATAAATAAACTGTGCAAAAGCTCATAAATAATGTTCATTTATAATAATACTTAATAATTAATCTCAATGCAGTCATACACATAACACAGAGGAAGGATGCAATCGTGAGAAAGAGCTTTAGATAACAGCGTGATGATAAACCGAAGGAGAGGATTAAACGTATCTTGATTCTTTCCATGCACTCAAAAGCTACCAAATTCATGGACTTTTCCAAATGGATTACAGAACCTGTACGGGGACTGAATAACAGAGCCTGCCAAGACATGGATTTGGAGGCTGAATCTCAACTTGGGGCTGAATAATGGTTTATAATCATCATTACCTTTCTTATGAGTTCTTAAAACAATGCACAATCTCAGAAGAAAAATTCAAATATGATTCGATACCAAAACAACATCAAAGGAATTTAAAAAAAGAGTTTACCCCAGGACACTATATTTAAAAGCTTGCCCATCTAGCATTTTAATCAGCTAGCTAGTGTGGTACAGTGGTTAAGAGAGTTGGACTTTAATCTGGAGAACTGTGTTTGATTCCCCATTCCTCCACATGAAGCCTGCTGGGTGGGCTTGGGTCAGTCCCAGGTCTCTCAGAGCTCTCTCAGCCCCACCTACCTCACAAGGTGACTGTTGTGGGGAGAGGAAGGGAAGGCGGATTGTAAGCTGCTTTGGGACTCCTTAGGGTAGAGAAAAGTGGGGTATACAAAGCAACTCTTCTTCTTTTTCTACCTGATTCAGCTAGTGTACTAGTAAGGTAGGCTACTGTGCAGTGGGCTGCCTTGGGAAGCAAGTCCTATGTAAGTAGAACCACTATATCCCCACTGGATTAACATTACAGCAGCACAAATGGGAAAGTGATGCTCTGTGTTCTTGGTGCTTGGGAGGGGGGCAACACTGGGAGGGCTTCTAGTGTTCTGGCCCCGCTGACGGACCTCCTGGTGGCACCTGGTATTTTTGCCCACTGTTTGATAAGAGTGTTGGACTGGATGGGCCATTGGCCTGATCCAACATTGGCGTCTCTTATGTTCTTAACACACACGTTAAGGAAGAATACTTTCGTACACATCTCAATTGATACACACTTTACTAGCCACATCACCCTTTAAATTAAACTTACCATAAAACTGGATTTATGTGAAAGCTTACACCCACAACTAGAAACAATACACCTTTCCCTAGGTGTTTACAAAGATACAGGAACTTGGCTGAGGGGCGAATAATCTTAAGCATCAATCTTTCTAATCAGTAGCCCTGGTGCTGTATATTCTGAATGTCTTCAGTAGCACAAATGTGGGCCATCGCTTTCTATAAAATGATCACTTGGCCATAAGGGACAATGGGCCCTGACCTGGACAGCCCAGGCTAGGCCGATTTCATCAGATCCTGGAAAGTAAGCAGGGTCGGCCCCGGGTAGTACTTGGGCGGGAGACCACCAAGGAGGTCCGGGGTCTCTACGCAGAGGCAGGCAAGGGCAAACCACTTCTGAATGTCTCTTTGCCTTGAAAACCCCGTGAGGGGTTGCCATGAGAGTTAGCTGTGACTTGATGGCAAAAAAGGGGGACAACCAAAGCTTTACATTCAGTGATTTAATACAGTTTGCTCAGCAGAAGCAGAATTGGGAAACTGATGTAGAACTTATTTACATATGTATTGGAATTTCCTGATAAGAGTAATGAGCAGTGTTTCCTTTTGGTTAGGAAGTGACTGCTTTGGTTATATCCTCTGCTCTTTTATTCCCTATTCCAAGCATAGCCAGTATTTTTAGTCTAAAATGACCAACTAAAATGACCCTGCAATGTCCACTTGGGAAGATTCTGGTGTGCCAGCAATCCAAAGCTGGGGGGAGGGGGATGTATGTGACCAGACACACTGGGAGCACACCCAGCACCTCAGCAAGCTTGCCATTGACTCTTGGGTGCAAAACATCCCAGCCCTGTTCTTTTGAGATCAGCCGAACAACAACTTGGAATGCAAAACCCCAACAGACTCAAGAAACCACATGCCAAACAGACAGCAGGCTTTGTTTCCAAAGTGTGAATAATGGCAATTTAAAGAGTACATCCTTATTTTTTTATTTTTTTTAAAAAAAGATTTCGATCTGGTGATGTTGAGCACAAAAAAACCCCATGAAATGCTAGAAGCCGTATACCTTCTCCCCTTCTTCTAGCAGTCGAAGCAGAGTTGTGTTATCGGTTTTCTCCTCTTCATCTATGGAGCTACTCTCCGCAATCTGATCTTGCAGCTGCTCCTGATTCTCCTCATCCCCACCATCAGGAGCTGAACGAGACCTCTTCAGGGGAGGTTTAACGAGACCTGAGCCGAGGTAACAGAACGGATCAGCAGCATATTTGCATCAGTCGATCAGCCGCATCGAGTGCACAAGCAGGGCCGTAAAATTATCAAGTCAATTCATACGAAGACCTATAACATTCTATTTTAGACTTGTAGCCTGCCCCAAACAAACAACTCTAAGCTGACAGTATTTCCTTATTTGGTTCATCCTCTCCGTAATTCTGTGGCCATTGCAACTCCATTTTACAGATGGCACCAATGTCAGGTTGAGCTACCTAAACCAGGACCATCCAAATCTTACTCAGCTGTATACACACAGACACCTGAAGCTGCCTTGTACTGGTCTATCAAGGTCAGTATGGTCTACTCCAACTGGCAGGGGCTCTCCAGGGTTTCAGGCAGACGTCTTTCACATCACTTACTGCCAGATCCTTTCTAACGGGAGATGCCGGGGACTGAATTTGGGAGTGTCTCCATGCCAAGCAGAGGCTTCTCCACTGAGCTGCAGCCCCTTAGTGAGGGTAATCCCAGGCAAGCCACACTGTCTCAATCTAATATACTTCACAGAGTCATTAAGAGGGATAAGATGTTAAGCCCCTGTATGCTACACCAAGCTCCTTGGAGGAAGGTGGGATAACAACAAGAGAGATACAAATCCCTGTCCAGCCCTTGAGAGAAAATGAAAATCCTAAGAACCTGGGCCTGCAAATAACAAAGTTGCTGTTCCCCTGGGCCCCCGAGTATTTAAATCCATGTCAAGTTAGGCAGAGAGGTAGCAGCATAAAGGAAAGGACAAAGGCATTAACGGGGATGGAGCACTTGTGCACGGAGAAGGTGGTACGATCAGATGACAACATATGCCTCACTAAACCACCGTTGGCCATTTCTTAGGGTGGCCCCACTTCAGAGTTAGAGAAGCACAATTTCAAAGTACTGTTATTACGCTGATCGGTCTCATATCAAAAGAAAGAGCTCCTAGTTAAATGCTTCCACTTGGTCTTAAATTGGATTTGCTCTGCCAAGAATGATGTAAAAAGTAATCAGTTACTTCTCAGCGCTGCAGAGGCATTAATGAGTCTATCGAGTGCATAAAAGGACACTGTTGCAAAAGATCTAACCTTTAACTCTTGCAATTGTGTCTTCTCCGTGTTCCGGCTCCTGCTGAGCAGTTTCTCCTTCGGAGCTTTCTTCGATAGCATCTTGGAAAACAGCGGGGTTTCCAGAAGCCAGGCGCATGTAGTATTCTTTGCTGTCATAGCTTATAGCTCTTCGGTAGCGAGCTGGTTTCTTGAAATAATAATTGAATTAAATGCTCAAGTCATTCTCTGCGCAAATAATATCCTAGCTACACTCCATTCAGAACCTGCCTGTTGTCTAGCCCTGCCGGTGTCAATTATAGGCTAATTAGAGTTTTCATAGTCTGTCAGTTGGATTGAAGGAAGCTACTTTTCCAAACAATGCTCAGAACGAATTGCCACACGACAAATAACAGCATTTCGACACAGACTCATCAAAACACGTTCAGTGTTCTGTATACCGTCACAAAGGACAGACAAACTTGTATCTGTCTCGGATGGCTGATTTTTAACACAAGTTCCTGGATGGTACCCAGTTAATTTAATCTTTTAAAAGATGTTGGCTTAATTGTAAAATATGTGGCTGGGCCCCAAGCCATTCATGACAGTGGTCTCTGTGGTACTCAAGCAGGGCCTCCCCCCCCCAGGTCTACAGAAAAAATTGACTTTGTAAATTAACCAGAAGAAAACTGGGGGTGGGGAGAAATAGCTCCAAGGACACTGAACATTGACAGCTGAGAGCCAGTTTAACAGGAAAAAATAGTGGGGGAGGGAGACAAATTAGCCTTCTCAAGGGCAAACGATCCTGGAAAGACAGATTTTCAGAGTAGTGTTCCACACTGTTCCCCCCTTCTCCATGATTTCTCACAAAGCCCCAAACTTGTCCTGTATAAAGGATAACACTGTACAGACATCACTCTGCATTAAACTATCTTGCATCGTTCAAGTAACGGGAACATAATTTGTTCATAGACACAAATTGCTCCAAACCATTTTTCATCTTTGGTGCTACTTCATGGTGTATATACCACAGATGTTTTCATAGCCTATAATCCTACAGACATCCTAAGGGCCAATGGATCATGACCAAATTGGAACACTGACTGGCGGTACGTTAAATATATGATATACTTTGTCACAGCTCTAGTTTTGTTATACAAAAAACTTAAACTTAACCATCAAAGAAGAAGAAATGTTTGTTTTTCCTGAAACACCATAATGTTTCACTAAAGCGCTATATAGGCAACCAGGTAAATTGCCTCGTCTTGGGCTTGGTTCATCGCTCAACCCAAGCACCAACAGTCTCCAGCTTCGGGACAGCACAGTAAATATGGCTGAATTGTGGGTTGCGCGGGTGAAGGATCACTCCTAAAAACTATTTAATCCCATCTCAAATTCCGCATAGATCCATTCAAGGCACAGTTTCAACACACCAAGTGAACGGCTCCACGTGTCAGTGATTTCAGTGGAAGTGTGCACATGGTCACAAGCACAAGTATTTACATGATCGTTGCAATTAACATTATGTTAGTATAACAAAAGACAATGATGTGGATCGTGAGCCTCTTGTGTTCATGGAAATAAAGGCAGCAGGATAAAGGGTCAGGAAAGGAACAAGGGATGTTGCACCTTATTGAATCTGAAGCCAACAGGAAGGTTAAAATTCAGCCAAAGCTCCTCTTCTATGGTCATAGGCTAAAAAATCAGTGATTACACTTCAAGTTTTTAAATTACGTTTTATATGGAACTGTTGGAATAAGGTGGTGCATCATACTATTGCTACTGACATACATCAAACTACCTAGAGAAAATAAAACCCAACAGATCAACAAAAACCCTCTATTTAAATTCTTACAACAAGTTATTGCACTGGTTTTATGATTTTCAAAACACTGGCTCAACTAGTTCAAAATAAGTGAAGGCATAGTATATTTAGTGATGGGCAGAATTATAAAAGTCTCTTTGCAACTGGCTTTCTTAATGTGAATGAACATATATAATGTGCAGAACACGGAATCTTTTTATTGTTCCACCACATCCTGAGTACTGTATTTTGGAAGCAAAATACCGCTGCAGTAAATTGAATATGCTCATTTCTAAATTGAAAATACAGAAGTCACTATAGTGTAAAATAAGCAAATGTTCTGCTCGACTGGAAGAGAGCAAAATGGTTTTGGCCAGTTCTTGCAGTTATAATTTCTCAGGTCACTTCTGAAGTCTTTTGACTGCCATGATTTCAATGGGGTGTGTTTTATAAATATCCATGTGCCTAAAGAGCAGCACGTTCCAGACATTTAGGTATGCTGATGACCGGACAAGAGAGTTGAGAACCATGCATAACAGTCCCAGTGTACTGGATATGACTCCAGACACACTTTTGGCATAGGGGTGCACCAACTGCGTTGCCACCCCAATGTTCTAGGACCGTTTATCAGCACTGTCCTGATATGCTTACGGCAAATAGCCAGTATGTGAACAGTCAAACTGCCCGTAACTAAACATGTCATAGTCCGTTAGTTCAGATTCCAAGCCAATACACATTTTTACGGTGAGAACAGTGACAGCACAGCCCATCACAGCCTGTTAGTGTGCAGCACAGACAGAAACAGCTACAGAGACATCAGATTAGGTGAAGACTGGAGAGAACACAGGTATTCATGGTAAATCTAAAGGTATTCACAGTCAATCATTGGTCCTAAGAACAGTTAACTGAGAAAGCACGTGGAAAGCCAACCATAGAAGCCTTGTTAAGTTGCCTGACATGCACAGAGAAGTTTCTATCCTTTGCACATTCTTTCAGCCCTGTGGATAGGTTTTTGTTTCTTTACCTTTTGAGGAATGGTATCATCAGGTGTCTCAGGAGGTTTACTTGAGAAGTCAGACTGAAAATAGGGCATTAAGTACAAGAAATATCAGGAAAAAAAATTCACGTCGAGAAAGAACTTCATGACGCATCACACAACTAGAGAACGGTCAGCCGTCTGGGGCAAAACCTGACCAAAAGTGAAATGTGATTTGCGTCTTTTCATCAAACTTCCCTGGTACCAGACTGAACTTTAAATCTTCTGCACCAAAGAGGGCAAATCATGAAAGCAGCAGAGAGGTTTAGAGCTTAGTTTCATGAAATGCTCCGAATCTGCTAAGTCAAACTCAGGTTTACTGCAAACCTGAGGATGTAACATCAAAGGAGATAAGTGCACTTTCCACTACATATATTGTAGCAATTCTATTGGTACTTGGTTTCTCAGGGACTCAGTTTAACAGCATCTTAGAATGTTGTGTTTCTTTCTACAAACCCTCTGCCCTCCTCCTGAAAGTAGTATGCTTGCCAGAGCCATTCCTTGACCTAAATTTCTTCCAACTTCCCAAATGTCTTTGGCCAGGTTTCTACACTAAGCTGTATGTAGCCTGACAGCTTTGTATGGTGGATCACCGGAGACCTCTTTATTTTGGTGCTTATCTCAGCCTGTACTGCCTGGGAGGGGAAGGTGTTAAATCAAGTACAACATGTGGCAAACAGGCTGCATCTGGCTTGGGGGGACACAAGTTCAACAGGCCTGGCTTACCCCTTGGTGCAGGAATAAGCTACAACCCTACTGTGTCATCTCGCAATTCTTCTCCAGAGTCTTGCTGATGAGCCTCCTAATTGGAAGTCACTTGGGAACAACATAGGTAGGTATATGGCTTATGCAGTAATTTTGCTCCCAAACCAGACTCATCAACAAGCTTTCATCAGCATGTATCAATGCCAGCCCACAGACCATCCCCAAAATTTACACGTTACACAAACAGTAGCCGCCACTGGAAGATTTCATATTTTGAGCATTATAAAACACAATTCTCCCGCTATAAACTACTACAAGTATGTACTGTAGCATGACAGCACTCACCAGCATGTTTGTCTCATGTTCAGCATCCGGCATGTAAGGATACTGAATGTAGAACATGTCGTTCCGCACCATCTTCTTCCTCATTCGACAGGGCCCTTCTGTCATCTCCAGCATCCATTTGTCTAGATGAGAGCCAATGGGAGGGCCCCACAATCCTCTTTCCCGTAACAACTCGTATTCAATTTGAGACCACTCCTCTGTCACATACTTCAGCGCATTTTGTTGACGCTGTAAAGAACACCGTAGGGTTAGCTGCCAAGGTTTGCTTCATCATCTGTCAAATGCACACAGGATCTGATTTGAAAGGGTGGTGCTATCTTGAACTACGCAGTTCTGCTGAAAGCCCTTGATAAGGTACGGGAGCAAAGAGATGCAAAACAAAGATCTCTTTACAGAGATAAGGGTACAAAAGTTTCAGCACTGTTCCAAGGCAGGCAAACAGAAGAAATTTCTCTCTGTATTCAGTGGAGTCGGAGACTCATCTCTGCACGGAATCCAGCAAACTGAAGATACAGTTTCAGGAGACAGCAGTCCTCCTCTTTGCTCCCTCACAGCAAATGCCATATCCCACTTGTGATTTTTTTAAAAAGCACTAGTCTTCATTCAATTTTTTTTTTGCAGATCTGCTTCTGAAAACCCCTGCAAAATGTAACTCACAGGCCCTGACCTGGATAACCCAGGCAAGCCCAATCTCATCAGATCTCAGAAGCCAAGCAGGGCCGACCCCTGGCTAGTACTTGGAAGGGCAACCTCTAAGGAATACCAGGGCCGGGAAGCAGAGGCAGGCAAATATGAAGCCGCCTCTCTGACAGCATCCAAGCCCCACTAGGGATTGCCAGAAGTCACCATGACTTCCAGGCATGCAAGCATGCATGCACACACACACATAACTCACAGCATAACTTCTCTAAGAAATGTAATTTCAACAAAAAGTTGGAAAATTGAAAACACTGACCCATCTGTTACATTGTGTGACCAGTATTAAAAAAACACATTCATGTAGGCATGATTAAAAAATATTAATTGTGATTACTGCTCTGATTTACCTCCTGATATTCTTTATACTGCATGTCTACCAAGTCTCGAACTACTGCGATGTGCGTAAACATCCACTGAGAGATTTCCTGATGACAAAAACACAAATATTTTGTGAGTGCTCTTTTATGTTCCCTGTTAAATTGCTTTACTGTTGCTTTATGCTGCTAGATAGTGCTTTTACGCTGTGCTCTGCTTATGCCCCTGGTGAGTTCGACAATGATGACAATTTAATTCTTTACGACTGCATTTTTTTTACTTTGTAAGCCACCCTTAAGGAAGGTAGCCTAAAATTTTTAGAAATAAAATAATGAGTTGGATCCAGCTCACTCAATTACACACAGTTCCTTTCCTTTCCAGAGTCCATGCCCAACATGATGTCAGGTCCTGGGATCCCCAGCAGAGATTGGGGGGTGGGGGTCAAAAGGGACCCCCTCCTTTCCTTTTTTGCCAGCAGAAAAGTTAAATCCAACTCAATATACTGAAACCCAGATAAAAGATTCTCTTTTTAACCCACACACCCATAGAACATGTGAAAATTCGAGACATTTTGACTGTTTGTGTGATTCTCTATTTTTGCCAGCTCAATATATTTTAAAATATCTTGATCCAGAAAAGTATTTGAGAGGGCTGCTCCTTTCCACATGCTAAAATTCAAAGTGCTTAACTGCTATCAAGGGTTAAGGCTGTGATACTATCAGTTATCTTATTACCTGCAGGATACAGCATACAAAAAAGCAGAATTTATTAAACTAGTTTATATCACAAAGCTCCCTCATGGATCACTGCCTTGTCGTGGCGAGGGGGCTTGCGTGGTTCGATGAGGCTGTGGGCTATGCCGTGGAGGGCCACCCAGGATGGACAGGCCACAGCAGAGAACTCAGACCAAGCGTGATCCCCTGGAGAAGGAAATGGCAACCCACTCCAGTATCTTTGCCAAGAAAACCCCATGGACAGTAACAAAAGGCTAAAAGATATGACGCCGGAAGATGAGCCCCTCAGGTCGGAAGGTGTCCAATATGCTACTGAGGAAGAGCAGAGGGCAAGTACGAGTAACCCCAGAAAGAGTGAAGCGGCTGGGCCAAAGCCGAAAGGACGCTCAGTTGTGGATGTGTCTGACGGTGAAAGGAAAGTTCGATGCTGCAAAGAACAATACTGCATAGGAACCTGGAATGTAAGATCTATGAATCAAGGTAAGCTTGACGTGGTCAAAAAAGAGATGGCAAGAATGAACATCGACATCTTGGGAATCAGTGAACTAAAGTGGACAGGAATGGGCGAATTTAACTCAGAAGACCATTATATCTACTACTGTGGCCAGGAATCCCGTAGAAAAAATGGTGTGGCCTTTATAGTCAACAAGAGAGTGAGAAAGGCAGTATTGGGATACAATCTCAAAAATGACAGAATGATCTCGGTCCGAATCCAAGGCAAACCATTCAATATCACAATAATCCAAGTCTATGCCCCAACCACTGCTGCAGAAGAGGCTGAAGTGGACCAGTTCTACGAAGACCTACAACAGCTCGTAGAACTAACACCAAAAAATGATGTCCTCATCATCATAGGGGACTGGAATGCTAAAGTAGGAAATCGAAAGGTAACCGGAATAACAGACAAGTTTGGCCTTGGAGAACAAAATGAAGCAGGGCAAAGGCTAACAGAGTTTTGTCAAGAGAACACGCTGGTCATAGCGAACACCCTTTTCCAACAACCTAAGAGGCGTCTCTACACATGGACATCACCAGATGGGCAACACCGAAATCAGATTGACTATATAATTTGCAGTCAAAGATGGAGAAGCTCTATCCAGTCAGTAAAAACAAGACCTGGAGCTGACTGTGGCTCAGATCATGAGCTACTCATTGCAAAATTCAGACTTAAATTGAAGAAAGTTGGGAAAACCACAAGGCCATTCAGATTTGACCTAGATCGCATCCCCGATGAATATACAGTAGAGGTGAAGAATAGGTTTAAGGGACTAGATTTGATAGACAGAGTGCCTGAAGAACTATGGACAGAGGTCCGTGACATTGTAAAGGAGGCAGCACTCACCGCCATCCCAAAGAAAAAGAAATGCAAAAAAGCAAAGTGGCTGTCTGATGAGGCTTTACACATAGCAGAGGAAAGAAGGAAAGCTAAAGGCAATGGGGAAAAGGAAAGATTTGCCCAACTGAATACAGATTTCCAGAGAACAGCAAGGAGAGATAAGGAGGCTTTCCTGAATGAACAATGCAAAGTAATAGAGGAAAACAATAGATTGGGAAGGACTAGAGATCTCTTCAAGAAAATTGGAGAAATCAAGGGAGCGTTCCATGCAAAGCTGGCCACGATAAAGGACAAAAACGGTAGGGACCTAACAGAAGCAGAAGAGATTAGGAAAAGATGGCAAGAATACACAGAAGAACTATACAAGAAGGACCTCGATGTCCTTGACAACCACGATGGTATAATCACTGACCTTGAGCCAGACATCCTGGAAAGCGAAGTTAAATGGGCCTTAGAAAGCATTACTAACAACAAAGCTAGTGGAGGTGATGGTATCCCAGCTGAGTTATTCAAAGTCTTAAAAGAAGATGCTGTTAAAGTGCTGCACTCAATTTGCCAACAAATTTGGAAAACACAACAGTGGCCACAGGATTGGAAAAGGTCAGTTTACATTCCAATCCCAAAGAAGGGCAACGTCAAGGAATGTTCAAACTATCGCACAATTGCACTCATTTCACACGCTAGCAAGGTCATGCTCAAAATCCTACAAGCTAGGCTCCAACAGTACGTGGATAGAGAACTGCCAGAAGTACAAGCTGGGTTTCGAAGAGGTAGAGGAACTAGAGATCAAATTGCGAACATTCGCTGGATTATGGAGAAAGCAAGAGAGTACCAGAAAAACATCTACTTCTGCTTCATTGACTATGCTAAAGCCTTTGATTGATCACAATAAACTATGGCAGGTTCTTAAAGAGATGGGAGTACCAGACCACCTCATATGTCTCCTCAGAAACCTGTATAAGGGTCAAGAAGCAACAGTTAGAACCGGATATGGAACAACTGATTGGTTTAGCATAGGAAAAGGAGTACGACAAGGATGTATATTGTCACCTTGCTTATTTAATTTATATGCAGAGTACATCATGCGAAATGCTGGCCTGGATGAATCACAAGCTGGAGTTAAGATTGCTGGGGGAAAGATCAATAACCTCAGATATGCAGACGATACCACTCTGATGGCAGAAAGTGAAGAGGACCTAAAGAGCCTCTTGCTCAGGATGAAAGAGGAGAGCGCAAAAGTGGGCTTGAAGCTCAACATCAAAAAAACTAAGATCATGGCATCTGGCCCCATCACTCCTTGGCAAATAGAAGGGGAAGTCGTAGAAGTAGTGACAGACTTCACGTTCCTAGGATCCCAGATCACTGCAGATGGTGACTGCAGCCATGAAATTAAAAGACGCCTGCTCCTTGGGAGGAAAGCGATGGCAAACCTAAACAGCATGATAAAAAGCAGAGACATCACCTTGCCAACAAAAGTCCGCATGGTCAAAGCAATGGTATTCCCCGTAGTAATGTATGGCTGTGAGAGTTGGACTATAAGGAAGGCCGAGCGCCGAAGAATAGATTCTTTTGAACTATGGTGCTGGAGAAGACTCTTGAGAGTCCCTTGGACTGCAAGGAGATCAAATCAGTCAATCCTAAAAGAAATCAACCCTGACTGTTCCCTGGAAGGCCAGATCCTGAAGCTGAAGCTCAAATACTTTGGCCACCAAATGAGAAGGGAGCACTCCCTGGAGAAGAACCTGATGCTGGGAAAGATTGAAGGTCAAAGAAGAAGGGGACGGCAAAGAATGAGATGGTTAGACAGTGTCATTGATGCAACGAACATGAAATTGAGCAAACTTCAGCGGACAGCGGAAGACAGGAGGGCCTGGCGTAATCTGGTCCATGGGGTCGCGAAGAGTCGGACTCGACTGTGCGACTGAACAACAACAACAATATCACAAAGCAATCTGCTAAGTAGGATATGGCAAATGGCTTCCCTTTCCACCATCTTTTGCCTTTACATAATATAAGCTACCTGTGTGGACAGATTATGTTTGTTCAGCCCACTTTCTTTACGGTTTCTTCTTGATCCAGTTAGCTTCGAAAGGCCAAAACCACTGCTGACTCGTGAAAGTTTAGACTGGGTCGTTGGAACCAATGCTTCTCCTCTACTGATGCATTTCTTTTCATGAGCTAAAATGCCAAGAGAAAAACAGGGTTCGTTTCTTCAAAATGCAACTATCGGGCCCCATACAATGCACAGACAACCAAGAGAAGACTGATCCATATCGTACCACTTCCAAAACTCTTAGGCTGATTCACAGCAAGTAAACACAACTTTGCATTGGTAAGCCCAGACAGGTAAGGAACAAGGTGATAAAGCATCACTCCTGTGCTCTGGGGCCTTAAAGAACCACGGGCGAGTTCCTGATCCCAAGCTCCCGTGGAGTATACACTGAAACCCTCCATATTCTGGGTGGCACTTTTACCTCCTTGAGTAGAACACATTTCGGTTACCTGCATCTGAATCTTTGCCTCCTGGGGCTCACCTTCACTCTCCACTTCTTGTTCCTGAGCTCACAGGCCCCAAAAGCATTCCAGAGGAGCCCCCCCCGCTCCCCCCGGCCTTCATGTCTTCCAGCAAGGAGGTCATGCTCCACAACTACATCCCTGTTCTTCGCACAGCACCCAGTTCTGCACTATTAAGCCACCCTAAATGCCCCACTGGGGCACTAAGGGAGCATATAAGTTTGACAAATTCAGCTATACTCAAGAAACACTGTGAGACTGCTGTAAAACCCTTGGCCAACCTGTGAATAGGGCTTGACCTAAAACCCATTCTGACACATTGGTCTTATCTGAATATTCTTCCCAGTTGTGCAACAGTTAACATACTCCTGGGCTTTGGCCACTGTGTGACACAGAGTGTTGGAACAAATGGGCCATTAGCCTGATCCAACATGGCTTCTCTTATTACGAACTCAGCACCCAAACCAGAAGAGCTCTGGCAGGATAAGGACCTTTAATCCTCCTTGACTGACTATTCTGGTTTAGTATATGCCAGCTTTTGAGACTGGGGCTGAGTCTTCCATGCAGCTCCAAATTTTGTAAATATTTATATCCTGTATGCATTCTCATTTGTATTTGTTTTGAATTTATATTCAGTCCCATTACAGCCATGCTTGAATAAGAATTATTCGAAACGCGGCATCAGGCATCCGGATTACGTGTCGGCTTTTCATGGCTCAGAAAATCTGATGACTTGCACTTCAATTTGGACTCTGATAATTGTTTCTATATTGAAGTAGATACTTGGAAAGACTATAGACTGTGCCTTTTCTCATATGCTTTATGTATGCTCATTATTGCACTTTGGCCTATTCATTTGAATTGTATTACATTTGCTGTTATGCTTATATGATTATTATAAGACTTGTTAATTTGCTTATTTCAGTCAGTGGTGTTTCTTTTGTGCTCCCAGTTCTGGACACTGGCTCCCCCCCCCTTTTTTTTGCAGCAAGGCACATGTGTCAAGCCTCAGCCACACAATGGTGCCCATTGGTAATCTGTATATGCACTGCTTTTTCTTTCAAAGGATTTACAATAACAATTTTGAGCAGTTTTGAAATAAACCATGCATCAACCAGAGCATCCCGGGTAAAAGATACAGGTATTATTTTTGAAGAATATAACTGCTATACTCCTCCCTCCACCTACAAAAACCAAGGGCCAAAAGGGAGCTGCTGTTGGAATTCCAGGAACAAGGAACATGGCATTAAAATCAGAACAGTCCTCTCTCAAGTGCCAGAGCTGAGATTTAAACTCCTTCACACTTTGCAATTGTTCAGTCTGCAGTTCCGGTAGATTGGAGCAGCTCTAATGGCGAATTCGTTTTATTCATTTTCCAACCCCCATTAAAATTCCAAAAGCTGTAACAACCACTTGTCTAATTGCAGAACAGAGTACTGTCAAAGCTAGCAACAATACAGTTTCAGGCACTATAACCTCTCAAATTTCCCCCCACAAAAGGACAGTCTGCTGCTTTTTACCACCACTGTCCCTTAAAATAAAAGAAGTTCTACAGGCAAGCACGGAATACAGTCACAGTGGAATGATTAAAGCCCTCTGTGGCTGGGGACACAGGTACCTGAAGGACCCTCTTCTTCCATATGTTTCTACCTGGGAACTCAGATCACAGGGAGACACCCTCCGGACTGTCCCATCAAAGAAGCTTGTTTGATGGATACACAAGAGAGGGTCTTATCAGCTTATTATAGAATAACCTTCCCAGGGAGGTGCACCTGACCCCCACATTTAGGAAGCAGCTGAAGATTTTTGGTTATGTCCTCAATTATGATTTTAAATTTTGGGTTTTATGATATTTTATGTATGTCATCTATGTGGATAAGCCGCCTTGAGCTCCGTAAGGAAGAAAGGCGGCTGATAAATGTTTAAAATAAAAAATTCCAAACAGCTAAAGTTCCTGCAGATGCCAAGAGAACGGAAACAGCAACCTAGGGTAATTTAAAAGACTACAAAGCAAAACACGTGAAATAACCTTCACTTTCCCAAGAGGAAGCATCTTGAGGGAACTGCGCTGATCCATCTAAGCACGCCAGTGAGACACGCTACTCTTTTTTTAGTGGTTACCAAGAGCTTCTTCCTTCCCCCACCCTCACAACATTGCAAAGTTTGCTTCACATGGCAGTAAAGCTAATTTACGTAATCCCCCTTCCCGGTTTTGACTCGCATGTTCAGAATATACAGTGCTGCCCACCAGTATCACGACTGCTAAGTACTAAGCGCTGAAATTACAATGATTTCTGTTGTCCAAGAAGATTTCTGTTGCCAAACAGACACCAACAAACAATGCAGTGTCTCACATAAGGAAGATCAGTGCAATTATTCTCACCCAGATGATTCTGCCAGCACTTTAAACTGGCTTCTTCAACAAGGGGCTTCACCAGAGTAATGTCCACATGGCCTCTCTCGTTGACAGGGAGGGATACTTTGAAGGCCTCCTCCAAAACCTGCTTCTTGCTGTAGATCAGCTCTGTCCACACACGATTCACAGCCTTTAAAAGAAGCTGGCGACCTAAGAAGTGAAAACATCACCGCTGTGAGCTAACACTGGCCATGTGGAGTGAGCAATAGATGAGAGCAGAGCACACTGCTCAGAATAAATGACAACTGTTCAGACCCTTTTGACTTATTTTACATCAACTGCCGTGGTTATGCACAACAGGGACTTTCGCTGGTTTGGTTTTTTTTAACTCTAAGATGCTGAAATGCCCTCACCTGCATAGCCTAGGAAAGCCTAATCTCATCAGAACTCAGAAACTAAGCCGGGTTGGCCCTGGTTAGCATTTGGATGAGAGACCACAAAAGAAGTCCAGGCTTGCCACGCCAAGGCAGACAATGTTAAATCACCTCTGAACATCTCTTGCCTTGAAAACTATACGGGGTCGCCATAAGTCAATTGCAGCTTGACGGCACTGTACACACACACGGCCGTGTTGAAATACAGATTGCATAAACATGTGTCCCCTAGACTACGGCAGCATTCCTTGCTTCACTAGCCAGGCTGAAGTTCTACATCAAGCAGTGATGCTGCTGCTGAAAATTATATGTTTAGAAAAGCAAGAGGCTACAACAGCAGCAAAAGGAGTAGGATCGCTTATGGCTCTCAGTCCTAATATTACTCAGAGGCATCACTTTAATAGCTTTTAAGCTGTTTTTACAAGGAACTCTTCATGGGAGGGAGAATACTGAGAAAATGCATGGAGTATTTTCAGTGATATGCTCCTAGATTGCCAATAGCCACTCACGAAATTTCTTCAGTGAACTAAGAATCAATTTCAAGGATTCAGGTAAGGAGGCCTTTAAAAACCCTCCTCTTTTAGGCCATGTATATGTTAGCAGGGAGAATACTGGTTTGTTTTGAGCTGCAGCTTCGGCATGCTTATGTGCAAGGTTGGGATGTAGATCAGTGGTTTCCAATCACCAGGACAGGACAGGGGCTACCTGAAACATGGGAATGGATTAAGAAGATGCTTTTTATGGCAGAAATGGACAAATTGACAAGAAAGCTTAATAATGAAGAAGATGAAGCATTCTTTGCAGAATGGAAAGATTTCAAAGACTATCCTGAGAAAAACTGGGATGTTAAAAACAGGTTGATTTGCTTCGACAGTTATTAAGGAGAAAATAAGAAAAAGAATGATAAGATTGTTAAAATGTTACCGTAATTTGATGATGAAAGTGATATATTTTGTCAATGGTAATTAGATAATAGAGTTTATAAGGGGGTAAGAGCATTGCGGGAAGCCTTGTATTGGGGAGGGAGGGGAGAAAAGAAAAGGATATGGGATATTTACAAGATGTAATTTTAAACATGTGAAATATATCCAATAATAAATAGTTAAAAAAAAAAAAAAAAGGACAGGGGCTACCCCCATGCAAATGGTACGTGTTATCTAACAGCACAGCACCATGGCAGAAGAGTCTAGGGCACGTACTCCATTCATGCTAGGAGCTTGACAAACCAGCAGAACTTCAGCATCATGGACTTCCACACTGCTCCCAGAGTGGCTCCTGTACCTTAATATGGTGCCCCATTCCAATCTGATTGCCTAGTAATCTGCTTGCATGACAGGCTCGTGGCTGGCAATGCCAACTCCATTTTTAGATATCAACTTTCAGTCTGGGTCAATTCTCTGTCCGTTAAAATGCACAGCAGTAATAATATGACAACTTCATTCAACACAACGACACATATGCAGATCACACCCAACGTGAGGAAAATGAACATTTACAATCGTGCCGGTAGTTACTATATACAAAGAAACAGAATGAAATAGACACAAGCTCATAGTTCTTATTGGACATTCTGGTCTACAGTTCAACCAGTTTCCACTCTACCATCCACTCTATCAAGAATCTAGCCATTTTATCACTGCATATTTGCCAAGCGGTACAGCAAGAGTCTCCAAGGTGGTGCCTGGCAACACTTTTCCTGATGCCCACCAAGCGTTTTTAGAACGTGGGTGGGGCCAAATGGGGCTTTTTGCCCAACAGGGTTTCCCACTGGCCACTCAACATCCAACTGGCTGGACAGATTAAAGTAACATTTGTTTCAGTGGCAGCTGCCACCACAGTGTTGGTTTTATTCTCCTTCACAATGTAGTTTTGTAAAATTATCCCTCTTCGCCCCTGCACTTAGGTGTTATCCATGTCTGCGGCTCTGCCCCCTGTGACAGCCCACCCACCCTGTGCCAGAAGCCCAAAGGCTCAAAAAGACTGGGGGCTCCTGGGATACGGTGACCTCCTCTTGCCACCATAGAAATCCCAGGCCAATGGCTGGCTTTTGATTTTTAGCACATATTCGGACTCTATGCCCATCTAGCTCTCCTCCCCCATGGATATACCTAGATACTGATGCAGACAGAAAAATAATAACATACGCCTTTCTACAAAGCCTACAATATTTTTTTAGCTCTTTTACTCTGGAGCCAATACTGGGAACAAGGATGGGAATCAGTCAGTATACTTGGACAACTCCACTTTCTGAATTTTATCAGGCTTCCCCCCGTCCCCTTTTTAATCTTCTCTGTTGCTCAGTCGGAGGTTCGTTTATTCTTCCCTTTCAGCCTTCTGCATCTTAACTACTCACCTCGGTGCTTTTCAGAACACAGCTCTAATAAAACCATTCATTCCTCCACGTGAGCGCAGGGTCGATTGCTACTTGCCGTGAGTGATGGGTCCGGCTGGTTTCACCGGGCGACAGGGATTAGACCTAATCCTAATTATTCCTGACTGATGTTTACCAGGATCTTCTTACAGCAAAATGCAGCCTATAATCAGCGTGACTGGTTCGTATATGAGATTATACCCTATTTGCTGTCAATTAGACCTGACTAGACCTATATTGTAATAATACGGCCTTCAATGCAGCACATTCAATATCGTATTCTTGGTGTCTGCTCTGTTTACTATTTCTAATCTTCTCCTTTCCACTGCACCTAAAAAATTAAAACATGACAGAGCGGGGAGGCAGTAGGAATGCACGAGAAATGCATAAACAGCTAATGGCATTAGCTGACACTGAAGACAAACAGCCCTCTGGCTGCTTCATTGTGTGTTATTACCTTCACTAACGTCTTGATTGTAGACTCCATCTGGCTCTATGTCAGAAGGGATCATGATGTGCCAAGTTGTCATCCTGGCTTCTGCTTCCAGGCCAAAGCCATCTACGCTGCTGCAAGTGTCATCCAACAAGAGTATAAGAAACAAAGGGAAGGTACTTGCTTGGGAAAAAAAGGTAAAGGGGAGGTGGCTGGGAAAGAAAGCAGATCAGGTGGCAAACAAGAGACGTTAACGCATTTTTGAAAAACAAGAAGGGGACCTGCAAGACTTGCAGGAGAAGGTAATGAATTTCTCCTCCTTCTAGTCCCTGTTTACTACCCTTTTTGCTCAATTTACCTTTCCCATTGGTTCTGCTCCCTCACTGCCTGCCTCCCATCTTCATGGCTGTCCACTTCCTCCCCATCATTGACCACACTTCTGCAGTAAATGAGCAATGAAATATCATTAAGATTACCTTCACAAGGTCTTGGTTCGGACAGCCTAGATAGCCTAGCTGCCTGGTTGTCTCCACAAGTCAAAATGACTACCAAGATTTGTGGGGTAATTTTACAAGATCTTGGCACAAATTTTTTACATTTATTTTCTCTCCTCCCCATTTTTTTTTGTCAAATCAAAGATTTCCCTGGAAACCCAGGCTTGCAAAGACATCTTCCCCTGTCCTTACCTGGCCCAACTCTGAGATTTTTTTGAGCCACCTGCTGGGAGCCAGGTTCAGAATTAGATATGGTTCCACATGTTTTATCTGGCTATTTTAAATCCTCAAGGACACACACTGAGACTAACCAGTAGGCGGGGTAAGGTACTAATCTGTGGTATCACTCTCTAAGGATTTACTGTTTTGCCAATGCAGAAAAATTCACCATGAACTTGGATTAATCTGCTTTGGGGGGGTGGGGGGAGAGGCAGAGAAGCTTCACGCATGTTGGAGGAATGATGCAACCATCAGATGAAGTACATCACAACTGGCAGGCAGTGCTGCAATATGAATAGGCAGTTATGAAATCCTTCAAGAAGTGTCTGTTTTGTTGTTCTCCTTATAGGAAGCTCCACAGTACACAGCTCATTGATAGACCTTCTGCCCACCAGAGGGCTCTCTCCCTCTTCACCAGGACAGTGCCCTTACCTACGTGAGCCATCTATTGCCTGATAAAACTTTATGGATATTACTTTAAAAGGGGGTATTGGATGTTTGGATACTTCCCATCCTCCCTAACAATTACACACACGGGGAAAAAATTCTTATCACGTCAGGAAGAAAGCTATAAACCCATTTAGTCTTGTGTGTGCAGTGAATAAGATCAGAGGGTTAGCTATGTTAGTCTACTGCAGAGAGAACAAGCTCAGATACAAACATTTTGCCTAGTAAGGGCCCACTACGTGTATCAGATGAAGTGGGCTCTAGGCCATGATGCTGGAATGAGATCTTGTTAGTCTATAGCACCATGGGGAAAGCAAGCTGCAGTCTACGCACTATGGTACAGAAAGAGCTTAACATATAATAAACCACTCTTCTAGACCAGGCCTCAAGCTTCCTGCAGGGAGAAGGGCAAGAAATGGGTAGCTGTGTCTCAGAAAACTCATTATACCTCCCCTTTGTGGTTAATTAGATTACATATGTGGGGGAGAGGAACACTGCAAGCATGGCAATTAATGTGTTTCTGCTCAGAAGTTTATTCATGTGGTCACAGTAATGCTATGCGAGCAGCAAAGCTTGAATAAGTCACTCAGAGTAGTTTTCCCATGTTCCTTCTCCATTATTTACTGTCCAAGTTCGTTGCTGCCATGGACAATTTGAAATTTTCAAAAAAATGCTGATTGGACTACATTTAGGGTTGCCAAGTACTTACCGTAATTCGGCAGGGGACACACAGTCCCCAGCCGGAACATTCCTCCATGGAACACCCACACTGCACGATGCTGTCGCCAGGAAGTGACACTGGGTACCATCAAGTTTCCAGCCCCATTGCCAGAGCGTCGCCCAGCATCACTTCCTGGCGACGGCATCATGCACCGTGTCTTTCACCCTCCCTGGAATGGTCCTGCCAAGATGTATCCGTCCCCTGCCGAATTACGGTAAGTTCTTGGGAAGCCTGACTACACTAAAAAAGGGAAAATGTTCATCTAAGGATGCACCATTTGTAGAGGAGAGGGCCTGGTGCATGCCTGGCATGTAAGTGTGAAGTCTGAAAGAGGTCAGGCTCACACCACAAAACCTGTGAAGAACTCCCTCTTTTGATCTCTCTTTCCACTCCAAACTGTGTGACTTCATGTGATGGCCTTTTAATAAGGAGCCGTTTCTCTCAGGCGTTCTTCGGACGCTGGTGAACAGCACAGACAAATAACCGAGTAAGTGTTGTTTATAAATCACAGCCCTGACCTGGATGGCTCAGGCTAGCCCAGTCTTGTCAGATACTGGAAGCTAAGCAGGGCTGGCCCTGGTTAGTATTTGGATGGGAGACCACCAAGGAAGACCAGGGTTGCAACGCAGGGAGAGAGATGTGGCAAACCACCTCAGAATGTCTCCTGTCTTGAAAACCCCATGAGGGGTCGCCGTAAATCAGCCATGACTTGAGGGCACTTTCCACAACCAGCACATAAATCACAGCCAAAGAGAAAAAGGAAGACGGGGAAGCAAAAGACAGTACCCATTGTCTTGTTCTTGATAGTTTACTAAACCAAGCGGTGTATGAGAAATACCTTCTGGGACACTCACCTCCCTGCATGCAGGTTAATCAAGCAATGAGCCAAGCAGCTGATGAACTCTTGGTCGTGGTTCCCGGGCCCCAGGATTAGGTTCCGATTGACAGTGAGCATCCTGAGGGAGTCGAGGAGAGCGACTTGCTGCGGAACAGTTTTGTGTGGCCTCGAGAACTGGTATAAGATGGTCCTGTTCAGGCAGTGATAAACGGCATCGAGCGATAATCCCTGAGATCTCCTTTTCGACTGAACAAAAACAAACATGTTTTAACAGAGATGTTTATACACACAACCAAACATGCTTTTAAAAAAGTACTACGGGCAGTAATTTTGTCCACTCAGATTAAAGGCTTAACTGCCTAGAGATGTTTCCTAAAATGATGTGGCTTGAATCATTAACTGCTAACACCACATTGTTGTCACTGAGGTGATCTTTTATAATTATTTACAGCAAGGGCAGCAATGAAGGAGAGCATCAGACGGCTTTTGCTTCAAGAGTTTAATTACAATATTCTGACTCGTGATGAGGGAAAGGAGGGGGGGACTACCCAAAGAAGCTTAGAAGAGACACACGGGGGGGGGGGGCGTTTGTGAAATTTACTCATCGCCAAAACTGGGTTGTAATTGTCTGTTAACATTTTAGGGAGTTCTCATGCCCCAAGACTGCATTGTTCATTGACAGTATTATCCTGTCTTTCTTTCACTGTTCTCCAATTGTGTAATTCAGTTTATCGGTTGTATTATACTGCTCTTATATTGCTGTTCTCCAACTCTGTGATCCAGTTTTATTGCATTGTATATTTGTATGCATTTACTGGTCTTTAGTACAAACAGATGTTTATGCTTCAGTTGTTGTAGATTTTCCGGGCTGTATGGCTGTGGTCTTGGCATTATAGGACCTGACGTTTCGCCAGCAGCGGTGACTGGCATCCTCAGGTTCTTTTGCATATGGATTTTGTGAAGTAAAACAAAATACTATAGCAATTGGTTGCAAGGAAATTAGTCAACAATGTCAAATATTTCGGGCACTAAGAGCCAGTTTGGTGAAGTGGTTAAGAGCAGCTTCTAATCTGGAGAACCGGGTTCGATTCCCCACTTTTCCACATGAAGCCAGCTGGGGTGACCTTGGGCCAGTCACAATTCTTTCAGAGCTCTCTTAGCCTCTAAAAACAAATCTCCTGGCTATTCACCACACATTGCCATACAATATATATATATATATATTTAACTTTGGGCACTTTCACACACACTAATACCGTGCTTTCAATGCACTTTGCAACTAGGTTTTACTGTGTGAAATGGCAAAATCCACTTGCAAACGGTCACAGAAGTGGATTGAAACTGCATTATTCAGCATGTATGAAGGCGCCATTCATTTTTTTTTTGTCAAATGGCTCAAAATTTAATTTCCATAGTATTTCATCTCAGCTACATGAAATGAACATGAAATACTTTCATCTTCATAATTTGATACACTGAGGTAGTCCAGTACAAAAAAAAGCACACTGGATGATTCCTGTACCGATCTATATCAACCATGTGAAGCAAACAACATGTAAGACTAGTGGATACCTGTGCAATTAACTGGATTATGAAGTCTATCAGCAGCTTGGATTCCTTATTGAACATGCCTTGCCAAAGCTTATCCACCACTCGCTGTGTGAAATAGAACACGTTGTTGACAAGGACTTGGTAGCTTCCACCACTTGTAATAGGAAGAGACGCATCCTCACCTGAATTACAACAAGGACATTACAAGAATTTTAAAAGCCATTCATGTATATACAGAGAAGATCTAGTGAGGACAACAAGCACTGAAAGAAATACACATAAAATCATTTTTTTGTTGTTTTAACTAAATATTGCCCCAAAATTATTAGGCTACATCTAGACATCATGACAAACTTCTCTTTGTCAATGACAGGTTCAGATACACCTTGGTGTTGTGCCTGCATGCTTCCTACCTTCTTTGCCCCATACATGAACTGTCACAGGAAGCTTTCTGGTTTAAAAAACTTCCAGTCAAGGAACAATTTACGAAGATGTCTGAATGCCAGCTTGTTTCCCCCTCAAAAATGGGGATTCAACTGAAATTTAGAACTCCAGTTTGTGTGGAGGAAGTAGCCCAAGGCACCTATATTCAGAAAACATGGGAAACTAGAGTTCGATTCAAGGCTATTGTAACCAGGAAGCTTCCAATTGCAACCAAGAAGCTTCCAATCATAACCAGGAAGCATCCAACTTCACTCGATTCCAAAGGCAAAGATGGTGCACAAGAATGAGATGTATCTGCACCTGTCATGGACAAACAGAGATCTGACATGATGTCTCAACCCAGCCTTAATTTAAATCAATGGCATAGGGTAGGCTAGAAAGGAAATACACAAATTGCTTTCCAGCAGAAGAATATCACACACACATACAAGAATCAGTGCGGAACCTCTCAAATGAAGTAGAAAGGATGGATAGATACTCAATCCACCTACTTCTTGCTAAATCTCAGCTTAAATAAATAAACTATTCCAGCAAAAGGACAGAGCAGAGGTTTGCTGCTTCTGACTACAGAGGCTCCCTTTACCTATTGACGGACCTCTCCTCCATGAATCTAACCCCCTTTTGAAGCTGGCTTGTGGCCGGCACTGCACCAAATAGCAGTAAATTACACAATTTAATTATTCACTTAGCAAGTAAGTTACTTCCTTTTGTCCGTCTTGAATCTATTGCTGAACAACTTCACTGGGTTCCCCCAAGTACCAGTATTCTGGGAGAAAGAGAAATTCTCTCAATCCACTTTCTCTGCTCCATGTATAATTTCATAAACCGCTATCATGCCCCTGCTCTTCACCTTTTTTTCTAAACTGACCGGTCCCAGGCTCTTCAGCTGTTCCTCACAGTAAAGGTGCTCCAACCCCTTAGTCACTTTGTTTGCTCTCTTCTGCACTCACCCTAGCTGTGCAATGCCAGGACTGTACTGTTTCAAAGTTACCAAAGGAATAGCATTACAATAAGTGTTACCCAGTAAAACATCAGCAGCAAGCAAGTGGTCCATCACACTGTCCAAAATATAGGTCTGAAATTCTTTCTGCTGTGCCCTTGTTGATCTCTCAGGAGAGGCCTAGTAAATCAAGAATGGGTAATAAGGAAAGAGGATTAGAAGCTGCCTTAAGTTGCTGTGAAGCCGTGCACTGTATGTCTGCCTTGAGCTCAAATTTCACACTCAATGGTATCTACGAGACCCGTTTCTAACTTCCAAAGTAAAAGCATCACAGTTAATGGTTTCCCTTATAAATGGACAAACGCCTTGATGCAGTGGTTGTCAATAAGCAAGTTAAGACGCTTCTCGAGAAAGAAAGAAAAACATTTCCTAGGGAATCCTGATATAAGTTTGCATCACGAATGGTTCATATACTATTATAACAGATGCCAGCACAGTTTTTATGATGGGTCCCTATGAACTGGAAGGGGGCACCATGAGTGAGTTAATGTGTGCGAACGATATTCCCTCCCCCAATGGCATCAAATCCCACCCACTTTGTGTGATACAGATGGGGGGGGGGAGAGTAAAGGAGCCTATAAACTTTGTCACTCACACAGTTCCTTGTTTTCTCCTCCTTGAGTTGCTTCAAAAATCCAAACTACACATTACATATACCATGTGATTGCCCAGGGATTTCGCAGGTATTAATGGCTTGCACATTCAGCACTCCCCCATGAAGGGGAAAATTACTCTTCCCCCAGGGCCATTTTAGGTCAGAAATACAGCACTGGGGGGAGGGGGGAGGCAGGATCTATGGTCCCAATCCAACTTGGGGCCCCGCAGCACTTCCAAACTGAGTCTACACAGAGAATTTGCAGCTGGCATCCTGCTGCAGGCATCCTGCTGCAAGCCTCCATGCCGATCTCATGGTATGTGTCACATGTAGTTTGGCCCAAAACTGCAAATACAGCAAAGAACATTCATTTACACATCCCTCTGCCTTTCTCCTAGCTTCTCCTGCTCAATCCCAAGACGCTTTAGAAACTACTGCAGGGAGAAGCAGATGGATGTACAGGAAGGAAGACACTTCTCTTCCTTGGTCTCTCCTCCATCTTTCTCTCAAGCATTTTCTGGGATCTTTTAGAGGGAGGGCAAAGACTGGAAACTGACAGGCTATTTTGCTCTGAAGACTAATACTTGCCAAGCCTTGTGATACCTGCTTAATCGATATTCGTGAATGAACAACGGAACAAGAAAAGTATTCCTTATGGCAAATACACTTTCTTTTAGGGAGCAATGAAGAGAGACCAACTCTACCTCTAGAAGGAGGTCTATCAACGGAGTCTGCTTGCTTGCAGGTGTAAGGCAGAGGTTATCGATTATCAGCACTTGCATGAAGTCAAACACAAACTTCTTTGCAGGATGGTTTGTCAGGTAGGTCTTGGACCCTACGTTGCAGTATTCTGACTGACTCCGGTTCATTCCTGTATCAGAGGCAAATGCTTTGAATTCTTCAGCTGGGGATCCGACGTCATCATCCAGATCAGTAACCTATTCAAAACAGGGAGCAGTAATACAATGATCAGTAATTTATTATAACTCAGCCTACCTTTGGTGAGGCAAGGAGGAAGGAGGCACTTTACAGCTATTTCCCTGCCTTGATAGGCCACTGCTATATATACACATTTCTCAGAACTGCTGCTCTCAATTCTCAACTACCTCTTGCTAGAGAGGAGAGATCTGTCACAGCACAGACTTTATTTTACTCCTTGAACCGTTTGCAAAAGTGGAATGCAAATCTGAAGACAGAGATTACTGGAATTATCTCATTTTATTCTCACTACATGCTGGAAGATTATGACTTAACAAGGTCACTGACTGAGCAGGCATTTCAACCCAGGTCTCTCTAGTCTGAGCCCAACAGTAACTCCCAGTTCCTTCTTCATAAGGCACCTTCCACTTAGGGATCTGTGTGTCCCAAGTTACTGTTGAAAAGACAGAGCACAGCCTATGTTAAGAGGGAGAAGAGCAGGGAATACAAGTTGGTTTGTCACCATTATGATTAACTGGAGTAATCATTGGAGAAATCAAGTGACACTCAGTTTCATAATGCTGAATGTGAGTGACCGGATGAAAAAAGGGACAGGGCCCCTGTACCTTTAACAGCAGTACAGAGAAGGCTTTTCACTGAGTAGTGGATGTGATGCAAGAGGAGGAAAAACAATCTCTCTTTGGCTACGGGAATGCACTTGCATTCTGCTCTTCTGCACCTGGAAACATCTACTACTGTACCACTTCTCAGGGGAACTTTTGAGCTTCAGTTGGGTGAGGATGGAAGCAGAGCTGTCAGAACACTTGCTTTCCACACACAAAGTCTCAGGTTCAGTCCCCGGGAACTCCAGTTAAAAAAGCATAAAAAGATCCTGCAGTCTTTGCCAGCGAGAATATTCAGTAGTGGTTTAGACTGTAGAAGGAAGCTCTATACATTTGGATTCTCATCAGATCTATTTTTATCTCCTTATGGAAGTAAGCCCGTCTAGAACTGTTAAGTAAGCACCATTAAGTCAGCACTAACTTTAGTGGTACACTTACAATAGGGATTGCAGCCAAGACTAGCAAGAAGTTTTATGGTACAATTAGGAAGTTTCACAGTCAGCCCTGCACATAAAACCGTATCGCACGGACAAAAATCTCCCATACGGTCGGAGCTTAACATCAAAATCCTCCTCGTTGGATTTATTTATCAAGCAGCCATTTAATTGTGAGCCTGTTAAGGCTCTTTTTTAGATGATTGGTCAAGACACTATTGTGTCATCATGTATTTGGCCTAGATAATGTTTAATTTTTCTTTAAATCTGAGATAAGATTTTGGCTAAAACCTGAAAATACCCAATCTTTTTTCCCTTAGAGAGTAAGTAACAAAGAGAGCAACAAAGGCAGAGCTGTTAATACCGCTGCCCTGACCTGCAGCCTTGACATCTTTCAGCAACTCTTATCCTAGCTCCACTTAACGTGCCCTTTTTGTATCAGTTCTCAAGCTCCAGTGACAGATGATTTTTAATGACAGTTATGAAACCCCAGCTGTTGTCTTCCACGCAATTTACAAGAAAGCAGTAATTTCAAAATTAGTCATTGTCCTCTTGCAATATAATTCAGCTGGTGAAAATTTAAGAGCTTTGTTACAAAGAAAGAACTGGGATCAATTTCCTCATTCTGTATAATTATTTAATTAAAATACTTTCAATCCCTCTCCTCCACCCACCTTCAAATAATCCTAACACCAATGCAAAAAAAAAAAAGATGTCAAAGGTGTTTAAAAACAGGAAAATAGCAAAAAGCAAAAGCACACACACACACAACTGAAATAAGCAGCAGCATATCTGCAGAAATACTCAACATCGTATCTCAGATTTAAGGAAAAGCTAAACATTTCCCCAGGCCAAATTCAGGATGACACGATAGCGTCTTGACCAGTCACCTGAAAAAACAGAGACGCACGCCAATCGACCTCTGGATGCAGAGAATTCCACAGTATGGCCACCGCCACCATCAGCACTGAGCCATTTATGGGAGGTAGAAGAAAGAACAAGCCCTAATATCTAAGGATCTGAGTAGGCTCATATGGAAAACAGGTAACCCTTTAGCAAAACTAGTCCCAAAATATTTAGTACTTTATAAAGGCCAAAACTAACACTTTGACCTGGATATAGAAATAGGCTGAGAATGAGCAGAGAGGGTACAATATTTGAGTTCCATGAACCAACAAACATGCCTCTAGCATAACTGCTGCATTCTACACTAGCTGAAGATCCCAAATGCTTTTTAAACACAGTCTCATATACAGCACTTCACAGGAGAATGATCTAAAGGTAACAAGGGTGCGCATAACTGTGCCCATATCAGTTTTTCTCTAAGGAAAGGGAAAATACTGTATTATTCTGCCATTATTTGCTAATACAGACAGATGTCAGCATTTTCATATTATTCCAATTCATGATGCCATATATATGAGAGAACTAAAATGGCAAGCTAGCCACCATTCCCGCCCCCCCGCCTCTTACCATTTCTGAGTATGGCCGGATATTGAAAGGGAACACAGTGGCTGCCAGTGCACAAAGAAACTCTGGGCTCATCCACATTGAAGCCAGGTCAGGAACATTGTGATATAAGTAGCGAAAGAACTGCATCAAAGTGACTGGATATTCACGAAGCCAAGAACCCTCCTCTTCTGACTGCCAAGGCTGCGAAGAAAGAAAAAAGTTTGGATGATTACTACTTTAACTTACATTGCCCTAAAAGTATGCAAGACGTAGCTCTGTGCCAGCAAAGGGCATTAAGACAGCCATCTATTCATTAGTTTTTTATATATATATTACTTTTGGCGAAGTGTTCTAAAGCTTTATCTTGCTGGTTTTAGTAACTCCTTATGCTCTTCAGCGTTTAGTCATGCCAGCCACATGACCCCGGAGAAGTCTTTGGACAGCGCTGGCTCTTCAGCTTGCAAACGAAGATGAGCACCGCCCCCTAGAGTCAGCTAGCTTTCGAGCAAGGGAAACCTTTACTATTATGTATGAAATAGGTCCAGTGGAACTATAGTGATTTGCTCGAGGCCACCTGATGAACTGCTGGGGTGACCAGGCTCTTTCCGCCTCCAAACTCTAGCTCTCTATCTACTGCATGCAATGAACAAAGAATGGTAATTTTCCTGCTTAATGTTAATATTCATTGAGTTCAAAGCATATTCCAGGACTATACAAAAAGAGATTGTAGCTCTGTAATGCCTCGCAAAGCATTTATTAATATTGGCTTCCTCATGCAATAATTCAGTCGGAGGAACACACTGTGGGATTGGTATGCTTACCGGATACTGGGAAAACCATCATATAAAAGATAATTAGTAATAATATAGTCCCCTAATGAAAGAACTCAGCACGGAGAGAGGAAAGCTCATGGCTGAATGAAGGTGCCGTGAACAGACCATAGTTTGCTTGAGATGAGAAAGAACCTAAAATGCTGGGGTTCATGTGCTCTTTTCCCTTTTGCGCACTATTGCTAAGATTGAGGATTTCCTGCTTTAGGAAACTTGCAATTTGCTGCAACGCCAAAACGGAACTCTCCAAGAAACTTCAGTTAGTTTCTTGCTACAAGCCAGTTTTAGCCCAGTTGTCTTGAAGACTCCAGCTTTGGCTCAAGTTATGCTGAAGACTTCCAAAACCACAAATCCCTCAGTTTTGGTGTAGTACACTGGCAGGTGAAGGGGGAATGATTTCAATCTCAATCTTGCCAGACACAAATTATATGTCATTTTGTGATATCTGAATGCCGCTATCATGTCCACGTTCTCAAAAAAAATCGGCTTTCTCTTTTAGGATGGTCCAGCGTTTCGCGGAGCAACTATCTGATATTTCTGCTTATGTTATTCTGTTGTTACATAACTAAAGTAACACAAACATAAGTCTCACCCATGTCTGGAGGGGGAAATGCTTCAGGGGAAGCCATTCTTGAGTTTTCCACTGCAAAACTCCATAAGTCACAAAAATGCAAGACGCTCAGCTACAATTTAATCTATTGCTGGGCTCAGTTTAAGGTATTGGCTGTCGCAGATAAAGCCCTTTCATGGCCCTGGCCCCTCTTATTTGCGAGGCCGCCTGTCTCTCTATGTTCCCCCATGACAACTTTGCTCAAGTCAGCTAGGGCGTCTGCAGGTGCCAACCCGCAAATAGGCAAAATCAACAACCGCCCATACACAATTTCTCTGTTGTGGCTTCTGCCTTGTGGAACGGTGTGCCCAAGGAGGTCACGAAAAACTCTCACTCTCCTGGCTTTCTCCAAACTATGCAGAACTGAGCTGTTCAAGGGGGCTTTTCTGTGCAGGTAATAAGAGTTGCACTGTACAAAATGGTTTTATAAACTTACTTGGATAAATTATTAGGGACTGAACCTCTTCCTGCTACGCATAGCTCAGGGGCCTTTTGGGGGGGAGCGCACCGGAGCACAGCTCCGGGAGCTCAGGAGCCAAGCCCCGCCCCTAGCCGGCGTCCCGGGGAGTTTTTCAGGCAGTCGAATGTCAATTTCAGCTCCATTATATCCTATGGGCCATTGAAGTCAATGGTGAAAACATAGGGTATATTCTGGGGGCTGGAGGGGAGGGGTTTTGAGGGAGAGGCTCCAAACTCACAGGGTAGCTGATGGAGCCTCTCCCCAAGATACCCACCAAGTTTCAAGAACATTGGATCAGGGGGTCCAATCCTATGGGCCCCAAAACAGATTGCCCCTATTCCCTCCATTGTTCTCTTACCACACACCCACCACATATGATAAAAGGTCCCTATGTTTGCTTTACACACTGGCTAGATGAACCCGGGTAGCTGGACTTCTAAAATCCTAATGCACTGGTTACTGAATGTCCCATCTAGTTCACTGTCCTGACTCACTATATGTAATCCATCTTCAGTCTCTGTGAGAAAGGCATACTGTCAATCCATCAAATCAAACAGGGAATGAACTACCCAAACCACTTCCCTACTTACTGAATTCAACATACTCCTCAGCATTCCCAGTAACAAGAAGGCAGCTTCGGTGCAAACATTGTGAATCGAAGAGACCACGGTGCCACTTGAAGCAGGAACACCAAAGATAAATGTCCAAATTGAATCCAAGTCAAACTATTGAAAGGAGAGAAACAGGAGGGAGAGGGAGAAACAGAAGTCAACACATGATCTGCTTTCTCATGTCACTTTGCTATTTTGTTCATTTACAGGCATTTCTCATGTTAACTACACTACAAAGTATACCATGTGTGTGCTTGATATTTTGATTTCATGATTCATTCGTACAGATCTATTTGATGGCGTTGGTGGGACAGGATATGCTCATTCATCACTTCTCTCTAAGCCTGAGGATTGGCTTCTACTTATTACTGGGTATATAATAAGCATTGTATTGATAGATTCCCTATTCAAGTGGATCATTAGCTAAGAAATCTCCCATGTCTGTCCCAAAGATGTAGGAATTATGACATCAAAATCCTCCTCCTTGGGTTTATTTAACAAGCAGACATTTAATTGTGAGCCTGTTAAGGCCTTTTTTAAGATGACTGGTCGAGTCCCTGTTGTGTCATCACGTATTTGGCCTAGATCTATCTGAGACCATACGAAAAAGAGCATTATCGTCCCGGCACCGTGCTTTGTTTTGGAACAGGGGTCTCAAGCTGTGGTCACACTCACTACATAATCCACTTTCAATCAACTTTCAGTGCACTTTCCAACTGGGAATTTACTGCAGGAACTGGCAAAATCCAGTTGGAAAGTGCATTGGAAGTGAACTGAAAGTGGATTATTTGGTGTTTGTGATCTCAGCCTCAGTTAAATGAATTTCCTATTTAATGCTCAATCGCCTACCCAGAGGCATGCAAAGTTTCCATACAGATGGCACAATGAGAGAAATAAAGTAGGAATCGCAATTGGTTTGGCTACAGCCACTGGTGACAGCCTGAAAGGTTTTAATGTTCACTCATCACTGTTTGGCCCTGATCTGGATGCCTGAGGCTAGCCCAATCTCAGAAGCTGAGGGGGTTCAGCCCGGGTTAGTACTCGGATGGGAGATGACCAAAGAAAAGTCCAGGGTCACTACGCGGAGGCAGGCAATAACAAACCATCTCTGTAACTTGATGGCAGTTTATATACATACAATCAACATTTCTCGACTGCGCAACACTGCTTCAGGTCTCAAAAGTAACGTTGTACAGAATCATCCATTAACACGTTCAAGCTGTGCAATCAAAAGGCTTTGGAGTGCTGAACGCTTGACATGAATCAACACATCCAAGGGGATTTCTGATGAAGAATGTGGTCCATTGGATGCTGGAAGTGAATTCTTCCATGGAATTCCAGGGGCCTACCAAGTGCATCATCTGTACTCTGAAGTAGTTTTTTCCTGGTGATCTGGCAAGGACACTGGCATGCACCAAAGCCTCAAGGCTTCTCAGCACACCTTAAGAAAAACCCTACATGAGATGGGATCTAGATGTACAAAGAAGGAAATGACTAAAAGAACCTACTGAACCCCTCCCTCCTTTCCAACAATACACAGACTTCAAGCCAAATTTTGCTGAATTCCAGATCCTTTTAGAAATCAGTCATACTGGAAATCGAAAAGGTGCTACAAATTTCAAAAAACATTAAGGAACTTCCAGACCAGTTTTAAGAAGAGGCTGTCCCACATATTTAAAAAGAAATATAGTATCTTGGCTAAAACTCATTCCATTCTTTTCTTCCCAAGTAGCATATAGCACTGAGTAATGCATTCGTTTTTCATTTATAAAAGGTGAGACTGTTCTAAGGAAAAAAGCACAACTTCTTGCAGTGACTACTGGGTACATTAACTATGGTGATCTGCGCCAAGTTCAATGGAATTCTAGAAGGGCACAGGAGTCTGTTAGCCTCAGCAGGTGAAAGGGCACCAAAAAAAGTTCTGCAGGTGCTAGGGGTCGGGGGCTTCTCAAGTATGCAAAAATATTTAGATTATAAATCTTAGAAAAGATAAAGCCCCTAATAACTCATAGTATCCTGTGACAGGGAGACTAGGACATGTTCACCGAGTCCCAAACTGACTCCCAACTTGCTTACTGGCAGTTTTGATGGAGAGGAAAAGATACTACCACTTTAATACACCGTACCCTCAAAAGTACAAGAGCTTTTCAAGCGGTTAAGACGCTGAACTGCAGGCTGTGGAAGGTCAATAGTTCAGCAGTTCTCTAGTTCCAGCTCCTGCCGACCTAGCAGTTCGAAAGCAAGAAATTGCAAGTAGATAAATAGGTACCACTTCGGTGGGAAGGTAACAGCATTCTTTCTGTGCGCCTTGGTGTTTAGTCATGCCGGCCACATGACCACGGAAACATCTTCGGACAGCGCTGGCTCTTCGGCTTTGAAACGGAGATGAGCACCACAACCCTAGAGTCAGATTTGACTGGCTTTCGAGCAAGGGAACCTTTACCTTTACCTTTACCTTCAAAAGTATTACATTTCGGGAAAATACGAGGATCCGTTTCGGAATGGAAAGCAGCCGTTAACTCGAGTTTCCCCAAGATAGGGAAAGCTCCAATCACCACCCCTTGCACCCATCGACACACAGCAGAAATATCTTCAGCACAAAGTTTAGTTCCGAACCATCGCTTTTTTTCTCGGCACAGTATTACGCTTAACGAAGTCGTTACCTTACTAAATAATCCCTACCTGGACACCCTGATTACATCGGCTGGTGAGGACAGGTGCACTGACCTGCGGGTTTTCAGGCAGTTCAGTGACTGGCTGCTGCAGGAAAAGTGCCATGAGAAGAAAATAGAGCGCGGGGACGTTTGTGTGCTTAGGAAGAAAGGACTGAAGAACCGAGAAGCCCGGGAAATGACAGGCGTCCCGGTTAATTTCCCTGACAGTCGATCGGCCGCCTGCGCTCCTGCCAACGTTAAAGCCTGGGGGAGAAAAGGGAAACACAAAAAGAGCCATAAAAAGGTGCCAGGTTAAGTCCTGTTTATAAGGTCACCACTCAGTAGGATGAATGCTTCCTTGTCAACCTTCCAGATTAAGACCAATGCATAAAGGTGCTGTCTCAATTACTAAATGGTTGTTGAAAACACCATTAGAGTATCTTTCTCAGTTCCAGGGGGAGACACCCTTGTAGCCTTTGAAATGCAACAGTTTTACAACTGGAGAGCCCGTGGTTGCAGTACAACCAGGGACTCGACGCTGCTACTTAATGTACAATACAAATGCAATAATATTTCAAATGCATTGTTTTTCTCAATATATTCGGGGGTGGGGGGGAATCCTCCCACACAGTATTGCCTGTTTTCTCAGTACAATCCTACTAACAGAAAATATATTCAAAAATATATTCAAAGACATAACAACAGCACTCCTCCATTGTGGTGTTGCTACAAAAGAGGCAGGGGATTTTTTTTTTTTTAAGGCAAAATGGAAAAAGGATGGAGATAAATCACTGGAAAAGAACTTTTATCTTGCCATTTGGGTAGAGTTATGGAGCTGCCATACAGGGGACTGACATTTATCCTAATTTATCCTCTATGAATGTCTAAGTGACCTTTACTCCTGATGCACTATGTATCCTACAAGAAACACTGCTTGAAAGACCGGCCAGGACAAAGAGTAACAGGTCACAAACAATACCAAACATACATTCATTTGAGGGAAGAAACCCAGGCTTGAATTAGCAAATACATTTTATTACTTGCCTGCTGCCTAAATGTTCTGTCACTGTGCAGAGAGCTGTGCAAGGTAATGACGTTCAAGGCACAGCATTTTGTTTATGAAATGCTCACTGTGCTCAAGAAGTGACTGCACAGTTGGGTCAGCTTACAATTACGTCATTCTCTCCCGCATTTTGTCCTTGTGACAGCCCTGTGATGTGGGTTAGGCTGAGAGAGGATGACTGGCCCAAGATCACCCAGCTAGCTTCCATGGCATTAGTGGGGATTCGAACACTCTTAACCACAACACCACAGTGGTTCTTCTCAAGTAAGTAGGAATTTCACATTACCAAGATTCTGTTGGATTGAAGCTGTTTCTGATTCGTCTTGAAGTAAACCGGTACAGGGCTGCCATTTCACACATGGCTTTCCCTGACCGGAAAAGAGCCGAATCAGAAGCGGTTTGGCAATTCAGACTGCACTGCTTTGTTTTCCCGCCGCGCCTTTTTTTAAAAAAAAATGTTCGCTTTAGAGCGCTATAGCACTATAATGCTATAAAAAACAATGCAGGCATTCCAATGGGGTTGCTATGATGCTATTGCGCTATAGCGCTATAGCGTTATAGCACTCTAAAGTGAATGTTAAAAAAAAAAAAAGCCAGAGATCACCCGCATGGGCGAAAAAAGGCGGGAAAAAAGCATATCAGATCCGGGAGAAGAAACTGATGACTACTTGGAAGCGGTTGACAGGTAAAACGCTTCAGCCCTGTTTCCTGAACGGGACAGAAGCGATTCTGTGTGAAATTACAAATATATTCCGGTAGGGAACCGGTTCAAAAATGGTTCTGTCTGAAATGCCAGACCAGAAACCGTTTGGGAACCGTTCCTCTTCCGGATTATATTATCTGTCTGAAATTCCCCAGTGTTTCCACATGTGTCTTCTAAGGCAGTACACTCTGAGGCAGGACTGATCCTTGGACAGTTGGGAACTGCCACAAGCCCTTGAAACTTACCAAGGTGTTCTGTATTTAATAAAGCCGCAGATGACCCTCAATAAAGCTGACTTATCAATACAAATGGAGTTTATAAAAGCAATGCATTAAAAAACTTTTGTCGTAATGAGCCATTTATGAAACCTGCCTGTCATTGACAACAAAAGGTTTTTGTATTAATAAGCCTTTTGCTTGTCAGTAACTGTATGAGATCAAATCATTGATGACTACCGCCACAGCTAAAGGAGCCATGTCTGACCATGTGTCACTGGATCACCACATTAAGTCTTCCAAGTATTCATCTACAGAAAATTACTTCAGGTGCCATCTCAAGAAAGTAAAATATTATACAGAAGATGGCTTCAGCTATCAAGTCAGCTTCATATTAACCACATAAAATTTGGATTAAAGAAAGCAGACACATATTAGGTCGACAGGTTTGGGTTTTTTTTAAATCATACCAAGTACAGTCCCAATCTTGTTCGTCAAGACAGAATCCGTCTGGTCAAGCCAGCCTCCACCACTGAGGCCTTCCTTGAACTTGATGAGAATGGTTGGATTGCTCAGCAAGACCACCAGAATTCTCATGGCTGCAGTCACTGTGGTAGGGTGTAGATGTTCCTCCATGAACAGCATGACCCAGTCAAACCCAAGGGTCCGAACCAGCTCTTCACAAGCCCTAAGTAAAGACAGGGAAAGTGCCACAGAATTCCTTATACAGGATACTGTTCTAAAGCCAAACAAAATAGGTAGGCCTTAGAGGATACAAAGACTTTCAAAAAATCTGACCGATAAAATTACCAACAACTTTAAGACAATTAATGTTGAATCCTTGGATATTTCTGAATTCAGGAAAACATTAATGTACATCCGCCCGCCCCACACACACACTGATTCTTACTCAAAAATAAACACGTCTCTCCAAGCTTTTTGACCCCAACAGTAGCCATTAGTATAGATGCTGTGACATATACAGACCACGGCCTTAGAGTAACTTGGAATTCTTCACAAACATTAACAAACGTTCACTGGCAATTTATTAAGGGATATAATGAGATAGTGATGGAGGAAAAATAACTTCTGGATGAATTGTATTAACCCATTCCCCAGCAGGCATTAATTAAGCTTACTGTTAGGGAAGCTGCCATGAGCTTGTTATTGTGAGGGAAAATGATACCTCAAATAAAAACACTGCAAATAAAAACAGCAAAGATTTTTTAACAAAGAAAATATTTGAAGCAGCAGCCGCTTTTGGATAACATCGGGCAACCTGAAACACAACGTTAAGAAGACCACAGGAACAGCTGTCTGGGCAGTTAGAATGTTGCAAAACAAAAATCTGGAGTTGAAAGAAACAAAAGTATGGAAACAAACCCTCAGAAGTACTTGCAAAAGTACCACCTTGGTGAGGGGGAGTGAGAAATAATTACAGTTGCTGACAGATGGGCAAAAAGAAATGTTTTAGCTGCTCAGAAATTATTATATGGAGTCATATACAACTGGTTTGTCAGACAAAATTCTGACTAGGATCATCTTAATTAAATTACAAATTCCAGTTGTTGTTGTTTTCTTTATTAGATTTGAATTTCTTAGAAGTGGATGCTGTAAGAGAGTAAAACAGAATGGTGACAAAGAATTTAAAAGCTAATCTCCAGGCTTAGATGGATTCTGTGTGGAACTTTACAAGACGTTTATAGACAATCTACCGGAACATAAGAAGAGCCCTGCTGGATCAGACCAGTGGTCCATCTAATCCAGCAGCCTGCCTCACATAGTGGCCATCCCTGAAGGGCCAACTGGCTACCTTCTGAAGAACCAACAACAGGGCACAGAAGTCAAGGCCTTCCCCTGGTGTTGCCTCCTGGCACTGGGATTCAGAGGCTGACTGCCTCTGAATGTGGAGATTCCCTTTAGTCACCATGGCTAGTAGCCACTGACGGACCTATGCTCCATGAATATGCCTTGTCCCCCATTTAAAGCTGTCTATGCCTGTGGCCATCACCACATCCTCTGGCAGCGAATCCTACATTTTAATCACTCGTGTAAAGTAGTATTTCCTTTTGGCCATCTTATATCTACTGCCCATCAACTTCATTGGATGACCTCAAATTCTAGTATCTTAGGAGAGAGAAAAAAGTCCTCTTTGTCCACTCCCTCTACCCCGTGCACATGTTGCCCCTTTATCCCAGTCTCTTTAACCTTTCTTCTCCTAAGAAAGATGCTCTAACCCCCTGATCATCTTGGTTGCCATCTCCAGAACTTTTATCAGCTCTGCAATGATCTTTTTCAGATACAGTGACCAGAATGGCACATAGTATTCCAAATGAAGCCACACCATAGATCAGGGGTGGCCAAACTGTAGCTCAGAAGCTGCGTGTGGCTTTTCTGCATAAGTGTAGCCAACAGGTTTACAGTGTTACTGCTTGCCCCTGCTGCAGCACAGCAGTGCTTGTGAGGTAAATCAGGATGATATGCTGAGGACAGCTAAAACTGAGCAACAGAACTCTCAAGAAGACATTTTGTTTTGCTCTGTTTTCTTAGTTAACCACTACTATGATGTGAGTTCTTGTCCACATCAACCAGTCATTGACTGGCCAATTGTGGGAGACAATTGTTAGCAGTCAGTGTTAGCAGTCAGACCTCTCCTCTCACTGAGGGGCAGTTTATAACTAGAAAACTATAAACTCCCTTCCTATCATCTCAAAATATCATAAGTGCAAAACACTACCTGGCCCAAAGTGAGACAAAATGGATGCCAGCCAGAAACGAGCCTGGACATGTTGTTTAGAACTGTAAGAGCAGCTGGCTAGCTAATGACCCTCTCCACACCCTGGAGAGACACAGAATTTAGGACAATGGGTCTCCCAAGAACATATTGAGTCACTTTGAACTAAACTCATCAACTTCCAGCCTCACTTCCTCGCACCATTTACCATAATTAGGCAAAACTTAATTCTAGTCAGCAAACCTGGTAGCTTTTCCCATCTAGTACTTACAGGGTCATCAAACCCCATTTACACTTATAGTCCATCTCAGGAAAACCCATCAAGCTTCTCCCAAATCACTGTCCACCTCCAAAAAACCCCATCAAGTTACTGTTTGGGGGGCAAATAGGTCAGCTTGCCTCAGGGAGCATTTTGCCCTATATTGAGAATCCCTAGCCGCCAGTGCTGTGTGTCTGTTCTCGGATCCATACGTGCACCCCCAATCCGTTGGGTCTTCTCTCCTTCTCACCATGAAACACTGGTCATTTTGCTGCTGCCTCTGCAGACCTCTTTCTTTGAGCCTGGTAATTATAGCCTTCTGCGAAATGGCTTTTCCCCCTTTCCGCCCTGATTTCTTCTTAGCTAGCCTTGTATGCATTTTTCAGTGTGTCTGTATGCATGTTTTATCCTTTATTCTCCTTTTTAATAAAAAGCCCTTCCGGTTGAACACCTACCAGGTTTATTTCGAGCGTTCTTATGGGGAAAATTCCCATAAACATTGATGGAGAATCCCATTTACCTCCTCTTGCTTTGTCTCCTTTAAAGCTGATTTCCCCAACTAATTAGGAGACTGCCTATTTGGGTAACACAAGGATCTTCCTTCTTATACTCCTGTGCCACAGTTATATTTCCCACCAAACTTCAAACCACTTATACTCACTGCAAGTTGACGCTTGTTTTTTCTTTAGATGTGTACACAAGTTTAAGCAGGATATCCAGCAGTCTGTTCCTCAGAAGAATAAGATTTGCACTAACAAGGCCTCCAAAGTCCTCCTCTGTTCCTAAATAAAAACACACACACAGTTCATTTCTAATATACCTAACAAGGATTCTATTTGCCAACAAATTTGAATATCTACCTATGTATCTAAGGCAGATAACAGTTACACCTTGAAGCACATTATGCCTTCCAGTGGGAAGGATGTTTGCAGATTACCAAACTGAATGGTCCATGGGTGGAAAAATAAATTATGCTCAAACAGGTTTGCCACATCATAAAATACACACGCAAAGCGTCTCACACCGGAGAGACCCTGAAGTTACATGGAGGTATTATTTATGCTGCCAGGGGCTGCCTGGACAAAAAGATGGCAATATACAGAGCTGCACCTTCCAAAGATAACTTAATACATTTAATGTTTTCCTTTCTTTTAGACTTCCCACACCACATGTTCACACCGCCTTGGCAGGCCAGCTGGGGAAGCAAAAAGGGGGGGCCTCCCCTTCCCCAGCTGGCCTGCCAAGGCGGGCTGGGGGGGGAGCGAAGAGAGAAGGGGTTTAAAATTTAAACCCCTTCTCTCTGGAGTTGCACCCCATAGAATAGAATGGAGAGATCATGCCGCCACTGCAACGCGACTCTAGAGAGAAGGGGTTTAAACTTTAATCCCCTTCTCTCTTCGCTTCCCCCCCCAGCCCACCTTGGCAGGCAGGCTGGGGAGGGGAAGGGGATGCTTTTGAAGATGCCTCCCACCCTTTTTGCTTCCCCTTCTGACATCACTTCCGGTGAGGTCAGGGGGCACGGCACATGCTAATGAGCTATTATGCTAATAGCTTATTAGGTATGCTAATGAGCTCCTGCAGCTCTTTTTCTACGAAATTACCCCTGGCTACAGTGATCTACCCACTTTTAAAGGCTCCACCCTGGACTTGCCCTTGCGTCTTATTTGGCAGGTGGTATCATGCAGATGAATTAATCTGCTTTGATGTTGCCATAAAAGACAACTGCTCAGAAGCAACATGGCTCTCATCCCCTCCTACAACTTTACAGCATGGGCCATGTAGAAATGCCTCCTGATATGGTTCCTAAGAGCCATACTGGTAGAAAAGCATATCGTAGCACAGTACTGGAAAGCTACGCACATGCTCAGAATTTTAGTGTGAAGTCAGAGACTTGTTGAGTCCTGAAGCCTTAGAACAGACAGCTCATTTCAAAATATCTAAGGTGAGTTCTTGAACTACTATTTGACTAAAAATGAACAGACTTATCCAGCCCCTGGATACCACCGACTGTAAAAAAAAATTGCCTTTTCTCCCTTTCCTCACTCTTAATTTCACTTAATTAGTTTACTAGTTATTCTTCCCCATTCTGTTTTGCCATCAAGTCACAGCCAACTTATGACAACCCCTTGTAACATTTTCAAGGCAAGAGACGCTCAGACACAGTTTGTTGTTGCCTGCCCGTGCATAGCGACCCTGATATTCCTTGGTGGTCTCCCATCCAAATACTGACCAGGGCCAGTCTTCCGAGATCTGATAAGACAAGGCTAGCCTGGGCTATCCAGGTCCCTCCTGATGTGACTATTTTCTGTAATGCTTTTATCAGAGATGTGCAACGTAATCTTCAAAGGGCCCTCCTAACTAAAAACCTCCTTCTCTCTCAGGATGAGGGAGGAAGGGACCAACCTAACGTTTGGAATTCTAGGTTAATGCACCTTGTGGATTTGTAGGACTTTATTCTCCAACTGAACAACAGCGCCAATTTTAAGTATGTTTGCTTGGAAGAATCAATGGGACTTGCTCCCCCCCAAAAAAGTGCATTAAGATATCATGTCTTCTCAGGGGTCATTTCGTAGAAAAAGAGGTGCAGGAGCTCATTAGCATAACTTATTTGCATACGCCACACACCCTGACCTCACCGGAAGTGTGTCAGAAGGCAACACCCACCACTCAGGCTCCACTGGACTGTTTTGGATTGCTAGCTATTGGGGGGGAGCGCAGATCTGCCCTCACAGAGGAGGGAGAGCTTGTATCTGAATAAACCTTGGTCTTAAAGGTGGCACTGGACTGTTTTGGATTGCTAGCTGGGGGGAGGGGAAGGGGAAGGCACAGATCAACAACTAAACTAAATATACAACAACAAAAAATTGACATTCCAACACCTGCAAGTATTATCTCTTAAAAAGCCTAAACTTAACATCACTGGAGAATAGGAAGGAGGCCGGGACGGAAGGAGGATGCCTGGTCCCACCCCTCCCCACAAAAGTGGAGGCTCAGGGGGAAAGGAGGACGTGTCTGCCCGGCTCCCCTTCCCTACGCCAGCCAACCCGCCATGGCAGGCAGGCTGGAGACAGGAAGGGGAGCCAGGCAGACATGCCTGGCTTCCCTGCCCAATCTTCTCCAGGCGCCCTGTGGCTGCAAGGCACCCGGAGAAGATTGGGCTGGGAAGCCAGGCATTTAAATCTCCCCCCAAGTCTCTCCACAAAAGCGGAGAGGCTCAGGAGGAAAGGAGGGCATGTCTGCCTGGCTCCCCTTCCCCTCTCCAGCCAACCCACCCCAGCAGGCTGGCTGGAGACAGGAAGGGGAGCCGAGCAGACATGCCTAGCTTCCCTGCACAATATTCTCCAGGTGCCCCGTGGCTGCAAGGCACCCAGAGAAAATTGGGCTGGGAAGCCAGGCATTTGATTCTCCCCCTCAGGGGGTGGGGCCTGGGCTTGTTACTGCCAGAGCGCCGCTCTGGGGTGCTCTGGTGGGAAATGACCCCTGTGTCTTCTGCAGTATGCCTGCGGCAAAAGACACAACACCCCCAACAGCTAACAGGTCACAGTTACAATTCTTTTCAGTTCAGAGGGACACGACAGCTAGGCTGCTTTAATAAAATGAGCAGGGGAAAGTTTGATTGTGTACAACATCAAATGGAGGAGAAAGGACTATTTCTGTGCTTTAGAAAGATGCAGATATATTATATATATAAATATATATACATATATATGTATACATATACACACACACACACATATATATATATATATATATGCGTACATACACACACACACTTCATAGTTCCTCGGTACTCTTTGTAAATGCAGAATGTTTAAAAGCAAATAGCTTATTATGCTCAAGTCGGGCACAATGAAACATATCCATGGTAATGAAAGAATATGTCTCAAGTGGCTCCTTCTCTTCCCCTATTTCTCAGGAACCGGGAAGTACTTACCAGTGTCCAGCTTTTCTTCACTGTTCATCTCCATGACGACAAATTTCTCACAGACTGCAAATGTAGGCAAAGTAGAAGAGATGAACTGTCCAAACCTTGGTGGATAAAGGGAAGGGGAAAAAATGGCACACTTGTGTGACAGATGGAGTTTAAATTTGTCACTAATTAGCATTAGCTGCAGAGCAAAAAGTAATATGAAGAAGCAATTATTTTTAAAAATGCAGATTCTGACATTTACGGAGACTGACTGAGGCTGCCTCAGCCTTAGATACGTAAAACAATGGCCAAACAAATAGGAAACTGGGTTACCCAGGATGACAAATACAGATGAAGATACTATAAACAGAATACTTCTGAGAAAGGAGACCTCCAAATGGAACTGAAAAGGATCCTGGAAGGCAGAAAGGTTGTAGCCAGTGCAGAAAGATTAGTACCACTTCCCAAGATAAAGTCACATACAAAAAAACCTGTACTTTAGGAAATGTTTATATTCTCCAGACCAGCAGAATCTGGCCCAGTTTTATAAAACAACTAGGCATTTTCTGGAAGGGAAATAAAAACTTATAGGAAGGAAAATGTACATACACTCTTTTAAAAACAGAGCTTAGTGAAATTTGATGGTACCTGAGTAGGTCGTTGCTGCTTGGGAAACCCTGAAGCAAATAGCTCAGCACATTGCTCATGGCAGCAATAGTTGGCTGTGACAAGGACATATCTCGAAGAGTCAGCAACAGTTTCGGGATGAGCTGGAATTCCCTCATCAATTTAGCATTCTTTGCTGCTTCACTGAAAGACAAACAGACACATTAAGAACCTTTCACTCACCTGAGTAGCCTCTTTTTCATACGGTGTTTGTCAACAGCTGCTATGGATCTGTTCTGGAGAAGCAGAGGCTACATCTAGGATCTAGGAATCCACGTGACTGTGAACATAGGCTGTAATCAGAATATAACCGCTAACGTGGAGTCACATTTGGTTGAAGGAATCTTTAAAAACCCAAGTTTCTCTAAAGAAAACACCACATTGTCAGCACAGATCGGCTCTACAATACATTTACAGCTTGTACTGAACACTTCCTAGCTAAAAATGATCAGAAAGAGCCTTCCAGTGGAGATGGACTGGGATTTCCTATTCAGAACAGTTGCCCTGAATTACAGTTTGTAGATAACTATTTCTGTCATCCATTCCAAGACTCTTTTCGGAGCTCCTCCATCATCAGAAACATAAAAAATTAAACTGTACAACAGGACTAAGCTTAAGCAACCAAATATTCATTCTCTAAGGCTGCCTACTACAAGGCAAAGTTTGCATTATAAAATATTAGCATAATTTGTACAACACGGGACAGCTATTACCTGGATTCAGTCAGAAGTTCAATGAAATGTTCAAATAATGAAAGGTGAAGCTCATAAGGTGCATGAAGCCAAACCTGAAATATAGAGTAGAAAGCTCATTTATCGTTGGCGTTCGCTATTTGTTTTAGCAGAATTATTCTACCCATCATGATCACTGTCAGTTGCTGTTTTTGTACTGGGGACAAGTAATCTTGCTGATTAACTGCAATACTATTTTTACATGCTTGCAAGTTGTTGCTTTGTCAGCCACAATGAGTCCAAGAAGATATGGTAGAATATGAATATTTTAAAGAAATATTTTTTAACATGTCATTGCAAAAAGGAAGTGGAGTATGAACGGTGTCATTATAACATTTTTTAACACTCCTCCTTCTCTTCTTACAGCAGATCACACAAAAAATGGCAGGTTACTATAGATTACGAAAGCTCCAGCGCTCATTGCCAAGGAACATCTGAAGCATTCTTAAACAGGAGTGACACACAAACAAGGATCTATGCTTTTCATTTTCCGTTTATGTAAGACATCAGTGTGGTATTGTATGGGGGGGAGGGACACCATACGAAGACTAAACGGCAAATGTGTACTATATTCCATTCAGCAATACTATATCGGTTAAAACACCGCCCTTGCCTCCCTATCCATCATATATGAATTGCATTTGTACTATTGGAATGTTACTGAACAAGGAGAAAAGGTTATATCGTGATTGAGGGAGAGACAATAATGGCAAAAAAAAAAATAATCTAGTTGTCGAAGAAACAGGTAGCAGGTAGGCAGTAATAGGAAAATGATCAAAGAAACAAGCTTTCTGCTCTCTGGACATTATCGACCTTTGTTTTCTGCTCCTGTTGGAGAGGAGGCCCTTGTGCGTGGCTTAGCCATTTCTCATCTCAATTACTGCGGCCTCCCCTTTGCAGCTCTTCTCCTGTCAGCCCTCTGCTGCCAAAATAATATCTCTCTCTGTTCTGTTGCTATGATCACGTTGCACACCACTTCCAGCCTCAGCAGCGGTGGGGAAAGCTACAGCAAATCGATCTCATAATCAAAAGTCCTTTCATTTATACCTCCCACCCCCTTTCCTACGCTTCTGACTTATCTCAATTCACCTGTCCAATCATTTCTCAGTTCCTCTCCACTTCATTTAAGGTAGTCCGCTGCTGACAACTTCTCCCCCCCCCGCCACACACACAGCCCTCTCAGTTCCTGCTTCTTACCTTCAACGATGATATTTTTCTGTGTATGAACTAAACTGAATAACCTCCTTCCCTTGACCTCCAGATCCAAACTCTCTTGCCCTCTTCAAAGTTCTCCACAAAAACAACCTTCTGGTGGATCGCCACAGTCTAATGACTCTGTGGCTGCTCCCTATCGTTCAAACCTGTCAAGTCAAATCTTCTTTTTGTCTATTACCTTGGTTCTGTATTGGTTTTAACTGTTCTTCCAAGTGCATGGGGCTTCCACTCAAACGCAGGAATGGGTAACTAGATTCTTCCGTGCCACCTCATCTAAGCGAACCTTACAAATCAAGTATTCATGAGGCAGGCGCCCAGACCCTCCACTCTCACTTTCCCAACCACCAGGCGTCTATTGCCTTTGTGGCTGTGTTATGTGCACTTGGAAGGGTGGTGAGGCAGCTGAAGACAGCTGTCAGAGTACTACAATCAGCCTTATAATGATGACTCAAGGGATGTCAGGCAGAGTTTCAGCTTACGTACTACTAGCCAGTTCTAGTTGAAAAGAGGAACCTTCAAGGAATCCACTAGTAGACCTAAAGGCCTGAACAGTGTGCTATCATTTATTTTTATTTTATTCGGCTTCTAGGCCACCCTCTCCCGCCAGCAGGCTCAGGGCAAGGTACAGTAATACATACACGATATAATACCAGCCAATTAAAACATAATAAACAATTCAGAAGAAGAAGAAGAGATTGGATTTATACCCCACCTTTCACTACCTGAAGGAGTCTCAGAGTGGCTTTCAATCCCTTCCCCTTCCCTTCCCCACAGCAGACACCCTGTGAGGTAGGTGGGGCTGAGAGAGCTCTGAGAGAACTGCCCTTGAGAGAACAGCTCTGAAAGAACTTGTAACTGACCCAAGGTCACACCAGCAGCTGCATGTGGAGGAGTGAGGAATCAAACCTGGTTCTCCCAGATTACAGTCCGCGCTCCTAACCACTACACCAAATTCAATATCTCAATTTATACCACACTATAGTCCACTATCGATGGCACCAATAATACATATACTACTGGACTCCCTATGTGTGTGCAAGTAGATGTAACTAAAGCTGAGGAGGGTGGGCAGATGAGATCAGTGCCAGATAGAAACAATGTGGACAGAATAAAGCAGAGCAGAGCAGAGCAAGGGGAGGCCAATACAGTTTGGGTTCCTGTTGCCTCAACCGTAGGCCTGGCAGAACATCTCCATTTTACAAGCCCTGCAGAACTGCATTAAATCCTGCAGGGCTCAGATCTCACTTGGGAGACTCTTCCACCAGGCCAGGGCCAGAGCTGAGAAAGCTCTGGCCCTGGTCCAGGCTAGCCAGGGCCGGCTCCAGGTGGTTCTGCGCCCTAGGCGGGCGCAGATACCAACATCCCGGTGGGGCCTGGAGACCCTTTTGCCCCCGCACCCTCCCCCCTGAGGGCGGGCAAGCTCCACCGCGGCCTCCTGCACCCCGCTGGGGCACTCTTCACTGGCGGCGTTGGCCACCTCCCGCCTCCTCTCCCACCGAGGGGGAGGCGAGGGTGGGCAAGCTCGGCCGCCGCCTCCTGCACCCCACCAGGGCGCTCTTCACTGGCGGCGGTGGCAGGGAGGCAGCAGTGGCGGGGGCTTTTCATGGGGGGTGGGGCACAGTTTGGCACCCCTGCCAGCCAGCGCGCCCTAGGCGAGTGCCTAGCTCACCTGGCAGGCGAGCCGGCCCTGAGGCTAGCCTGAATTCGTTCAGGCTGGGGATCACTGATAGGTGTTGATCTGCAGAGCATAATGCTCTTTGGAGGACATACTGGGAAAGACGGTCCTGAAGCTATGTTAGTCCCAGACCAAACACTGAGATGGCATCTTCCTTTTGGAAAACAGAACTTCCTTCTAAAATCCACACCAATTTTTAACGTCAAACAAAACAAACACAGTATTTTCTACATTATGGTGGTACCTTCTTCATTTCACCATAGGAATAATTTTATTTTTTTAATCTTGTTTATAGTTTTATTTATTCTGTTTATTTCCACTATATCCCATCTTTCTCCCCAAAGCAGCTTACATCATTCTCCTCTCCTCCATTTTATCCTCACAATCACCCTGTGAGGTAAGGTTAGGCTGAAAGTGTGTATCTGGCCCAAGATCGCCCAGCAAGCTTCTATGGCAGAGAGTGGGGATTCGAACCTGTGTCTCCCTGGTCAGAATCAGACACTAATCACTACACTAGGCTGGTTCAATAAATACAATGTGTCTCCTGAAAGAAGACTATTTATACTACAACTGGCTCAAGGTTGATCCTATATTATTCCAAGCACTCTTCCTAATTTTGCCTGTTTAGCTCAAAACCTTTAAGGCCCTAAATGGTCTGGGACCAATGTATCACCTCTCCTGGTATATTCCCCCAAAGACCATTACGCTCAGGGGAGAAGAAATTACTGGTGATCCCTGGCCTGGAGAGTATCCGGCTGTCCTCAACCAGAGCCAAGGCTTTTTTGGTGGGACCTAATGCAATTCCACAGGGCCTGTAAGACAGAAACGTTCTGCCAGGCCTGTGGTTGAGGACAGCAACGATCTCCATCTAGCCTGGCTTCTTCCTTCCTCCTTCCCCCACGGGGCAAGGACACAAGTTGGTGTACCTTTTTATGCGCCACCTGTAAACTGTTACTGAATTGTTTAGGGTGTTTTAATTGTTCTAATTTGACTGTGAATGCTGCTGATTTGGAAGCGTCGTTCCCACCCTGAGCCCTGCTGCACAGGGGATAATTAAATAAATAAAGTTAACACAAACCCTTGGCCTTCGCAAAACCAAGCTTCATGGGGAAAAAACAGTGCAATATATTTTAGTAGGGGCTATACTGGAGTCAATCAACGATGCTTAGCTGATTAGTGGCTCACTGCAATGCAGCCATGCAGTGGCACCATAGGAGGCATAAGATTCTCCAGTCATCTTTTTCAGCGGCACACTTCCTGCTTCAGAAAGTACAGGTGCCCCAGGTTGGCTAATGATCCTAATGATTACTAGCTTCAGAGACAGGCCTTACGTACCTCAAAGTCACAAAGGAGGTCCTGGAAGGCAGTTGAATTTGGAATAATGGATGTTTCGTGCCCACTGTCGACAGTCCCGACCAAGGAAAAGGTCAGATGAAGAATGTGGCTATTCAGAAGGCAGCGTTTCTTCTTTAACAGCATTGCCAGTAACTGAAAATAAAATGGAAGCAGCACACAATATTGTCTTTTATAATTCGTGAAGCATTTTGCAGAACAAAAAAAAAATCAATTTCACCCAAGCACAATGAAAAGAAGCACAATCAGACAGACAGACGTGCTTTCCTAAAAGAACATGTTCCTTTATGCCAATAATATCAAGAGTTACACTGGAAAAGCAAACTGAGATGAAGCTGACGTTAACCCCCAAATAGCAGGCAATCTGAACGGATGTCTTCTGCTAGCAACTAATACTGCACTGAATCCGTACACATCAAAGAAAAAAAATATTTTAGTGCATCGAATGAAAAGAAATACAACAGTAAGAACCTTTTACAAATTTAATCTTTGATCATTCAGGCGGATAGAATAGGAGCCCAGATGAGCAACAGCTGTATCTTTAGAAGACAATTTCTCAACATTAGATTTAGAACATTTTTTTGGAACAGCTGTTTGGAGGGAAGCAATTTCTGTATCACATACAAATGCGCTTGTGAATCCTACCTCTGTGCTGAAACATGCAACTTGTCTAGTTCTGTTTTAAAGGTTCTCAGACGACATACATATTTGATGCCTACTGGAAAAAATCTGGAGGAAACCAATGCCACCTCTTAATGCTGGCCAAGTTTGCTGCTATTTTTTAAACTTGTATATGGGACTCATATGAGCAATAACTACTTAGAAGTCAGTGGGCACCAAATGGCTCATTCTAAATCATATTTGACATTTATTGTTGTACCACTGTACAACAGGTACACACATGATTAGGCCCGCTGGCAGCTTATAAGAAAGGGCTCATCCCACATGCACTACTTTTTCTAAGACTGCAAGTCATCCTCATTTCAGAGATGCATCCCTTCCATTCGCCCAAAACCAAACCATGTGTTGTTGTTTTTTTCAAGACAACACAAATAATCAGCCTCGCTGCTGGCTTCAAATGCCCTTCAATAGACACCCGTGGTGTAGTGTCCTTGATTATATTAATAATAGAAACTTCTCATGATTTCTCCCAGGTGCCCTTCCTTTTATTTGGCAGCTGATAAGAGTCTCTGCTGAGCTAGCAGGTGTCAGAGATCTAGAGTGATGACCATCTTCTAGGGTAAAACCACAGTACTTCCTTCTTTGAGCGTATAAGCTGTTACTAACGAAAAAAATACATTACAGTACCAAGAATTTTTTAAAAAGCATTCCAGTGATTTTTTTTTAAAGACGAGGTGTAAAGAATATTTACTGTGTGGCAACAGATTCAGGTGAGTAGCCGTGTTGGTCTGAAGCAGCACAACAAAGTTTAATTCTGGGTATAAGTTTTCATGCGCGTGCATGCTAAGTGTGCATGCACACGGAAGCTTGTACCCAGAATAAAACTTTGTCGGTCTTAGAGGTGCCACCGGACACAAATTTTGTTCTACTTTGTGACCAGTATCAGTATCCGAACTATAAACTCACAAAAGAATGCAAGGTTACACAAGCAGCTGTGTCCGTCTTCTCACCTACCTGATAACCTTTGATTCTCTCCATTTCTTTGCTAGCCAGGGGGTTGCTCTTGACGACACACACAAGGGCCTTCACGGCAGCATAGAGTCCCTCGACATCTGAGGCCATGGCTACCAGACCCAGAATGGCAGCCGCTCCACCTATGTACTGTAATGTAGTGGCGACAGGCTTAGGGACAAATGTTCTTACTCCTGAACATAAGATGGCAAAAATAAACTCATCAAAATTAGCTTGATTAAAGAACAATGGTACAATCAACAGTAACTTTTTACAATAAATTCCCAAGGATTTTCCTGTTTCCCTTGACTCCCCCTCAGTGAGAAGGATTGGAGTCTGTTTCCCCAGGGAAGGCCTCTCTGCGCTGCTTTTGGAGCTGTGGACATTTCGGAAACTGTGCTCCATGCTGGAGCAAAGCCCACTAGCATGACGCACAAAGACCATGAAGAAGGAAAACTGATTTATCTGTAGAGACAGTGAAGCTGCTATGGTGGGGGGGGATCAATAATTCTAGTACATTTTACTTTCAAGAAAGAATCAGGGAGCGCTTGCTTTGTGATCAAATGCAAATAAGAAAATGAAGCTCTTTAGTTAAAAGGTGTCAAATCCCCCCCCCCCACAATTAACCTTGGTCTTAAGATGGCGCCCTCCAGGCATAACATTATCCCATGTAAGAGATTTGAGGAAACAATATTTTTACCACTAACACTGAACAATCCTCATGCGGTTAATTCAGCAAAGGAACAGGTGGGGGGGGGAAAGGTGAAAGACCACCTCCACACACTTTCAATGCTGTGGAAAAGCCATGTTTATAATTTTCACAGTCTACTATCCCAGGTCACACATCACCAAGATCATTCTATGTACACCTTCCCAGAAGCCAGAGATATAGGATACACAGAACTGGCTTCCAGAGGAGCAGAAACTACCAAAGCCGGTAAGAACTGAGTGCTTCTAGGAGCAAACTGCATCTGCATGCTACAACTGGCACTAGTTAAGCATGCTTTCTAATGGATATCTCATGATAACCAGTGAGGGCAACAAGTGTTGCCAATTTTTTGTACTGCCAATCCCACAAGGTAAAATATATGATGGAAAGCCAAGTTTAACACACTGTGGACATTAAGGAACATCAGGGAATTTCCCAGCCAATGTGCTAAAGTGTTCATCCACTCAGACTGGATGAAGACATATCTAGCAAGACAGCCCTGACTATAAGCTGACCCCCTTAAAAATATTACACACAAAAACATTATTATTATTATTATTGGACATAGATATGTATGTGAATATAAGACAATACCCCCTTTCATGGCATTTATGTGAAAAAATCTAGTCTTGCATTTAAGTAAATCCTGTATATTTAAGAATACTGTAGGTTTGCATCTGATCTTCTAGAGCATGGCTAATACTGAGGACCTCCTAACACTGCGCACCACTATGGGACACGGAAAAGAAATAAGCGGAAGAGGTGCAGTTCATCTCACCCAAGTATCCAATCAGGGATGCGCCAACGGTACGCGCAGATCCATTCAGATGTCCTCCTGAATTATGCAGCAGTTTCACCGGAGTGGCATTCTCGTGAGATGAAACAGCCAACTAATTAAAGCGAAAAAGAAAAATTGATCCACTGGATAACGCTTATTCAGAAATAACGGGATGTATCCAACCCGTCCATGGAGTCTGTGGGGCAGAACTCCACTTCGCTGCCCTGCTGCACCACACTGAGCACCCCCCCCCCATTTTGTTTCTGGGCACAGCATAGGAGGTGAATTGAGAGCCTGCAGTGGGAGGAGGGAACTGACCAAAATTGCCACTCCATCTTCGGACAAGACGGCATCCTCAGTTGCAGGCAAACTGCATGGCTGGATACACCCCACTGTGCTTAGTGCATTTTCACAGAGGCAGAATAATGTTCAGCCTCAGCAGAAGGGACACTGGGCCAGCTTTGAAAGAAAAGATGCCAGCCAATGGGACATCTCTTAAGTCGGAAGAGGATACAAGCACTTTTCCTAGAAGTTCTTAACAACATGTTAGTAGATAACAGTATAATTCCTCTGTATTCAGAGAAGTTAGATTATGTCTGTGTTACCTTCTAGCTCCTGTAATCTCAAACTCAACAAATCTATGGAATAGAAATTAGAATTAAACCATGTCTTCGATGAACCCCCAGTTCTATTAATGCCCGGGATCTTCTGCAGTTCTTCAAAACTCAGGGCTTTTTTTTTTTTTTGACAGCCCTTGGAGGGAAGGGGAGGCAGTTTAAACTGCCTTCCCTTGGCTTGCCCGGGCACCCCGCAGCTGCGGGGTCCAGACAAGCCAGCCCTTGGACAGGCCGGGGAAGGCATTTAAATGCCTCCCCAATCCTTCCAGGGGCTCCCTGGCCCACCTGCCTCAAAGTCGCTGGGGTGGTCGCTCTCCAGGCCTTCCCTCTGTAGCCACGCACGCAGAGGTTTTGCCTGTAGTGGGCGTGGCCAACTCTGAAGCCAGCCGGAACTCCGTTCCTGTGCATTCCTGCCCGAAAATAACCCTGTCAAAACTTATTAAGAACATTGCTACTTCTAAATCTTTACTCAGCACAACAACGATTGCCACGAATTAATATTCCATTTCTGTCCATTTGTGAGGGTTTTCTGTTGCCAGTTCCTTGCTTGAAGGAGGAGGAGGAGATGGGATTTATACCCCGCTCTTCACTACCCAAAGGAGTCTCAGAGTGGCTTACAATCTCCTTTCTCTTCCCCTCCCCAGAACAGACACCCTGTGAGGAACATGGGGCTGACAGAGCTCCGAGAGAACTGCCCTTGAGAGAACAGCTCTGAAAGGACTTATGACTGACCCAAGGTCACACCAGCAGCTGCATGTAGAGGAGTGGGGAATCAAACCAGTTCTCCCAGATTAGAGTCTGCGCTCCGAATCACCACACCAAACTGGCTCTCTGATAGCTTCCCAGAGGATATCAGGAGATCTACTGGCCTGAACCTGAGAGAAACTTAAGGAAGAAAGAGCATCCCGGTGACAGTGGTGCTCTCATGCGTTCACTGGCCCTCCTCCGCACTGCTCTGGCTGCCCTCCCTCCTCAGGGCTACTGATCCTCTGCCTGCCCAGCCGATGGCCCTCCCTTCACACTGCTGCTCGGCCCATCCGAACATACGCGGCCAGAGTGCCTCTCTTCTGAGGGATTTAAACCTCTTCCCTCCATTGTTTGTAACTTTCCAGATTTTTCTGCCAACCCGAGGGTCCCCAAAGGGAAGAAAAACACAACCTGTACAATCAGGTACAACTGATTCTCTTCTCACTGTACCTGAGCACTCCGTTGGAGCTTTGAGCATTGCAGATTGGGCCTAAGTAGATTCATGGGCAAATGAAATACTGCACATCTTGATGAGTTGCCCATGTTGCATTTCAAGAATATTTATCACACTCCATGGGTCAACGGATTTTATGTATATTTTTGTTAAATTTATGGAGTGCTCAGTTTGAATTTTACCACTGAAGAAGGCTTTTGGCCGAAACACATTTGTTATTGGTTCTTGTATATGAATATAATTTGTATCTTTTAACCTGTATTTATATTATTGGACATTTCTCTTTATATTAGGATTAGGCACTTATATACAGAACCATAGGATCATGGGTTTTAATTATATTTTAGCACTTTTGAATGTGTAATTAAATTATATATGATATTCTGTATATTAGCACTACGTGTGTAGCTATATTTCGGTTTCTTTTTCTTTGTCTCAAACTTTTTGGTTACCTATCTGTGTACATGGCCCCAGTCTGCAGAGTTAAGTATTTGCAGATGGGGCCATGTTGACTGGCAGATATATTGATGTCCCTTTTGCAGTTTCAAAGAACCTTTTTATCTATTTTCTTTTTATTTGAAGATACACAGCTGTGCCACCCTTTCATTTTACTGTATTTTGATGCTAACTCAGCCCAGGAACTTGAGGGAAGAGACAATATTACCCTCTTAACTTAAACGTCTGAAAATGGCACATGAGAGGTTTTAACATTCTGCAATAAACAAGATATTTATTCAACATAGAGGGGAGAAGGTCAAGTGAAATCAGGGGTAAAATGTCTGAGGTAAACCAAATATAACTCTGCAGTGACTTATTATAATCACACAAGTAAAGCCCCTCAAATGTGAGGCTTTCTGAAACCCACTACAGCTATGTAGAGGGACAGTTTTTGAATTAATACCGTAAAATGAGTCAGGTGCTTAGAAGCATCACCAACATGCATTTTCAAGCTTACCTGTTTGGCAATGGCCTTGCTGTCCAGTTTATTATAAACTTTCCTAATTCTTGCCACAGTCAGTGAGGAAACAGAGAGTGCATAGAGACCAAAAGAGACTTTTTCCTCTGGTACCAAAGATACCGGACAGGGACTGACGCCTTCTGGCTTGGAATCTTTACCTGCAGAGTAAAAAACATTTTGTGAGAGCCAGTTTGGTGTATTGGTGTAGTGGTTAAGTGCGCGGACTCTAATCTGGGAGAACCGGGTTTGATTACCCACTCCTCCACTTGCACCTGTTGATGTGACCTTGGGTCAGTCACATGCTCTGGCACAGCTGTTCTTGAAAAAGAGCAGTTTCTGTCAGAGCTCTCTCAGCCGCCCCTACTTCACAGGGTATCTGATGTGGGGAGGGGAAGGGAAAGGAGTTTGTAAACCGCTCTGAGACTCCTTTGGGTAGTGAAGGGCGGGGTATAAATCCAATCTCTTCTTCTCTCTTCTCTCTGCACGGTAATGATTCAGTGTGTGAGCTGTGACCTAGGCAGCCCCTAGTTCAAAGTTCATCTCAGCATGAGTAATCAGCTTCCTGGAGCAAGACTCCATTTTTCAGTCTCAAAGCTGCATCTGCAATATGGGCGTTAAGGAGCTCCACCTTTACAGGTTCGTTATAAAGATTACCAAGTAATGTATGTGAAATGCTCTGTACAATACACATAAACGTACATACAAAGTTGCTTTATGCTGAACCAGACCCTTGGTCCATTAAGGTCAGTACTGTCTACTCAAGTTGGCAGTGGCTTTCCCGGGTCTCAGGAGGTGGTCTTTCACATCACCTACTGTCTGGTCCTTTTAACGGCAAATGCTGGGGGACTGAACCTAGGACCTTCTGCGTGCCAAGCAAATGCTCTACCACTCAGCCATGACCTCTTCCCAAATGCTAACACCATCATTATGCATTTGTAGAAATGTCATTCAAATGAACTGTAGAGCAGTCCATTGAAATTCTATCACTAGTACAATATTTCCTAGAGACAATTTTTACTTTCTAAAACTTTAGAGATTGGGGAGGGGAAGTGTTTTTTTGTTGGGGGGGGGTTGGAGGGATTTTTTTAGCTAAGAACACAAAGCTAGTTATTTTCCCATTTAAAGTCTTAACACGCCTCATTTTAAAACTGTTATGACAGTACATGGACGCTGCAGTGAGCTGCATGCAGATGTTTTCTGTATGCAGTATATCTAGATCCCAGCCTTCTTCCAAGGGGTTCATAGAGTACATATAATTATTCTCCCTTCCCCCTTCACAACTACCTTGTGACATAGGCTATGCCAAAAGAATATAAGACTGGCTCAAGGATACCCAGTGAGCTTTATGTACCCCCAGGTCTCCTATATCCTAGCCTGGGCATCCTAAGCAATGCTTCCTCTAAGCTGTGGAGTCCTGTGAGCAAAAATTCTTACTTTGTGAGCTACTGGCATTAAAGCTGTGAGCAAGCGATTCGGCTACTGCATAAATTAGTTCTCTTTGGAGCCATCCTTCCTGAGCTAAGACAAAATTGTGTGAGCCAGAGGCTAAAATACTGTGAGCTAGCTCACACTAACTCAGCTTAGAAGGAACACTGATCCTAACCCCTACGCAACATCTGACCTCTCACAGTTCACTTTTAATTACTGGACCCACAGACTTGCCAAGGTGGGCAACCCAGTTCTCGCACTCCAGAAACTCACATGACACTGAGAGATGGCCTAAAAAAATGCATTCGTCCAGACTGGTATCTGACAAAGGGAATCTTGCCAGTTTTTAAGCTGTTACTGGACTCAAATCTAGATCTTCTACCGCATAACATCACAGCTACCCTCCTGAAACTATCGTTGTCCAGAATGTATCAGATCTCCGAATGTGCCAAGACAGTATTTGCAGACTCCCAAGTTACAACGGGGACAGCGATGTGGAACGGTAACACAAACATCAATGCTTTCTTTGACAATGGGCACTCTCCTTCCCAGAATGTTGTATTCCACAACTGATTATTAAAGAAATTAGCTGAAAAGGTAGCCCGGATACCACCAGATATGTAGGAAAGGATTAGTTTTACTTACACGGTATGTACACTGCTTGAAAACTTCCAACGTAGTTTGGTCCCAGTTCATAAATTGTGCTAATGCTTGAGGGAGGCAGCACTTCTTCCAGGAAATGAGTTGGCCCCAACCGCCAAACCAAAGAGGACAGCTGGCGCTGGGCAGGTGGCGTGCCTATATAGGCATAGACTGTGCTAACTACTGGTGGATTGGCACAACTCGAACCGCCGGGGCTACTGTGAATATAGTGAAGCTGTAAAAAAAAGAAAGGAAAAAAAAGGAGGGCGGTCTCAGAAACACTTCCTCATGTACATATTAACATCTTATCACTCATGCAAGATGACCAAGCCACCTTGCTGTCCCTTATGAGGGTAGAAAGGTGGGGTATACATTTTGCAAAATAAATAAAATTAATAAAACTCCTCCTACAAAACATAACTTGTAGCCTGCCCGTGATGAGACCATGTCTTGCAGATGGCAAGGTACATGGTGAATATACCCTCCAAAACACAACTCCTCAATGGAACAGGTACAACATAAAGCCCATTTAGATACTGCCATGCACTAAAAATGGAAATCGTCATAGACCAATTATCGTCTGGAGACGATTTCAAGGTATGTTCTGATCAACCCATCCAAATACTGCACAGTGCAGCACTTGAACAAAATCAGAACCTTGGAAAACTGAGGCAAGTCACCTAACAGTTTTATGCTGGGAAAAATATGTCTGCAAACACAAAATATTAAAAGGAAAAGGATAAAAGCAAGATGCGGCTTACACTTTGCTGTATTTTTTGTTTGTTCACTTGAGTTCTTACAGATCAGTCTTGAGTTTTTTTCTCCAAAAATAAGTTTGCACCAATATACTTTATGAAAAAGCACTCTATACTATGAACACACACAAGGCAATCAACAGTTCAATAAGGCTTTCCTAGGTTTTGCTTAATAATGATAATGCCCAGTATCCAAACAGCTACTTTAACCTTCCAGGACATTCACTTGTTGACCTAAGAGGAACAGTTCTCTTACAAAGGAATTTCAAAGGGAGATTAGAAAGACAGATTGCTGAATTGTAACTGACAATGAAGTGCAAAACAATGCATCCTCCTGGACTGAATCAAGACCTAGGTTTCCTTTCTCATCACCAATGCTGATTTCTCCATGCCTGCTACCCCTCTGCATATCACACCTAATCCTATCATGCCTGCTGTTGCCATTGACCTGCTATTTTCATTTGCCTGCTACTATCATTCAGCATCTGAAATCACTCCAGTCTCCAAGATATGAGAACAGATGGACTCACATTCTAGCTGTATCTGAAGACATGAGCAGTGACTCATGAAAGCTCATACCCTACCACAAATTTTTGTTAGTTTTAAGTTGCTAGTGGACTGTTGCTTTTTTCCACTGCTACAGACAGACTAACATGGCTACCTACCTTGACCTATCTCCATGGAAGGCACCACATTTAGCCCTACAGAATGGAAATCCATCAACCTTGTAAAGAAACTTGCACAGGTACAAATAGACATCATCTTTCTCACCAAATGCAGAAGACTCAACAGTATACCAAAGGGACTGAGAATAAAAAATCCACTACAAACCACTTACTGCACAAGCTATGATGAGAATTTGTGTCATGCATAGTCCAAGAAGCTACCGAAACATTTGCTCAGCATCTTGTACCAGAAACAGAAACAGATCAAGGAAAAGCTCATTGAACTTGACTCCTGTCTACAGATTCAACCTTTTTCAGAGAAATTTCACTACAGGGGACAAAGCATTGACAATATGCAACTAACTTCTCTACAAAAGCAGAAAGGCAAAAAACTTTCCAACCTCTTACAAACCACAAAGAGTCACAACAAGAGCCTTACCAGCAATAAGGTTAACCTTTCTGAGCACACTCTCAACTGAGCAGAGGGATCTGTCCTTCCAAGAGGATTATCCTTCTGCCCCACTAAACCCAGACAGGGAATACAGCTCTGGGGAGACCTGAAGGCCTTTTCCTGCCATCTACATCTGAAGAAATACTTTCACCACAGCACAGAACAGAACACATTTAGACAGACAGCCTCTTCACAGCTTCAACAGTCTACTGTCGAAGAGCCACCTCCTCCCCCTTCCACCAACAAACAGTATAAGGGTGACCAATTAGCTCCCAAAAGAAGGACTCCATGTGGACTCCCCCTGCAGGCCACAACTCCACACTGCACATATATATATATATATATGTATGTATATGTATATATGTATATGTGTGTGTGTGTATGTATATATATATATATATATATATATATATATATATATATATATATATATATATATAATGCTTCTGTTGCCAGGCTCAAGGTGAACATAAGAACATAAGAACATAAGAGAAGCCAATGTTGAATCAGTCCAACGGCCCATCTAGTCCAACACTCTGTCACACAGCGGCCAAAATATACCAGGTGCCATCAGGAGGTCCAGCAGTGGGGCCAGGACACTAGAAGCCCTCCCACTGCTGCCCCCTCCAGCACCAAGAATAGAGTGCATCACCTGCCCCAGACTGAGAGTTCCCATCTATACCCTGTGGCTAATAGCCACTGATGGACTTCTGCTCCATATGTTTATCTAATTCCCTCTTGAAACTGTCCATGCTTGTAGCTGCCACCACCTCCTGTGGCAGTGAATTCCATATGTTAATCACTCTTTGGGTGAAGAAGTATTTCCTTTTATCTCCTTTTAGGTGAAATAATCAACCAAAAAACGCCGCTCAAGATCCAATCTCAGCCACACAGAAACAAATGCCATAAGCAGCCTGAAAAACAATCCAGATATACAATACAACAAGCTGACAAAGGAGGAGCCATTGTCTTAATGGACAAAACAAACAATATATGAGACGCTGAGTGACAACTCTCAAACACCAGTTCCTACAGGCAGCTATCCTCATACCCCACACAGAAATACCAGCAAGAACTCAACAAAATCATGCAGAAATTGCCAACACGCATATTTGAACACATTTATATTGATACATCCAGGGAACCTCAACCAGGTACTTGCTACCTCCTGGCAAAGATACATAAACCTGGCATCCCTGGATGTCCCTTTGTCTCGAGCATAGGCAACATCACTTGTAATAAAGCTCAAGACAATGCATCCTCCTGGACTGAATCGAGACCTAGGTTTCCTGTCTCATTACCAATGCTGATTTCTCCACGCCTGCTACCCCTTTGCATATCACACCTAATCTAATCACATCTGCTATTGTCATTCATCTGCCATGGTCATTCGTCATCTGAAATCACTCCAATCTCCAAGTTATAAGGACAGATGGGCTCACATTCCAGCTGTATCTGAAGAAGTGAGCGGTGACTCATGAAAGCTCATACCCTGCCACACATTTTGATAGTCTTTAAAGCTGGACTCTTGCTCTTTTCTACAGCCACTTTAAAGAGCTGGGGCTTGGGCACGGTCAGTGAACCTTTGGATTGTCTTCTCCTTTAAACAGCAAACGCTCACTCCACCTCCTCACAACTCTCCACCATTTCAAAAACGATTTACGACATGGCATGGTGGGTTAATGTTTGAGAAACCTGAGCCAAAAGCCCCTTTCAACAAAGTGGTTCTTTGGCTCTCGGCCACAATAATTATTAAACAAATGGGAGACATGAGAAGCTCAGTGGAGAAAAGAATGGGGCAATCTCTGCCCACTCAGGTTTTCTTGTCCACCTTGTCTGTTTCAGCACAAAACCAAAGTGGCAAGTGAAAATTTAGCACAACAGCAAAGGGAAATGCAAACAGTTTTGCATTTCTAGTCCAAAAAGGGAAAACACTGCAGATTACCTATATAGAGGGTTCCATCCCCCCCACGTACAAGCTTTTAAGTACAACTCAGAAGAAAAGCTCCCTTCTAAAGGTACTTATACTTTACACTGTTCAATACGTTAGAGGCCACACCTGCCATCTCCCATTACAGGAGTACTGGCCCCCTCCCAGCCACCCGTCTCTCACAACCAGCCTCTTGCCTTAAAGAGATGCAGTGCTGCAATTTCACAGAAAAGCCAAGTGGTCCCATTATAAATGTCGGAGCTTTGGTAACCAAACAATAGCAGCTTTTGAGGGCACAGAGCACTCGACTGAAAACCCGGCAGCAGCAGGGTATGGAAAAGGAAAACAGGTTTTGAATTCTTCCTTTATCTCAGTATTTAAGACTCTACTGGACTTTTTCTAAAAGAAAGAAAGGTGGCTTGTACAGCTTGAGTTTATTTTTGATTCTGCTTTTCTACAAAGAGTTCTTTTCTTTACCTCCCTGCACAAATAAGCCCTGAAGCCAACCTGCTCTCTCTCTCCCCCCCCCCCGGCATCAAACCATTTATTAAGACATATACCTGTGAAAATAAAGCAGCGTACAACAAGATACTTTGCAGAAGTATTTGCTTCATAAATAAATAGCACAGGACTTTATTCTTTGCAAGACTTTTGCTGCAAAAACAGAATATTCTCTAGCCACTGGGGCAATTCAGATGAAGGGTGGTCAGCTCCTACCAACCACTATTACGTATTTCGAGGTAATGTATTCCAGAAGGGTCGCACAGAACTGCATGCACCTGGAAGCTGATAACTTGAACAAAACTCTTAAAGGTGCCACTGGACTCACACTTTGTTTTCCTGATGCACATTATATAAGGCTAGGTGGGCAGGCTTTTAACAAGCTAGAAAACCGCTACCACAGAACCCTTATTTCCATACAGAGAGTTCTGACAGGAGATGCAATAACCCTGTTTTGATCTCCAATCAGAGGCTCTGTAGGGACTTGTGTCGGGCTCTGGTCAGTCATAGAATTACAGAGTGGGAAGGGACCTCCAGGGTCATCTAGTCAACCCCCTGCACAATGCAGGAAATTCACAAATACCTCCCCCTCCACACCCCCAAGTGACCGCTGTTGCATGCCCAGAAGATGACAAAAAACCTCCAGGATCTCCAGCCAAACTGGCCTGGAGAAAAATTGCCTCCTAACCTCAAAGTGGCAATCAGCATTTCCCTGGGCATGTAAGAAAGGGCCACAAGAACTAAGCACTGATGCAACCCTGCCCGCCTAAGTGCACTGAATCCGCATTGCTGACAGACAGATGGCTATCTAGCCTCTGTTTGAAAACCTCCAAAGAAGGAGAGCCCACCACCTCCCGACAAAGCCTGTTCCACTGAGGAACCGCTCTAATGGTCAGGAAGTTCTTCCTAATGTTTAGCCCAAAACTCTTCTGATTTAATTTCAGCTTGTTGGTTCTGGTCTGACCTTCTGGGGCAACAGAAAACAACCCCATACCATCCTCTATATGACAGCCCTTCAAGTGCTTGAAGACGGCGTGGTATTCTACAGGCCAGCCTTCCTCTGCTCCTGTTCAGGTTACAGGTACCCGTGCAGCAACAGCAATAGAAGTATTCATTTATTCCAGCCACTCAGATCTTGGATTTTAACTCCAAGCCTGGTCTGTGTTTTCACCAGCTACTTTTCCTACAATCCTGACCTGGATAACACTCTTCCAACCATTCAACGATGCATTTTGGTTTTCAATTCTTGTATCACTAAGCATATGATCAGCTGCCCAACACACAGGTCAGCTCCAGGTCTGGAACGTCCCAGGGCAAAATCACTCCAGTGGCCTCCCCTTAAGTACGTGTGTGCATCCACATACGCACACACCCCTCTTCCTAATCACAGGAGGGAAGACAGCACAATGGGACTCTTGGTTGTCCTTCAAGACCTATCAGCATGACAGGACTAAAAAGGTACACAAGATTAGAAAGATCCCTTCTTATACATCCAGGGAAATGCTGATCGCCACTTTGGGGTCAGGAAGCAATTGTTCTCCAGGCCAGTTTGGCCAAGGATCCTGGAGGGTTGTCGCCCCCCCCCCTTCTGGGCATGGAGCAGGGGCCACAGGGTGCGTGGCAGGAGGTGTTTGTGAATTTCCAGCATTGTTCAGCGGGTTGAACTAGATGACCCTGGAGGCCCCTTCCAACTCTATGATTCTAAGAGCCATGCTCAATTGCCCGAAGCACCTCTCCTAGCAGAAAGTTGGAGGTAACCCCAACCCCCCTCTGAATCACTGCAAAACAGCCTGAAGCAGGATGAAACAGTTGCACTCTGTCCCCCAGACATCCCTGGCACCCACAGGAGTTGAACACAGGTAAGCAAGGGAACATTAGCTACACCTTTGCAGCTCACGCAGTTATAAAAGCAGCCGTGGTGACCAGCAGCAGACCCCAATCACCACCTGCTCCTCGTCTTCCGCAAAGCAGCAGTGATGGTGGTATAGGTAGGCCCCCTTTTTGGTGCATATGCAGAAGGTGGAGTGCCTAATCCTTTGGGGGCAGGAGTGTGTGGCGGTTCTACCATGTCTCTTGCCATCTGGGGAAACAGGGCAAATGATAATGCATGCAGCCCACTAGGATACAGCAGCAAGGCAGCAATGGGCATCCTAGGACTGTAGGGCCCTGACAGCCACCTGACCTCGCCAAGCCCCGACACTGACCCCGAGAGTGCTCTCTTCAACCCTCTGCTTTGATACAACAAACTGGGAAGATATGGATGGGATGGAGTATGAGGTTTCCTTCCTCAGTGCAGGAGTTAAGCCTAAAATGGCACAGACTGGTGAATCAAAGGAGCGCGGCCTTCTTACACAGGGTCACCTAAGTGGTTTTGCAGTGATGGTGATTCTGCAGCCCAGTTTGGAGAGACGCCCTCACTTTCCAGGAACACCTCACCATCAGCTGGAAGCCATCGTGTAAACACATTTAAAGCAACTACTGGACACTCTGGATTTGTATTAGCCCCAAACCTTGACAAGCTGTGAAATATTGATTCTCCGCTCCATCCTTGCCTGGAGCAGGAAGTTCCATGCTGTGCAGAGTAGCAGCAGCCTTTCCATGATGGAATGATTCAGCTTGAGAAACAAATGGCGCCACCTTCACCACGCATACGAAACAATACAGGCATAAAAATTTACACTATTTTGCGAAGTTAACGATACACAGCACGCACACTGTGCACGTGGACGCTCTAATATCTCGGTAAGTTAAAAACATTCAGCGTACCTTGACTGTATTAATAAGCTGCCCGTCGATGTAGAGTGCTGCAGTGCTGTTTTTCAGCATGCCTTTGCTCATCACCAGAACCAAATGATGCCACTGGCCTTCTATAATGTGTTCACCACAACGAAACCGAGCACAGCAAGGGAGGATTTCGTAGCAGGAGGATTCTTCGCTGAAGTCATCGACTGAAGTCCAAAAAATAAAACACAGTATTCGAGCGGGAGACCCTGATGGGCTCAGACAGAATACACTCTAGGGAAGGGGTGTCCAACATACAGCCTATAGGGTCTTATCCTGGCCACGAGCAACGGGTCATTACCTTTATTGCCAGATGACGGAGGCTGTGCATTATGTCTCTGCGTACATTCCTAATGCTAATGAGTAACAGGCAGTGGAAGTGGGAGGGCGGCCATCAGGGAGATACTTTGAGGAAATATTGTGCTAATGTTTTGGACATGTTTGTATTTTGAGTAAATAACACTACTGTTAATTGGGTTTGCCTGTGTCCTTTATAAAGTTTATCTCTCCGGTAGCTGGCATTACATTTTATGGCATGCCTAGGCTGGCCTGACAAAGTGACATTGTTGTCAGATCCAGCCCTCGTTAACAAATGAGTTTGACACCTCCGCTCTAGGGAATCAATTGTGGGACAGGAAGCAGTTCTGCATCGCCTGCACTCAGCATCCAGAGCAATCAGACAGATGGCACCCACACAATAGACTAGCCTCGAGGTTATCAAAACACAATAGGGAAATCAAGACAGAATCAAATCGTTAGGTACCAGAACTTTCATATTCAGTACACTGATGCACTGTAACAGACTGAGTCAATACTGCTGAAGTCTGGTGTACGTTTAGACCAGTAAACCACAACCCCAAAAGTTATAGAAAAGTTAAAGAACAGCAGTTTTCATTTCTATGTGAATCATTTGGTGCTAGGAACACAGCCGTAAAAACTTCCTCTAAAAACACCTGTCACATTTCCAAAGTAATACAGCATGAGGCATACCATAGTTCTGAAGTAGCTCTTCCTTGGTTGATACAATCAGTGACCGGTCTTTTGCAGAGAGAACTATGGCAAGACATATGTAGTGCTGCTCTGAGCTGTTTGCTCGTCTTACAACTGTAAGAAGTCTGACGGGATGATGATTTGGGGACGTACTAAAATGTTCTATGGAAAACCAACTTGAATAGCTCAAACCAGATGGTGGTGGGAAAAGTCTCTCTCCTGTAACGGGGGGGGGGAGAGAAACCAGAACACTTTAGCTTGAAATGAAGTCTAATGAGTCTTTCTGCAGTTTCTTCATAACTCTCTGCATTTGGCTTTAACATTGCATGCATTAAATACCGCTTACTGTTACTACATGTGTATGTGTGATAATGCATTATAACTTTACACCAGAAGATGTCAAATTTCAAATCACGCAGACTTTAGTGACCTTTTCCAACATGTTTATGACAATGATGCTTGCATAATAAACACTTTATCAGCCTTGGCTAAAAACCTGTAACATAGTGGTCCTTCATCCAACAAGGAATAGCCAACTAATAGGTAAGAACATAAGAACATAAGAGAAGCCAATGCTGGATCAGGCCAATTGCCCATCCAGTCCAACACTCTGTGTCACACAGTTGCCGAATATACCAGGTGCCATCAGGAGGTCCACCAGTGGGGCCAGGATGCTAGAAGCCCTCCCACTGTTGACCCCCCGCCCCAGCACCAAGAATACAAAGTATCACTTGCCCCAGAGTCACTATCTATGCCTTGTGGCTAATAACCACCGATGGACCTCTGCTCCATATGCTTATCTAATTCCTTCTTGAAGCTGTCCAAGTTTGTAGCTGCCACCACAGAGATCATGTGGCCCAGGGTACAAGGGATTCAAGGGACAATGGACAGATGCAGGCTTGTGACAACAGGATGAGACTTCCCTGGCAATGTAATTGGGAAGTACTACCTTATCAAATACTGGAAATTCTAGCATTTCTCTGAAAAAGTCCAGCAAACGTTACCACTGTGCTGAATCTTCATCCTTGAAAATGTTGTGGGTAAAAAACAGGCTTGGAGGGGAGGTGTCATCAAAGAAACCCAAACAAACCATTTTCTCTTTCTTTCATGGCCGTTACAAATGCCCCTATGCTGCTTCTCCAGCATCATTTTCTGTTCCCTCACTCCTAGCCAATCAGGGAGCAAGACAGATGTCATGATGCTACATATCCAATCATATCTGGTTTTATATCACTACCACTGATGGTAAGTAAAGCAGCACTGCCCTCACTGGAACACGTTCCTATGTTGCTCAAGCAACAGAGCAACAATGCATGTCTTCCTGTGCTGGACTGAGGGGGCAGTTGTGTTACTTGCCCTCATAACACAAGTCAAGGAGCTTCGGCAATATGAAGCTGTATTTCTTTTCTTCCTGAACTGCACAGATAGGTAGTAAAATTGCCCTCTCAGTGCAACAGAGATAAGATGCATTTGGACGACTGCCTCAGCAACTTCAGGTATGCATTCTCTTCCCCATCCCCCTGGTTCCTGTATTTGGGTGTGGATTATAGTGCCTAGGCAGCCAATGTTCCCTGTTTTTCCACATTTCATAACAGTGGTTTCATTGTCACAGGGAGGAAAGACTCAAACATCCTTTCAATTCCCCTCCCCCACTCACCCACTGCTGAAAATAAGAAGATGCTCTGAGAGGCACTAAAATGTGCACAGGCTCCCCCCACCCCCAAAAAACAATCTGGCTAATAAACTGGTAAAATCCCATTTTATGGGAATTAGCTCTTCTGCCTCTTTCTGTGCCCATGCTAACCACAGCCTTTCATCAGACAGAGAAATGGTAGCACTGACAGACAAATAGCAGAAACCTTATGGAATGCCACCATTATGAACACAGCCCTTCTGAAGCAAGAGGACTAGTGTGTTTGCAACTGTTGAAAGGAAACTGAGTGGTTTAAGCACAGCGCTATTTTCAGAAGATGGCAAAAGCACTAGACCCATCTGTCATGGCTATGCTGAAAGACTTACCAGCCCCGATTCCACTGACCACAGTGCCATCGGTAAGACCTGTGGTGACTACATTGTTGGTCGGTGCATTGTGAGGTGCCAAGCTCGGCAAGAACAGACAGCTGTTGAATAGAGGGAAATTCATTAGAGGTTAACCTTTCCACAACTGAACATGATTTGGCAAGCTGACAAACGCCGCTCAGAGCAAGCGAGCCCAAACACCTGCTCTTTCTGGGTTAACTTTTCAGCGTAAAGGTGGATAATTTGCATCAGGGGAAAAAAACCCTAACAAGCATCTGCCGTTGTCTTGCAGCACGCAGTGCATGACCTATGCTCATCTCAGCTGTCTACGTGAACCTGTGCTTTCTAAAATGCCTGAAGCGTATGCCAGAAGAGAACTGTGAACCTGGATTTCTACAGGGAAAAGGGCCTGGGTATTTATATGAGTGCCCTCTGGAGCGCAGCTGTACCAAGAACACACAAGCACTGGAAGGGGACACTGCAGGCCGACAGACATGACCCTAAGCATCAAGTGCCAGGGCACTCTAAGAAGCACCCTAAGTAACATGCAGGGATTTCATGGGGCACTAAGGCTAGTCCAGGCTAGCCCGATCTTCTCAGATAAGCTAAGAAGGGTCGGCCCTGGTCAGTATTTGGGTGGGAGACCACCAAGGAATACCAGGGTTGCTACACCGAGGCCTGCAATGGCAAACCACCACTGAACATCTCTTGCCTTGAAAACTCTATGGGGTCGCCATAAGTTGGTTAAGACCTCATGGCATTTTTCACCACCACCAAGGATAGGTACGGGCAGGTGAGGCATAAGCAGGTATCTCAGAAGAACCCTCTTAGATAGAATCACAGAGTTGGAAGCGACCTCCAGGGTCATCTGGTCCAACTCCCTGCACAATGGAGGAAATTCACAAACACCTCCCCCCACACTCCCGGTGACCTCTGTTCCATGCCCAGAAGATGACAAAAAACCTCCAGGATCCCCTGCCAAACTGGCCTGGAGGAAAAATGCTTCCTGACCCCTAAGTGGCAATTAGCATGTCTTGTGGATGTATGCCTGCAAGGCTGCTTTTATGCAAGGAGTCCCAAGGAGGGTATTTTCTTTCCAACAACGGCCATCTCTTCTCCACCTGTTTATGTGGTAGCAACCCTCATGTTTGCTAATACTTCTTGGGATTCCGAAAGCAGAGTTTTGAGCTCCCCGGGGATTTGTGTTAAGGACTCTGCTGCTGCTGCTACCCAACTCTCGCCTCTAGCATTAACCCCTTCAACCAACTCTTCACAATATGGTAACACCTCATTTGGAGGGAAGTAACTTTTACAAGAACTGGGGACCACTGTCACTCCTTCGCTAGGATAAGGGCTCTAAACACACACCCAATCTACTTAACGCACCCTTCTCCTTGAGGGATCAGTAATCTATCAGAGCAACCATCCAAGGCAAAACTAATTGTTGTAGAATCAAAACAGTGGATTAGTAATTAGAAACGTTCCTTTGAAACAAAAAAGGATATAAGCCTTGCAAGGCCTTACCCAAACCCTTCAAGGGACGTGTCAAATTCAATAAATGCTGGAGTAACTGATGACCCATGAAGTCTAATATCATGTGGGGTTGTCATGGAGACCAAACATTTCACTCTTGTCAGGGGGACGGTGCTCCCTTCTGCTGGTTTTAAAAGGCTTTTACTTATCCTATAGTGATTATCTTCGTGTAAGCTGAACACACAGTCAGTACCCAAACCTTCCATTGATGTAACCATGCTATCTACAGCAGAAGCCAAGAAAAAAAAAAACAAGATTCCTCAGATTAGTAGATTTATCACATCCCATTACTTTATGGCCATGTTGGAAGCCCACTTCAAAAAAAACCAACACCCTGGAAATAAACATTGTTGAATTATTTCTACAATATCCCAACATTTAAGACAATCAGGTTTAATTCATATGTCGAGGCTGCTAACAGCTTGATGCAAACACTGTACAATACTGATACCATGGCTTCCATTTCCTGCAAGCTTATTTTAATGAAGCTGAATCCAGATTAAAGACAACCGCATGCGAAATCAGCCCCATAGAGCTAAAGGGAGTTTTGTTTACGCAAACACAAGTTTCTAGACACAGTGACAAACAGCACAATCTTCTTAAATGGAAGTATTTAAAGTTAAATCAACCAAGTCCTAATGAAGTCAATAGAGTATGACAAACCTGAACTCTAAAACGCTAGCTTGGCTGTGAATTGAGTTCAAAAGGAAAACTGGCCTCCTTTTTTCCATCTCGGGTTAAACACAATAGATCTTAATGGATTTAATATCAGTAAAACAAATCTGTACACTGAGAATATGGTAGCCTCTAGATAATTACTTTCAAACGAAAAGTACATAGTTCCGTACAGGCCTGATTTATACAAAACTCACTGGTTTCCAAGTTTGTTCTGCCAGTCAGGAGACAAAAAGACATTTTGCTCTACATTCAAATGGAAAAAGGACTGGATACGATGTTGGTATTTCCATGGGCCAGTGCAGATATAATGCAGTCCCTCAACCATTGTTAAGGAGGCAAGTTTACACTTCCCCTCCCCTTAAGCTTGTATTCCACCAAATTGTTTTTTATCTTTTTCTGTGTATATTTTAGCTTGGTTTTAATTGTTTTAATGAAGTGTTTTTGTTTGGCTTTAACGGTTTTTGAGACATGTTTTACTATTTATATTTTTGATGTGTTAGTCACCTTAGTGACCCTCATGAGGGCAAGAAAAACTGAGTATAAATTTTGGAAATAAAGAAATAACTTATTTCAAACACCTGAACACTTACTTCTCATCTCTGGCTCATAACTTAATGAGCTTGGCTTATGCACTCTGTATCGTTTCAACAGCTTTTTGTCCCAGGCGCCACAATTCAGAGGATTTCCCAAACGTAAAAATTCCCTATTTAAAAAAAGAGAGAGACAGAGAGATGGAAAGGGAGTATTCAAGACAGTTTGTGTTTCCTCTAGATAGGTATCTGAAGTCAAGCACATACGCATTCTCAGCATGCATTTAATTAACAGATTCAAGAAGTAAAACAAAATATAGGGAAAACCTCATTTGAATATAAAGCAGCCTTTCTAATACTGTACTTTTGCTGTGCTGAAATCAACAACTAACATTTAAATGAAGTCTTTTACTAAGCTTGCTTCTTCTCCAGTAAGAACTAACTATCAAGAACAGCAGAATGTCATCCATTTACGTCTGCTTAGCCAGGGTCCAGTCAGTTTCAGGCATCATCTAGGAATCTATCCTAAGACAACATACTGCTTTCCAAGCATATTGACCTCAACAGGCTTAGAAGGGAGCAACTTCTGCTTAGGACTGCACTCATACACCTATTGGCCTAATTATATACATGTGTCAGGAAAATGTACCAGGTGTAGATATGAAGAAATGCATTTTTTCTTTCGAGGTTTGAAATGAGCAAAACCTTCACTCCAAGTTTTTTTTTAAAAATTCCCTCTCTGGGCAGAGAAAAGGCAGGAAGCGGGATAGACAGATCAATTGTTTTCCGAATTTACCTCAGCCCAGTCATATAAATGCTAATAGGTCTAGAAAATGGGATGGTCAAGCTCCCCTGCTCTTCAAGCAGGGAACAGAGATCTGGAGGTGTTAAACACTATAGAGACTTCAGGAGGGGAAATTCTGGAGACTTCTGGAAAAACTTCTCTGACCTGGTCTGACCTGGTCAGTGGGTGGGGGAAAGGGATGTGATAAAACCCAGGGGAGCAAGGCGAAAGGTCTCTTTTGTGCTGAGTCCATCAGAGCAGGTCTGGAGGATGCAGCCATTGACCATGTGTTGGCCTGAAGAGCTGAAGGAAACTTCAAATTACAACACTGTAACCTCCTAAGCTAAGGAGCCTATCCTATATTTACATCTGATAAGGCATGGACAGAGAGAGGGACAGAGGAATTCCATTTTATCCATTTCTTTTGGATCCCTTGCTCAGTCTGGTGCTATGCTGAAAGTATGTTTTTGACTGTTCTTTCTTGAATAAATACTTTTTAACTTTTGATGCTGGTAGTGGTTCTCTGTACCACATAGACCTCTACTGTCTTGAATGCACTATTTTAAAAGGAGCACCAGGGGAAGGCAGGCAGTTGGCAAGTGGCTATTCCTGCAGCAGCACACAAGGTAGTAAACTGTCCCCATGGTGATCAGGTGCTGGGCAGCAGGAGACACAGAGGCAGAACTTGGAAGGGAAGCTGGGAGTCCTGACCCTCCCAGCGGGTCATTCTTACAAAGGTCAGATAGTGGCGGTGGGTTACCAGAGAAAGAGAAAAGCCTCTCTAGGAGTTGGGAAAACCTTGGATGGCTGGGTGGAACAGGGCTTGCACGCCAGAGCAAGCCTGTTCTGCCATAGTAGAAAATGATGAAAATATACAGATGTGACCACCAGGTGCTGGATTTCAAAATACTATGAATTCAGACAAGCCAGCTGGTTAGTAGAAACTCAGCAGAGTGCAAGTTCTTTTTAAGACTCCCAAGATTACCAGTTGTTTTCATTTTCATCTTCACAAGCATGTTTTTTGGCCCACATTAGCAGGAGTCTGAATGAGTAATGGCAAAAATCTTCAAGAGGGCTCTAAATGGCAAATAGCTAGAAAAATAATCCTTCTGTTTTCTCATGCTAAAAAAGGTGTCTAATCATTTATCCAATTAAATTTAAAACACCCATAAGATAGCAAACAAACAGTGTGCTTGAGGTTATTTAATTCTTCCCCTGTTGCCTATCATTCAGCCTATTAATAAAGCGGGGAGCTATTTTGCAGACGTATTGGAGGCCAAAAGGCAGGAGCATGTCCCTACCAACTGGGGTTGGTGGGGGTCCCCCAAAGATATACAAAAAAAACCCACCCTGATGGAGAGGAAAAGAACTATGCACACACCAAAATCAGTCTGAACACATGCACTATGATGACTCTGAAGGAAGAATGCAATTGAACACATGAAGCTGCCTTATTCTGAATCAGACCAGTGATCCATTAAGGGTTTCACATGGAGGTCTTTCACATTATTAACTACCTAATTCTTGATTGGAGAAGCCAAGGATTGAACCTGGGACTTTCAGCATGCGAATCAGATGGTCTACTCACTGAGCCACAGGCCCTCCCATAAGAACATAGGTACATGGAGACAACCAACAGGGAAAAGGGAATAGGGTGAATGGAAAGCAAGCCAAGCAAGTTTTTTGCTCATCCAGCCCCAGGAAATACAGCCAGCTTGCCTGCTCCACCCCTGCCTAACAGATGAACAACGGGATTTTAGAGATTTTTAAAGACTACCATGAATTTGTGGGATAAACAGCACAAACAAAACCAGATTTACACAGTTATCCATAAAACACTGCTTCTATGCTCACATGCCCCTAGCAGGGCAATTCAAAGGGCCTAAGTAGGAAAAATAGGTTATTAAAATTATACTACTTTATTTAAAATCAAAATACAGTTCAGAAAGACTGATACAAAAGATGATAGAGTCATGCTGGTCTGAAGCAACAGAACAAAGTTTGAGTCCAGTGCAGGGGTGGAAACTAGTCAGAGTGTCCAAAATACTGATTTTACTGACCAAATTCCAAAAAAACTGACAAATTACTGTACAATTTAATGTCAGCCTATTGATAAGCAGGTGTTTTAAAAATAAAACTAGGACTTCATTAAAAACTATTATTATCTGGCCTCCGCCATCCCCATAGCGAGCGCCATAGTCAGATGTGATCCAGATACAAGGATTGCGCACCTTTTTATTGAATGTTTTAAAATGAAGATAGGACAATGTTTCCATTATTGTACAAAATTTAAGATAAAAAAAGATTCCCTTTTAAAAATAATCACATACTGTAGATAATAAAACGGCAGAACTTATTAAAAACCACACATAAAGTAATCATTATGACAGCAAAGCATAATTACTGTAAGGTAAGACTCGTCTTTGCTTGTACTTTATCTTTGGTTTTTTGATGAAAAAAGAAGTTATTAACGAAACTCTTCTCCGCAGTTTTCTGCACTGCATCTGCAAGCATTCTTTTTGTCCTCGTCTTCCATTGCTTTCTCCACCCCTTCTAGCGTGAGCTGTGCTGTGTTGAATCCCACCACATCCTTTTTCTCAGCAGCCTCCTTTACACGTTGGGTTGCATCATTTAGCAACATTCGACCAGTCATCCTCTTCTCGTTCTGTTATCTCAGCTTTTTCAGTTTTGCTTCCTTCTCTTCTATACTACCCTTTTCAACTGTCTAGCTTCTTAAACCTTTCTAACTCCTCTGCCTTTAACCCTTCTTTCTTTTCTTTTTCCTTTTTACTCCTCTTTAAAGACACACTGTTCATCACGATATTGCTTGTAATGAACATGAACTGCTCTTGCCATCTGTAAAAGCTCCTGTGTGATATTAACATGGTATGCATCGTTTTCATATACATGATATAAAGTTTCTTTGACGATTACGTGGGCATTCAAAGTTCTCTCTGACATCCAGGCCCTTTCAATGGTCAAAATGCGTCCAGTTTTTGAAAACCCTCTTTCTATGTCCGTACTACCATGCAATAATGATAATAAGAGAAGCCAATGTTGAATCAGGCCAATGGCCCATCTAGTCCAACACTTTGTCACACAGCGGCCAAAAATACCAGGTGCCATCAGGAGGTCCAGCAGTGGGACCAGGACACTAGAAGCCCTCCCACTGCTGCCCCCTCCAAGCACCAAGAATAGAGTGCATCACCTGCCCCAGACTGAGAGTTCCCATCTATACCCTGTGGCTAATAGCCACTGGTGGACTTCTGCTCCATATGTTTATCTAATTCCCTCTTGAAACTGTCCATGCTTGTAGCTGCCACCACCTCCTGTGGCAGCGAATTCCATATGTTAATCACTCTTTGGGTGAAGAAGTACTTTCTTTTATATGTTCTAACCCGACTGCTCAGCAATTTCATGGAGTGCCCACGAGTTCTTGTATTGTGAGAAAGGGAGAAAAGTACTTCTTTCTCAACCTGCTCAATGCTGCTTTCACCACCTTGGTAACCAGTGGGTATTTTGGATCTCCAGATGAGTGTGTCTTTTCAAAGAACTGATTTCAGCATGTTATCTATGTGGCAAGCCTCACTGGCAGTTTCATCTTCAAGTCTTAAGAAGTTTCCATTCATCCCCAATCATGTCCAGTGGAATATCCATTGGGAGCGCTGCTGCTACTTTCATTGTACCCTTGTGGGTTCCTTCCTTGACCCCCTGTGCTGGAGCTAAACATTCAAGATATCTGAAGATGGGCTTGTCCAAAGATGACTGGAGTAAAAGGTGTTTGCAGGCTGCTATGAAATGGTTTTTTGCTCCCGTTAAAAAGAGTAGCTGTTCCTTTTCAGAAAGTTTTTTCAGTTCATCACAGATTCTACTTTCACTGATTACTTCTCTCACAGGTATGTAGTGCTCATCACTGAAGGCTTCAAGAGACAATGGTGCTGAACTCTTGCAAACATGATTCATTATGGTTCTTGTGAGTGTTTTTACTTCACTGTGCATCACACGCACCAAAGGCTCTTCTTTCTGGAACATTCCAGTGAACTTTGTAAATAAGCAGGCACTCGTGCAAAAAAAAAAATCACCTCTGCTTTCATTGTCTCATGTTTTAAGAGGTTAATTGTGTCTATATGTTGTGGAAGATTTCACTAAATCACTTTTACTCTTAGGAACAAAGTCCTTAAAGTACTTCATAACTGAACTAAAAACAATCTGTCTTCTTACTGGGAAGTCATCATGTTTCCCCCAAAATGCAGTAATGAAAACAAAAAAACCCACAAACTGCATTCACAAAAATCAAAGAAATACTGACTTTACTGACCATTTTTTTAAAAAAACTGGCAAATTGCTGATCAAGATGAAAAAAGTGACTTTTACTGATTTTACTCACCATTTTCCACCCCTGAAGTGGCACCTTTGAGACCAACAAAGTTTAGTTCTGGTCTCAAACTTAGTTTTGTTTGTTAACTCTTGTATTTGTATGCTAATTTGCTGCCATTCACAGGTCTTACCAATTGCTTTAATCCAATCTCAGCTACACTTATCACCCAGTTACTTACACATCCTGACTCTAAATAGCCCTTCCTGGCAACTAACCTCCCCATCCTCTCTCTACTAAGGTTTCCAAGCCCAAATTGACTTACCGTGGGGGAGTCCTGCACCATTCCGGGAGTCCATGCACGGGCAAAGCGCGTACACCGCTGCGATGACACCACCCGGAAGTGACGCCATTGCGTCGGCACGTTGGGGGCGGGGCCACTAGGATTTGAGGGAAAACCATAGAGTTTTCCTTCAGAGCATCCCACCCACAACATGGCCAGCGTGATAATGTCACCTCCGGGTGACATCATCACGCTGGGGACGTGTGCCGGAAGGGGGTGGAGTTCCCCCCGGGGCCCAATTTGCCAGCGTCGGGTAACGGGCCTCTTGGGTGGGGGTTTACCCACGCCCCGGGGGGACTTGGCAAGCCTACTCTCTACCTATATGTAAAGCTTGAGGAAACCTGTTTCAATATACCTGAAGTAGTGTGCATGCACACAAAAACTTAGACCCAAAATTAAACTTTGTTGGTCTTAAAGGTGCCTCAGGACTCAAACTTTGTTCTACAAAAGAAGATGTTTACATGTAAATTTACAGTCACATCCATTATACAATTACTCAGAATGAAGTCTGAGTTCAACACACCTATGCTCAAGTAAACTGTGAAGAAGACTGGTCAGCACAATGCTAGGCATCTGTCAGAAAAGGTGCCTTTGTTGTTTCTCACTGAATCCATTGTTTTATGTTTCCTACCCCGCTTTGCGCTTGCGTAGCTATGCAGGCAGAAACGTGGGAGCTTCTTCCCTGCCGCTTTTCCTTATCACGGTGGCCTTGAATGTAGGCTTTGGGCTATTCTTGTTTAGCTGAGAATTTTCCAGTCCTGGGAAGGCAAGGGGAGGGGGAGTAGTCTCCCGCTCATTAAGTATTTCTCCCGCCGGGAGTTCCCGCGCGAGTGCTCAAGTTTTATTCGCTAGGCGCTTCATTGCATCACACTATAAGTTAGCTTGCTTTGCTTCGCCCCCATTCCTGACAATGACCTCCTACTGTGGGTTTTAGCAAGATAATCCTAATAAAACTTTCTTTGTGCAAGAATGACTGGATCTACTTGATTTCAAACCTGACAGAAATTGTCAGGAATCATCATCATTCCCTCACCGTCAGTTTCCGCCGTCTACCACGATGAGCGGAGCGGGGAAGGGAGCCACGGGCACAGTCCCGGTGATTACTACTTCGGGAGCCTCCGGTGCAGTTCCAGCTATAGCTACTGTGGGAGCCACGGGCGCCGTTCCAGTGACTACTGCTTCAGGAGCCACGGTTCCAGTTACTACTGTGGCAGCTCCAGTGGTCACTGTCCCGACCACCACCGTTGTTCCGGTGACTACAACTACAGTTTTGGCGGCACCCATACTCTACTCAGCAGCCGGGGTGGCTACCCCGCCATCGATTGGCACAATTGGTGCTCCGTACACACTCCCGATCTACAGCCCGGCCGGGCCTATACAAAGTCAGGGAGGTGCGGTTCCACGAACCTATGTGCCAGGAGTCCCAACACCCTGGGATAAAGGGGTGACTTATCGCAGATCACGCGATTGGACTAAGAACTTGTTGGATACTACCCAGACCACCTGGACTATGCCGGGAAGCCAGAGCCGGGACAGCCTTTTGGATCCCAGAGGTAGTTTTGGTCTTCCTCAAGGGAGGGTGTCTCGGGGATCTCCCAGAACGGGATCCAGCCAAGATACTGATGCCCGCATGGATTCTATTCAAGACGATACTCGTCGGCTGGTAAGGGATATGAGCAAACTAATGCAGTCCCTACCCCAGATGATGGACCAAGCAATTCGAGCCCATCCGTTGACACAACCTAGACCGGCACCAGCCCCGGTGCCACCGGTGATACCGGGACGGCCACCTCCTGCTCCTCCGGGCCCGGGGCCGGGCCAACCAGTACCACCGGGTCCAGGGCCGGGCCAACCAGTTCCCCCAGGGCCGGGGCCGGGCCAGCCAGCACCAGCCCCACCTCCACCGGTCGTCCCAGCGCCAGGACCTGGGCCAGGGCAACCAGGACCCATCCAGCCACCAGTTTTGCCTCCGCCTCAACCCCCTGCTCCTGCACCCCTCATGCAGCCGGTTCCAGTACCGATCATGGCGCCAGCCCCCCGGTAATCCGCCCCAAGGACATGCTTGAGATCACATTTGATGGGGATCCAGAGACTGTGTCCTTTTTCATATTGCAAGTTGGAAAATTTGTGCAAAGATGGGGCTATGTATTCCCAGACGAAGAACAACAGGTGGAGTTTATCGCATCCAGGTTCCGGGGGAGTGCTACCAGCTGGTATGTAGCCCTTCATGATCTGGAGGCAGCGGAGTTGGGGAATGTAGATGACTTCATGTGGGCCTTGAGAAACCGTTTCGAGGATCCGGGGCGGCCCAAAAAGCTGAAGCCTTCCTTCGCACATTCAGACAAGGCAAACTCTCAGTACGGGAGTACTCAAGGGAGTTTCAAAGGCACGCCGTGAAAATTCGAGACTGGACCGATGCGGTCTTGGCCCAACAATACCGAATGGGACTAGCCGTAGACGTCCGCAATAATGTCCTCAGCTCTCAGCAACCCCGCACCCTCCAGGGTTGGATGGAGGAAGCCGAGAAGGCCGAAAGTCGCTTGCGTATGATGAAACTAGACCTCTCGTTGGGTAACAACCGTCCCAGTTTTGCGGCAGGCCAAGCCAGACCCAAACCAACGTCCACCCCAAGTGGAATGAGGGATCAGCGTATGCGACAGGGCCTCTGCCTGCGGTGTGGGGAGAAAGGGCATTTCGCCGCAGTATGCCCGAAAGGGGATCCCAATAGAGCTCTACCACAAGAAGAGCCCAGAAGGTGGACAACCCCTACCCCGAGAAAAGGTACAGCAAAACCACGCAACACGCGGGCTCTTTTTGCTAGCCCCGACCAAGCGGATACCTTGATGCTGGAGGAAGAGAGTGAGATGCAGGGAAATGAAATGGTCCTGTTTGTGAATGGCGCTACACAGCAGGACCCAACACCTGAGGCGCCTAAACTGGTGAGCAATTACCCCTCTCTCTTCTTTGTGACTGTTCTGGTGATGAATCCCGCAATGATGACCCACATTCGGGTTCGAGCCCTCATTGACTCTGGGTGCGGGAGGGATCTCATAAACCCATCTATGGTTATGGGGTTGGAGGCAGCCGTGGTCCATTTGAAAGACCCGATAACTTTCACGCAGATGGATGGGTCTCCAATGAAGGAACCATGCCGATTTGAGACTGTTCCTTTAAGAATAGGCATTGGTGACCACTGGGAGCTACGCTCGTTCGTGATAGCTCCGCAAGCCCAGTTTCCCTTAGTGTTGGGTAGCCCCTGGTTACATGGACATAACCCTTACATTCTATGGGAAGAAGGGGATGTACAATTTATCTCCCCAAAATGTGCAGAACACAAATGGGACCCAGGGTGGGGAAATCCCCCATGCAATGAACCTCCACGAGCTTGTTTAGCCACGGAGGACCTTAACCGCATCCCTGAGGATTACCAGTATATAACCAGGGTTTTTGAGGAGGAGGAAGCTGATGAACTACCCCCCACCGTAACTCCGACTGTGCAATTGAGATTCTTCCGGGCCAGAAATTACCAAAAGGGAAAATTTATGCTATGAGTCCAAGTGAAAAGGAAGAACTGCGCCGTTTTATTGATAAAAATCTGGCCCGTGGATTTATTAGACCAGCGTCATCCCCTTTTGCAGCACCTGTATTGTTTTGTAAAAAGAAAGATGGGGGGCTCAGACTCTGCACGGATTACCGGGGACTTAACGCAGTGTCTGCAACTAATGCCTACCCAATGCCCCTCATCAAAGACTTACTGGCAGAGGTGGCTAAAGGGAAAGTGTTTTCTAAACTGGATTTAAGAGATGCCTACTTTCGGGTTCGTATCAGAGAGGGGGATGAATACAAGACTGCATTTAATACCCCGCTGGGGCAATTTGAATATCGGGTGATGCCCTTCGGTTTACAGGGGGCACCAGGGGTCTTCATGAACTTAATCAATGAAGTGTTACACCCCTATTTATTCAAGGGGGTGGTTGTTTATTTAGATGATATCTTGGTCTATACCCCGGATCAGGAATCCCATACCAACCTTATGCGAAAAGTATTGGAAAAGCTCTTAGAACACAAACTGTTTGTCAAACTGTCAAAGTGTGAATTTCACCAGGAGTGCATTGACTTTTTGGGATACCGCATATCCTCCGCGGGGTTGGAAATGGACCCAAAAAAGGTCCAGGATGTATTAATGTGGGAGCCCCCAAAACTAGGCGACAGCTCCAAAGTTTCCTCGGCTTCGCCAACTTTTACCGTCAATTCCTGCCACACTTTGCCCAAGTAGCCCTTCCCCTCACGGAATTACTAAAGACTAAGGGGAAGGGATCTAAGGCTTCGGTGCCAGGGGCCCCTTTGAACTGGACCCCGCAGTGTCAGCAAGCGTTTGAACAACTAAAACGGTTGTTCACGTCTGAGCCCATACTAGCACACCCTGATGAAACAAAAAAATTTGTGGTCCAAGTAGACGCATCGGACACTGCTATGGGTGGGGTGATTTTGCAAGAGAACGCTCAGAAACAGCTACAACCCCTTGCTTATGTATCAAGGAAATTTAATGATACCGAGAGATTTTGGCCCATTTGGGACAAAGAAGCTGCGTCTATACGTTTAGCATTGATCACATGGAGACACTGGTTAGAGGGGTCCCAAGTACCTTTTGAAATCTGGACTGATCATAAGAATCTTGAGGTACTGCGAAAACCCCGGAATCTGAATGCTAAACAATTCAGGTGGGCTGAGTTTTTCTCCAAATTTCAATTTACCCTTCACCATTTCCCAGGGAAAGCCAATCATCTGGCGGATGCTCTCTCCCGCCTTCCCCAACATTTTTCTAAGAGGGTCGAAGTAAGGGAGTCTATGTTCACCCCAGAACAGTTGGTTGGTGCAGTTGTAACCCGGAAAGCCAAACAAGCACCAATGAATCCCATCCAGACATTAACCTGGGAAAAACAATTTCTAACTGACATCACCCCACAGGAAATAAATAATTTACAAGCCAGAGACGATGTGAATTGTGGTCCGAATGGCTGCTGGTACAGGGGAAATAAAATGTTTGTCCCAGAAGCTACCCGATCCCAAATGTTGCAGACAGTTCATGACTCAAAAGCTGCGGGGCACTTTGGATATGTAAAATCCTTACGACTTCTGCAACGTGGTTTCTGGTGGCCCCGAATGAAACAGGATTTATCCCTCTATATACAGTCCTGTCCAACATGCAATCGTTGCAAAGCCAGACCAGGAAAACCTCCAGGTCTCTTGCAGCCTCTACCCACCCCGAGCAGACCCTGGGAAGTAATCTCTATGGACTTTATCACTGATCTTCCCCCTCTAGACATATGACGGTCATTTGGGTGGTAGTGGATTTATTCTCTAAACAAGCTCACTTTATACCATTCCCCAGTTTGCCAACAGCCAAAGTCTTGGCCAAAGCATTCCTCCAACACATTGCCAGACTACATACGTTACCACTCAAGATAATCTCCGACAGGGGGTTCAATTTGTTTCCAAGTTATGGTCGGAATTAATGACTCTAATGGGTATTGAACGGGCTCTCAGTACTGCCTATCACCCTGAAACCGATGGGCAAACGGAGAGAGTAAACCAGACGTTGGAACAATACCTGAGATGTTTTTCTAACTATCAACAGGACAATTGGGTTGATTTATTGCCATTGGCGGAGTTTGCGTACAACAACTCATGGCACGCTTCAACAAAAATGTCACCCTTCAAAGCTGCCATGGGTTATGACAGCCCCCTCTCCCGTTCTTAAAGCCTGGTGAGAATGGGGGGAAAGCCTCAGCGTGGTGTAAAACTTTCCGTGATTCTTGGCCCCTGATTGTTGAAACTTTGAATGAAGCCAAGACACAGTACAAAAAACAGGCCGATAAAAAAAGATCCGGTGGATGGAAGCTGCAACCGGGAGACTCTGTGTATTTGTCAACCAAGAACCTAAGGCTAGCGCAGCAGTCTAGAAAACTTGCTTGGAAATATATTGGTCCTTTCAAAGTGTTGAGATGTGTAAATCAAGTAACTGTACAACTAGATTTGCCTAAATCTCTTAAAGCAATACATCCAATTTTCCATTACAGCCTCCTCAAACCTGCGTTACCCCCGACTAAATGGCAAACTGAGATGTCGGCTCCTCCCCCCCCTCTGATGGTTGACGATGAGGAGCACTATGAAATTGCTGATATTTTGGACTCTAAGATTCTTCGTGGACAACTCTTGTACCTTATTCAATGGGTACACTTTGGGCCCCAACACAGGGAGTGGGTGAAAGTATCTGATATCAATGCACCTGATCACCTAAAGGACTTTCACACTCGATACCCTAATAAACCTGGAGGGCCCTTGTTCTCTCATTCCTGAGTGGTGGGCGGGTGGTATTTTGGGAAGGGCAGAATGTCAGAAAAGGTGCCTTTGTTGTTTCTCACTGAATCCATTGTTTTATGTTTCCTACCCCGCTTTGCGCTTGCGTAGCTATGCAGGCAGAAACGTGGGAGCTTCTTCCCTGCCGCTTTTCCTTATCACGGTGGCCTTGAATGTAGGCTTTGGGCTATTCTTGTTTAGCTGAGAATTTTCCAGTCCTGGGAAGGCAAGGGGAGGGGGGAGTAGTCTCCCGCTCATTAAGTATTTCTCCCGCCGGGAGTTCCCGCGCGAGTGCTCAAGTTTTATTCGCTAGGCGCTTCATTGCATCACACTATAAGTTAGCTTGCTTTGCTTCGCCCCCATTCCTGACAATGACCTCCTACTGTGGGTTTTAGCAAGATAATCCTAATAAAACTTTCTTTGTGCAAGAATGACTGGATCTACTTGATTTCAAACCTGACAGCATCTTTACTTGAAAGTAAATTCCACCAATACCATAAGGGTTTACTTTTAAGTAACTGTGCTCTATTTAAAGGCATTTTTGTGTTGTGCAACACAATTATCATACTCCTTCATTTCATGAAACCTCCCAACATTATCTATTTATTTATTTTGATTGATATCCCACCCTATCCAGCAAGTGGGCTCAGGGCAGGTAACAATAGATAGGTTAACAACCATAAAAGTTTTAACATTAAAACTGAGACAAGTTTAAAATGAACAGGCAATAGCAACGATGGCAACAAGATGGAGAAGTCAAATGCCTCCAGCAGCTGACAGTCTTCTAGCATGGCCAGTTTAGATGGAAAACAGTGACAAAGACTATGTACATGGGAGGCCAGAATGGGTTAAACATCCGCCGCCTCAACCAAAGGCCTGGCAGAACAGCTCCATTTTGCAGGCCCTGCAGAACTGTAATAGATCCTGCAGGGCCCTGATCTCAGGTGGGAGTTCCACCAGGCTGGAGCCAGGGCAGAAAAGGCCCTGGCCCTAGTTGAGGCTAAGCAGATGTCTTTTGGGCTGGGGACCACCAGGAGATGTTGGTCTGCAAAACGTAAGGCTCTACAGGGCATGTGATTTGACCCAGCCCCCACAGCATCCATTTTACTGTGGTGCCCATCCACTGCCTGCTGTCCAGATTCCAAAAGTACCTGAACATAAGAACATAAGAGAAGCCAATGTTGAATCAGGCCAATGGCCCATCTAGTCCAACACTCTGTCACACAGCGGCCAAAAATACCAGATGCCATCAGGAGGTCCAGCAGTGGGGCCAGGACACTAGAAGCCCTCCCACTGCTGCCCCCTCCAGCACCAAGAATAGAGTGCATCACCTGCCTCAGACTTAGAATTCCCATCTATACCCTGTGGCTAATAGCCACTGATGGACTTCTGCCCCATATGTTTATCTAATTCCCTCTTGAAACTGTCCATGCTTGTAGCTGCCACCACCTCCTGTGGCAGTGAATTCCATGTGTTAATCACTCTTTGGGTGAAGAAGTATTTCCTTTTATCTGTTCTAACCTGACTGCTCAGCAATTTCATGGAGTGCCCACGAGTTCTTGTATTGTGAGAAAGGGAGAAAAGTACTTCTTTCTCAACCTGCTCAATCCCATTCATAATCTTATAAACCTCGATCATGTCACCCCTCAGCCGTCATTTCTCCAAGCTGAAGAGCCCCAAGCATTTTAACCTTTCTTCATAGGGAAGGTGTTCCAATCTTTTTATCATTCTAGTTGCCCTTCTCTGCTCTTTTTCCAATGCTATAATATCCTTTTTGAGATGTGGTGACTAGAACTGTACACAGTATTCCAAATGAAGTCGCACCAATGATTTATACAGGGGCATTATGATACTGGCTGATTTGTTTTCAATTTAAGAGGGCTGGGGACCTCTTCCCTTGTACAGTGAACAACAGGGAACACTCATAAGGAAACTAATAAGATTAGGGTTGCTCAACAACACTGATACCAAAGCAATTCATTCTCCTATTTCTCTAGAATCCCAACCACTCATACCTGCCTCACAAAATCCATGAACGCTAATGTGTCAACTAAACATGGATCTGATTTTTCCTACTTACCTCAGCACCACTGGTTCCAGTGCTTGAGAGGCCAGCCTTTCAAACATCCTCTGGAGGGGCGGATGCAAGGGATGGTCTTCATCAGCAAGAGCAGCACTGCATCTCTGGAGAAGTCGAGCATGGAGCCCTGCTTCACACATGATTTGTTGATTTCTTTCTGTGTGCACTAGGGACTGCAAGATGTTGGCCACTGCAAGCTGAAGATCCAGGGCATGCTACGTATTGTCATGCAAAAAAAAATTTAAATGACCAGTACAAAAGTCAGCAATGTGTCATTAACAGACATGTTCCCTGTATGGTTCATGGCTCAAGTTCTTGATCTACTGCTCAAAGGCAAAAAGTCAGCAATCAGACAAGCACAAACTCTTCTGTGCACCTGAAGCAGCTCTTCGTATTCTGATTGAAGTTTCATGATTCTGATTGAAGTTTCATGAGTTTCAAAGACAGCTGCCCCTTTATCAAAAAGATTCATGCTAGCTGATCAATGGAAATAATGTTCTGCAGTGTGGATCAATGGTCGAGGCCCCAGACTAGGACTAGGGAGTCTCAGGTTCAAATCCCCACTGAGCTATGAAGCTCATTGGCTGACCTTGGGTCAGACATCTTCCCTGTGCCTAACCAGCTTCACAGGGGGGGAGGAGGAAGAGAACTGTGCATACTGTCCTGAACTCCTTAGAAGAAAGACAGACTAACACACTCACCAACTCTGTTTTCACACTGTCAATCAACAAATACTCCTATGCTTGCAATACTGTTTTTCTTTTTAAAAAAATCCTAGTAATCATTTGTTAGGAATGTCAGCTTCCTTTTACTGTTGGCTCTTCCGATATGGCTGCCAGATAGTATCAAAATATTGGCATCGGATTCTGAGAAACAGGCTCCAGTTCCCAATTAGGCATGTGCTTCTTTTATTTATATATAATGGCTGGGATCCAATTAGCTACTTTGGGCAAGCACAAATGCTTGGCTTTCCTTCTTTGAACAGCAGCTCCCATACCAGATTACATAACATCCCCCCCCCAAAAAAAAAAACCCTCCTACTTTTAAAGCACCCCCATGCCACATTTCAAAATGGATCCAGACCAGGAATACGATAAGATTCAAATCCCCTGCTTCCTTAACAGAATTTGGTGTTATCTGAAACCATTAAAGTTAAGGGACTGGATCTGGCCAGTTTTTCCACCACCATCACGGGAAAGAGGAGGGCCCCTTCTACCCCTCCCCCTCAAGCTATGCTGGTGACAGGGGACCCGTGAGGACAAAAAGCAACAAGGGACAAGTGAAGAGGGGAGAATTAGCTGAGATTGCACTCCATCCCTCTCCTGCCAGAAGAAAAGCTAGCCCAACACCAACGCGAGCCCATTAATTCAAATTAGACCACTTTAAAAGATGGATCCCTTCATTGCTTTTGTTATAGCGCTTGACCCCCACAGTTTAAATGAGCGACTTGAAAGAAACTCTTACTTCTGGTTGTGTAGCCGACCCAACTGAGACTAGGAGGTCTAGCATGGAAAGCATTGCTCCAGGGTGAATGATGACGGCATCCAAGCTCTGCAGAGGCACCGTTCCTTTGTGCAGCTTCAAATCCCCAGAATTTTTGGGAGGGAATACTGGTGGGGTTGAAGAACAATGATATGCATGCCTAAAGGAGAAGGAGGGGGGGAGAACAAGTGACCTTTAATTCATATACAATTATGAGGTTTACAAGGGAAAAAAAATATGCAGCAGTTGAATGGAGCACACCATTTGTATGTTTTCTACAATCTTTTAGTCATCAGGGCCTAGAATTTTATAGGCTGGCTCATATACACAAGTTCATATTGCTAATATGCACCTGTAGGGTACGTAGGTTCCCTCCTAGAATGCCAATTTAATTTCCTTCTGTCTTAACCAACTACTTATCAGCTATTGAAATATGATATTAGGGGGAAACAGTCCTATTTCAACACAGTCTTGCATTTTTAAAAAAGCACTGAACCTTCACACTATGAAAGGATTAATTGCAGGAGGAGGACGAGAAGGAGGAGCTGGTTTTTATACCCTGCTTTTCTCTCCCCTTAGGAGTCTCAAAGTGGCTTTCAATCATCTTCCCTTCGTCCCCCATGACAGGCACCTTGTGAGGTAAATGAGCCTGAAAGAGTTCTGAGAGAGCAGTGACTGGCCCAAGGTCACCCAGCAGGCTTCATATGGAGAAGTGGGAAATCAAATCCAGTTCTCCAGATCAGAGTTCGCCACTCTTAACCCCTACACCACACTGTATAAAGACTACAAAGCTACATCAAATTTGATAATCAGAATTTTGCATTTGTGGGCAATTGAACCCAATCTCCAGTACAGCGGATTTTCTGTACAGAAAATTATATGTCATGATGATAGGTACAACCAGTTTGGGGTCACTATAACCTCATAAGCCTAGACATATAGTGCTTTCATTTCTCCAATTTTTCCAATAGGGATAATTCACGTTCAATAGCATCTTGGTTTTAACCTTAATTATATTTTAATATAAAACTGGAAGGGGGGAGATGGTCCTTCAGACACCCCGGTGCCAAGCTATGCAGGGCTTTAAAAGACAAAATAACACCTTGAATTGGGCTCGGGAGTGGATCGGAAACCAGAGTTATTGCTGTAGTATCGGGATCACATGGTCGTGGTAGACGGCCCTGACCAGCTGTCTAGCCACAGCATTCTGCACTAGCACAGCTTCTGAACTTTCTTCAAGGGTAGCCCAAAGCAGAGATAGCCATAATAGCCCAGGCTTGACATAAGTAAGGCATGGATCACCAGAGCTAGATCTGACTGCACCAGGAACAGGTGCAGGTGATGCAAGCCCCTGCGGCCACCTGGTTTCCTAAGGTGACCGCTGTGTCAAGCTGCATTCCCGAGCTGCAAATGTGGTTTTTCATGGGAAGTATATCCCTATCCAATACAGGAGGGATCTCAGCTCCTTGGTCTTCTTCCTACTAACCCAGAACACCTCTGTCTTGTTGGGATTAAGTTTCAACCTGTTCACCCTCATTCAATCCGTTATTGACTCTAAACATTAGTTAAGAACATCTAAAGCTTCCTCAAAATTAGGTGGATAAATAGGTGGAAAATAAAGGTAGAGCTGGATATCATCTGTATATGGGTGACACCGCAGCCCATACCTCCTGATGACCTCTCCCATTGGCTTCTTAAGACATTAAATAGCATGGGGGATGACCAAACCTTGTGGCAGAGCAGGAGTCCCCCCCAACACTACTTCCTATACACCTGTGGAGTACCATACAAACTCACTGACAGAAGAAGGTTATTAACTAACTACAGGACTCATGGTTACAGAGATGAACATTATGACAAAGCAACAGAAATCATACGGCCAGAGAAGAACATCATGCTTCCAGTTGAAGCCACAAAGCCAATAACACCATAGATTCTTATGAAGTGTGTGCTTCAAAAGAGGACACAAATCAACCACCAGTTCAGCCATTCGTGGACTATCCGGTTAGCCTGAAGAAAACGATCCACAGTATTCCATGAATCATGGACGGTGATTTTGGATCAGCGTTTTCCATCATCTCACCAGAGACTTACCATTACCAGCAGATTTTTTTCTTTCTTTCAAGAGCCCAGATTACCTTTTCCACTCCAAGGCCGAGTTCAGACTGGCAGTTTGGCCTGGTATAGGCACCAGTGTTCCCTCTAAGCTGAGCTAGGTCACAGTTTTATAGCCTCCGGCTCACACGTTTTGTCTTAGCACAGGAAGGATGGCTCCAGAACAAACTCATTTATGCAGTAGCCAAACCACTCACTCACTGCTTTAACGCCAGTAGCTCGCAAAGTAGAATTTTTGCTCACAAGACTCCACAGCTTAGAGAGAGCATTGATAGGCACATTTCAGAAACGTTTCACAAATGGATTAAAGGGCCGGTTCACACAGGCACATCTGTCAGGCATTCCCCAGCTGTACTCAACCCGTCTTGTAACGCTTCCCTCCCGAGTTTAAAAAATACCAGGTGAAAGTGGTAGCAAACCCTGGAGAGCACATTTATCCCGCGTTCATCCCGCTTCCCAGAAGTGTGAACACGACAAGCTGATCCAGTAGGGATGCTCTTATGCGCATAAGCGCATATCGTCAGATTACATTACAAAAAGCTGCTTACAGCCGTGCCTCCACCAGGGCCGGGCCAACAGTGCGAACGCTCCCTCACGCCTCCTCCCTCAGCCCAAATTTGTCAGCTACCAGGGCAAAGTATCTGTGAAGCTGAAGAACAGTACAAAGCAGACCTCAAGCTTTTGCAGCTGCTGGTCATTCAACATAATCACGCTAGTCACCTGGACTGGACTGGTGTGAGCCACCAGATGAGAAGCTTACCGGCCTATTATGACAAACAGAAGCTATGGATTCTCACATGTGATGCATCCCCTTATAGAATTAGACTTTATGTACGGACTTGAGGACTGTCATGAGGTACCCCATCACTCTCTACTGAAGAACAATGACTCCAGCAGAAGAACACCCAAATTGATATGGAGGCTGTCACCACTGTGGCCAGTGGCCAGAAATTCCATGACTATTCAACAAAATTCATACCCTGCCCTTCTGTCCTCCTAAGGGCCAACAAGACTGTGTCTATGATCAGCCTCTGACTACAAGCCAGTATTGGGTCTGTGCTAGTGCAGAACTGCAAATACTGTTACCACGTATACTTTGATAGGCAGCATTTTTAAATCCATATGACATTCTATAGCATAGGCCAGGCAAGATGACTGCCCATACTTATACTCTGAGTTGCTTATCTCTCATATCTACTGAGATCCACTGAGCCCTCTCCTCTGGAGGTATAGGAGTTAGCGTCATTGCCTCAACCATGCATTCATATAGCCGATACTGCTATTATATCCCCCAATTACCACACTCTTGCTTGTGTTTTCAACTCAGTGCGGAAGGGGTGGCCATTAGAGAAGCTCAAGGAGAAATTCAAAACCATTTGTGTCAAAACAGCATGAATTGTCAGTGCACAGGCACCACGGTCAATTCTGCCCCATCATGGAAATCAGTTTGGCCTCCCCTTCTGACACCTCAAATGGCAACCCTGAGTCACCAGTGAATCAAGCATATGTTCTATGCTTTATGCTATTATAGGAGTAACATATGCCTGTTAAGCCAGCTGCAATGTGGAATCAACAACCACAATATCACTTATAGCAAACAAAATAGTCCAAGGTGGCTTCCACCAGGACATGTCTTGTGTGATCCTTGGTCCGGAAAGGGGCCATTAACCTCTGACAACAGGGAAACCCATATGATGCATTTATTAAAGAGTCTGTTAATGGTATTTTTTTTAATCCAAACATTTAGAAGTACACACTTACCCTGGCCTACCCTCCCCCCACCATTGTTTTTGCTGCTCTGCTTGCATACTATATCTATCTGCCACCAAGACTATGGCACAAATTACAAACCTGTACACAGGCGTTCAAGGCAACTTCAAAAAAGAAGAGATTGGATTTATACCCCACCCTTCACTACCCAAAGGAGTCTCAGAGCGGCTTACAAACTCCTTTCCCTTCCCCTCCCCACAACAGACACCCTGTGAGGTAGGTGGGGCTGAGAGAGCTCTTGACAGAAACTGCTCTTTTTCAAGAACAGCTCTTATCAGAACTACGGCTTGCCCAAGGTCATCCAGCAGGTGCAAGTGGAGGAGTGGAGAATCAAACTCAGTTCTCCCAGATTAGAGTCCACGCACTTATCCACTACACCAAACAAAGCAAATGCAGAACATGATGTTTTGGTCCTGGCTGTTTAAGAAAGGGCCACAAAGAGGTCCATCAGTTGGTAAATGCAAGCAGAACCGGTACCACCCACAATTCTTCATGCTATGCAAGGGGAAAAAATTTTTTTTGCATAAATAGGAATTATTTCTCTCTTTGCAAATCTTCGGAATTCCGTGTTGTTTTTTAAATCTACTGCTGCATCCTGAAGCCCAAAAATACACAAACCCTCACACTGAAAGGTCAAAAAATTCAAGTATAATACTTGATGGAGCAAACATACAGGGAACCTCCTTGTCCCTATAAAATCAGTTCTCACAATATTACAGCAGAAGCCCAGCCAAACAGACTACTATATACTTGTTAATTATATATATTAATGGAACAGAGTTTTGAATATTGAAAGAAGTAGTTTTAAAAACCCCATAGGCTTTTGTTCAACTGATATTTTATACTTATTTATATAAATCTTAACTAAAAGCCCTTACAAATTATTTTGTTGCCTCAACTCTCAAAGGAATTTTCTCCTATCCCAACTAAGCCTTTAAAGGTTGTTGTTGATGTTTTGAAACAAAAACATTTTAGAGTTTTTGTTTTTTTATGCATATGAAGTACACAAGGTCTGTTTCCACTCACAGATCAATATAGCTCTCCAGCAGCAGATTCTGAAACACTCCTAAATGCATCTGAACTACTTTCTCAAACCAGAAACAGGTACTTAAAAAAAAATCAGCCCACTTGTTATGTGGCACTGTGTCTGTGAACAAAGACAAGCCTAATTTCAGCTAAGATCATCATCAATTCCAGGGGGTAGCCATGCTAAAGCACCTGCTAAAGCACAAGGGGGCATCTTAAAGATTAACACATTTTTATTCTAGCATCATTTTTCATGGATTAGGACCCACGTTATACTGCATCTGATGAAGGGGGCTCTAACCTGCTAAGACTAAGGATTTATTAGTCTTTAAAGTACCCCAGAACTCCTGTTTGATCATCATCCCTGATGTAACAAATAATAATAGTTAAACTCAGGAGAGAGGGAGAATTGCACTCCAGGAGGGTGATGGCTTGAGGCTGGAGAGAAAACATGCAGCTGCATGCCCCCCCCCCCCCTCAATCAGCTAACCAGAGTTAAGCAAAACAGGCCAGCATTATGTCTACACTGATCCCTGGAATACTTGCCATTTCTCTGAAAACACAACACATACACCCAGACGTGACACATAGTGAGGATATTGAAAAAATGCTGTGAGATCTGCACTTCCTCCCTCCCTGTTCTGTGGTTTAGCATGACAATGTTATGCCTGGATTGGGATTGGCCATACTTAACGCTATCTGGGAATCCCTTTTATCCCAGTTTGAAAACTGCTGCTGAAGTGGTGGGTATCGCTAACCCAGATGCAACAAGACAGCATCCCAAAGCAAACCACGGAAGGGAGAGGGTGGGGCGTGCAGGAGGCGGAATGGAATGGATCTCATGATCCACATCACTCCTCTAATCTCTTAACCACCATTAGTAAACTGAGAATATTATGTTTGTACTGAGTGAATCACTTCAGGACGTGGATGAGCAACACTGCACATTTTTTGTCTGTGTAGTCCTTATTTTTGTTGCAATCAATATTTTGAGACACAAACTCAGGAACCAGTGTGCCTTGGAATTCACCCAGCTATACATGTTTTTGCTTCTTACATTTTGAAATGTTTGTAAGCATTTTTAGGAACTGTATTGGGGGTTAACAACTTCCAGGGAATTAAGTGACCCAACTGCAGGAGAAACAGCCCACATAACATCTTCCAATTCTGTCAATAATGCAAGCCAAAACAAACATGAGAGAGGAAGAAAGATGACCAGTTCAGTCAAAACACCAACAAAGGGGCATGATATTCAAAAGTCGTATCTATGGCATCATCATAATCGCCATCACCCCAAAAGACTCTGTGAGGAAGAAGAATGGAATGGAAGGACGATATCCAAGTAGAAAGCTAACATCACTGAACACAGTCCCTTAACCCGTTTTGCGTTTTAACTAATGGGAAGGAGCAATAGAGAGGGTTTGCAGGAAACAAATATATACCCAGTACTGATGGTGAGAAGACTCACTGAATATTTTTATTGAAATTAAAAATTACACTGGTACATTTTTATTTCCCTTTCCCCCAGAAAAGCTCAAGATGGTAATGAAAGATCATTTACATCTCCTTATACCAGAACAAACCCAGTGAGGTAAGTTAGTCAGAAAGTCAGTGGCCAACTCAAGATCAGTTGACCAAAGATGGGGACCCAAGTTCCCCTGGGCAGACTCAGACCAAATATCAACAACAACACATGAGCTCAATATGAAATTACAGAAGTGTACTCTGTGTATGCAGTCTATTACACACAATGCAACCTTTCAAGCAATTTACACAGTCTTAAGCTGTTTGATACGCTTCTACACCACGGATGCCTTAACCCATTTAGAAGCAGACCTGAACAATCCACATTGTGATCTCAGGTGTATAAATGCTGAGAAAAATCACTTTGTGTACTTTGAAAATTTATTACCCATGTCCCTTAGACACAGGTAAATTCCTTGACTGCAAAACTATTGCTATTCAATGAATCAGTTAAGATTCTAAAAATGAGCTCCAGTTTTTATTTACCAAATCATATCCTTCCTAAAACATTAAACAGAAAATGTCTTTTCCCACCAAGATGCTATTTGTTCAATGTCTATTAATATACTACTTGATGGATTTCTTATCTTTTCTGGTTTATTTACTGCTCTCATTTGATTAGTTCATCTTATATGCAGCCATCTGACCCTTTAATTACTTCCTTTCTCATCCTTCTATCCATTCAGCATGCAAAGATATTTGAAGTAGGAATGCTGCAAAAGGCCTCAAAGCTATCCAGTTGGACAAGGTTCTCCTTTACACGTGCCTCATTGTCCCAGATGAACTTATTCCACCTGAAAATTCCACCTCCCATTTCAACATCCACTTCTGTACTATATGCCAGAACTGTTCCATATCAGCTTTTTTTCCCCAAAGAAAAATTGTTCACTCATGTGTACAAGTCAAGCCAAGACACCAACGTCTCTTGCAAGGATGCATCAATGTTAAAATAAAACAAGGTGTGCTATGCGAACACTTTTGTGTGTCTTTTAAAATTAACCACAAATGGAAGTGAACTTGGGAATGGTATATTTAGAAACTTTTATTTTCATCATTGAAGAACTGTGTTTATTTTTATCTTTTTTGCAACAAATACTAAATGGCCACCTATCCAGCAAGTCCTGTATTATTCAATACACTCCAGAGTGCTTCATTTGGATGCTATCGATACATTCCATTACTAAGTGTATGTTTTTATGTACTTGAGCATTTCATCATTATAGCTTGGAAGCAGAGGAAATGCCATTTATTTATAATGCAAGTGGTGATGCAGCAAAAAACAGCACAGAGGACAATGGCAAAAGTTGATGTGGTTTGCCTGAAGGGCGCCAAATCAGAAAGCTTGTTTACTTCAACTAGCCACAACTGAGCAAAAGTCAGAAATTTTTAGAAATCAAATGCTTTTTTCTTTTAGCCATTTTTTTCCTTTGACCTCTAAATATAATAAAATGATGAAAGAGGAACATCCCAGAATCCTGGTCATACCAGGATTAAACTGGAATAAACAAAGTGCGGGGGGATGGGGGGATGCAGGCAGAGAGAGAGAGAGAGAGGGAGAGGGAAGGAAGGAAGGAAGGAAGGAAGGAAGGAAGGAAGGAAGGAAGGAAGGAAGGAAGGAAGGAAGGAAGGAAGGAAGGAAGGAAGGAAGGAAGGAAGGAAGGAAGGAAGGAAGGAAGGAAGGAAGGAAGGAAGGAAGGAAAGAAAGAAAGAAAGAAAGAAAGAAAGAAAGAAAGAAAGAAAGAAAGAAAGAAAGAAAGAAAGAAAGAAAGAAAGAAAGAAAGAAAGAAAGAAAGAAAGAAAGAACTCCATGAGCCAAAAAGCTTCATAAGAACACCAGAAAATCAAGTGTGCAGTGATTAACTCACATTCTCTGCCTAAACAATTTCATTTTGGAATGTTCCCTGAGGAGTAAAGAACAAGCAACCAGGGTGAAAGGCTTTACCCCAATTTGGGTTGCCAACCTCCAGGTGGAGCCTGGAAATCTCCCACTATTACTATTATTTTCCAGAAGACAGAGATCAGTTCACCTGGTGGCTTCGGAAGGTAGTCTGTAGGGCAGAGGACCCTGCCTGAGGACTCTCCCACCCCAAACCCTGCCCTTCTCATGTTCCACTCCCAAAACCCCCAGGTATTTCCCCATCTAGAGCTTTCAAACCTAAAGCCAATCCATTCCCTGCTGTGCTAATATTTTAGATTATTACTTCCAGCTAGCATTTATTGATTGTGTACATTATTCATGCTGCTCTTCATGCAAAGAGCCCAGGACAGCACACAAGATTTTTCCTTCCTATATATTTTTTCTCACGACAACCCTGTGAGGTAGGTTAGACAAGTCCAGAGAGTTCCATGACAGGTAGGGATTTGAACCTGGCTCTCTGCCAGTTCTGACCAGACATTATACACTCCACCCCACCGGCTCTTTAATATGCAGGTGACTATTCACAATTACACACACACACATACTCCTGTAGTCTGAAGTGATTAAAATGATTCTTCCACCCCAGACCCATGCAGAAACCACCCTTTAGATACCTATTTCACAGTAATCCCACTTTTCACCACAGGATAGCATGGTTGGCCTTATATCTAAATCATCTAAAATTACTGATTAAAAATCATCTTGCCTTCCTTCTACAGCTGTACTGAACGCTAACTAAGATACAGTATTTCCAAACATATTTGCAAAATTGTCTCAAAATAATTTCAAGCAGATGGCAACGACTGAAGTCAGCAAATTAACAATCTGCAAAATGCTGAAAAGCCAGTAACGGGTCTCTCTCTGAGAAAGATAACAGCATACAAGCCAACAAAGAGATCTGAAGTCAGTAGAAAGCACAACTTCTCTTAAAGAGGATCCGTACCTTTTCCTGGACAAAGCTGGTGTTCCCCAAGGAGAGGGGAGAGAAGACTCATTTGTCAGGCAAGGAGGGATCTGCTCCGCACGACTACAGACAAAACAGACATGAAGGGGACAGAGAGGTTAGAAAAGAAAACAAGAGGCCAGAAGCTTGTTAGTTTGTACAGTTCCGCCAATAGAGATACGTCTTGCAGAAATAGCCAGAACAAAGACACTGAAGAGCATGCATGATTCTGAAACACAGACATACAAAGCGGATAGATCTTCCTTTGAGAGTGCAGCTCTTGCATTCAGTTTTGGGGGGGGGATGGTAAACAAATTTAAACTATCTGTTTTTACACACAGCCTTGAAACAAATCTCAGCATTGTAGTGAAGACCTGGATTAGTGACACCTGATCACCTCCAAGGACATGTAGCACAAGCAGGTATGATTAAATCTGCATCAGATGGACTAACACAATATTCTTAATGAGGTTCACAGACTAAAAGTGGAAGAGGTGCTGGAAAAGACAAAAGTGATCTGTATTTCTAATGCAACGACAGAAGAAAACCCAAACCAAGTTATCCCAGATTTTTTTTGAATTCCACTTTTAACACGTACCAGACAAAGCACAAACTAGTTAAATGAATCCGTAATCTGAAATTAACTTGAGCAATTTAGTGCATAAAAATATTACTCAGGGATTTTAAAGAGACCTTCTCATGTTATGCTGCTAAAAGATACAAATACCAAGAGCTATCCAGTTAGAAGCTGCAAACCTAACTTTTTATCCAAGAGAAAATCCAAGAACATCCTTTGTAAACAAGCAGAGCTGTAGAAGGGCAAGGAACAGGGCACACTCTTCCATATATCCAATTAATCATTAAAAATATAGTTAATAATTCTTTTAATACAGGTTGAAAAATAAAAAATTCTAAAAGCAAAACATTTCTTGAAGAATAAAGCACTCCTTGAACAGAATCACTTTAAAGCCCTACGTAATTATTAAAATAATCAGTTTTAAATGTGATTCCTTGTTTCATGTTGTTATGCGCTACCTGGTATCTTGGTCTTTGTTTAAACAAGACAAAGAGCAAAGAAACAAAATACGTTAAAAGTGAAAGATCTGCTCCATCGCGGGATGGCAGTTCTCATTGAGGACAGACAAAACACAGCGTTTCTGCGCACAGAGCGATGCGGCAGAAGCCTTTCAAACAAACAGATGCATCGGAGCCCTAGAGCTTCCTGTTATCTGTCTGAAGGCCAGCAAGAAGTCTCCTCTTTCATTTATTGTGCCTTTTGGTGATTAGGCCTTTTGAAATCTATCTTTTCATTAACGTCTTCGGTCCTGTTAATGCTTAAGCTGTTGGATGCGAAGAGGCTAACCAGATGCAAAAAAAAGGGGGGGAGATAATTCTTTCTTCACATTCTCCTGCTGGCAGCAACAAAACTCCCTGTTCAATGTGACTCATCAGGGAGCCTTGTCTTCCATATCTGATCACCATGGATCCTTCCCTGACCGGGCAGTTACTTGGGGTGGCACAACAAGGAGGACACCAACATACTGCAAGGGACTTGGCTTGCTCCAGGCCACTGGCAGCATGGGAAATGGCAGGCGCCATTTCTCATACTGCTTAGCCACTGGCACGGATCTGGGAGGTGAAAAGGCATACCCCTTGCTTGGGACAACAAAATGTCTTGAACCGGCCTGGGTAGCTTGCACTGCCAGAGGTCAGCCCCACACAGTCAACCCCTCTCTCTGCACAGACATTTGCATGTTCATTATCCCAAATATGGAACTGCAAAGAGGCCTTGAGGATGCGTCATGACCTCCATGGACAGAGACAATAAACCAATGACTTCAGGTGCATGGACTAAAAAAAACAAGTAAGGCAATTGTCAATCTCAGCCGAAAACAGAGAGTGAATAATCCTCTGAAGTAGCACTGAAGCACAGAAATGATAGATAATGCCCTAGATTCCAAATATCTGTTCTGCTAGCAGGGGAAGGGCCTCTTCAGTCCAGGGAAGGCACCTCGCTGTCAGGTAGGTGCCACAGTCAGAGCCATAGTATCAAACTCGGTTATTTCCAAATACAATTGTAGTTTAATCCCAAGACGCTACAAAAATCATACCTGTCAAAAGAGTCGGTAGTTACTTTGTAGAGGTAAATAAAGAGTTTACTGCAATGCCTCAAAGTAGGTGACACCGAATCCATGGAGATCAGGTCATCTTCCAACAGTCTTTGAAAGGGCTGGGTGTTGGAGGGGAAGATGTTCAAAGGGCTTATTTTCCTGGAGTCTGAGAAGCAGCCAAGTAACCTCACGGCATCGGCCAGCTTTTCATATTGGATCTCTGTTCTGAAGAAGTGCGAGTTGGCAGGCTCATAGCGCATCGCCGCAGTCAAGGTACAGAGAACAGTGTGGAGCAGCTCGAACACTTGGTTCTGGTTCACTTTCTCCCAGCCGTTCTTGGGCGGAGAACACAAGGACCTCTCCATGGCAACAAGCAAGGATGTGACGTACACAAACCCACCGACTTTTCTAAAAACTGTTCTCGTCCGGTGACTCTCTTTTAGCACACACAGCAGGGCCTGCGTGGATATTCAGACAAGGCAAGAAAAGCAGGAGGTCACAAAGACAAGCAAGTATCACATCGCTAAAGGTTTCTAGGCTGTATCTCAAGCATCTGAACACAGGCATTTAAACTTCCCTCCAGGAAGTTTCGCCTGCGAAAAATCAGCCTTCATTCATTGTAATATCAATACTGAAAAAATAACAGAGTATCTAACTCGCATCAATCCATTCAGACTCATCAGAGACTTAACTGTGTTAGAATCAGGTGGGTTGCCAGGTTAGATTCAGGTAGGCTGCCATGTTGGTGCCGCTGGGCTCAAATTTTGTTCTATTAACTGTGCTAGTTTTTCTTACAGGACTGAGCAAATCCTGAACATACAGAGCCAAATTCATAGGAGTCATTCATCACGTAACATTTACTGCATGACAATAAAACTATGCTAAGTAAAGCTCCCCTGTCAACTGAGCAAGAACTGAAACACAGCCGCTTTATTTATTTTAAAAAAATCTATGCCACCTTTCCACTCAACTAGGGCTCCCAAGGCAGTGAGCATCAAAGCATCAGTACATCTAAAACTGCATTTAAAACAAGGGGTGTGTGTGTGTGTGTGTGTGTGGGTGGGTGGGTGGGTGTGGGTTTGGGTGTGTATATATGTATATATGCAGGGCTATTTTTGGGCAGGAACGCACAGGAACGGAGTTCCGGCTGGCTCCCAAGATGGCCACACCCAGCAGGAACTCATTAGCATAACAGGCCACACCCAACAGCAGAAACACATTAAGATTGGCTACACTAGGGGTGTGTGGCCTAACATGCAAAAAAGCCCTGGGTTTTGACAACAAACAAGGTAAACAGAATAAGAAGCAAAAGGTGAGTGTGGCTGGATGACCACACTTCTGGTAACATGGGGTATGTGGCCTAATATGCAATGAGTTCCTGCTGTTGGGTGGCCTATTATGCTAATGAGTTCCTGCTGGGCTTCTACAAAAAAAGCCCTGTATATATGTATATACACACACACATGCAATTAAATAAAGATATATAGACATACGTTAACAAGACAACCAATGAGGGAGGAGGGCCAATAAGAGTTTATACACCTACATTAGAGTCCAATAGCACCTTAGACACCAACGAGACTTTTGGGGAATGAGTTCATTCATACCCTGAAAATCTTGTTGGGTCGCTTTAAGGTGCTACTGGATTCGAATCTAGCTGTTCTACTGCAGACCAACAAGGCTACCCTCTGAAACTAAGAGTTTGTCACTTCCACTCCAGCTCACACTGATTACATAAAGGGACTCCACCCAAGCTTTAGCTCACAATCTGTGGAGAAGATCCCAGAGCTGTATCATGGGGGATGGCTCTGAAGCTATAATGCTGGAATCCAGAGTTAGCAGACTCCAGGCTTATAAACTCTGGACTTCACCAAGCCATGGCTAGTGATAAGACACATAATGCTAAGCACAAAGACTCTAAAAGGAAACTGAAGGGGGAACTTTCAAGGCTACAGGAGGGGAAGCAAAAGACTATGACACATTCCTAATCCCCTAATAAATTACTCTGAGACAGGAGTGGGGTAGATAGCATAGTCTCTGGTCTGTGTCTGTTTCTGTTTCTCACTCCTGCTCTTCCAGCCTATCAAAAAAGAGGCTGCTTAGGATATACTGGTTTAATGACAGACAACCACAGTCATTTCACAGGGAAGTTCTCACACACATGAGAACATCTAAAATCTAGGCAGCTCAGTAAATTCAATGAAAACAACCTAAGTACAATATTCACTGAAATACTAATGAAAGATCTTTCCATGAACTATCGATATACTGGGAGACGTCGTCCCTCTCAGAGCGCGAAATGAAAGCAGCTTTCATGAGCATCGATACATTCCATCATATTGCTCTTACCCTTAATATGTCAGTCTTCAACTGTAATTCCGTCGGTGGAGCAGAGTGCATCAATCCCAAAAGGGTACCCATGTCATCATCACCACTGGGTGAGAGCACCAGCTGCTGGATTATCATCAGCGCGTGTTGCCTGCATTGTGGATATTTTACTATGTTATGCACACACCTGGCTCCACCAAACTCTCTGAAGATACCTGTATGGAACATAAGTACGAAGGAATACCTGTGATACCACCAAGTGACTCTAGGCACACTATCTACTGATCATATTGGCTCAAGTGTCTGCAATTTCTGCCAACAAGCATTTAGAAGCCAGTTTCTTAGACCTTCAAGCAGCAATACTCGACTTCCCACGCAGGGAGATAAATACTCAAAGGCTGCAACACACGAGCAAACACAAAATCCATTCGTAAAGCTCTTAATTATTTAGCAACCCCATTCATGGTTATGAGATTCTCCTACACACACAAACACAGAAGTTTCCATCTCTAACACACGTGAAGTATTGGATTGCGCCAAAGCCTTTTACTGATCTCTGAAACTGCCTGAAGTAGTAGAAAAGAGTCCAGTAGCCTGAAGTGGTAATTTGCATAGCAATAAGCCAGTGGTCAAATTTGCACAGTAGCTACAATATAATATAGTAATTAGAGGGACTATTTCTGTTCTTCTGCACAGGTATCAGCTTGTACAGGGATGCATGAGATGCCATGTTAATTACAAAGACTTTACAGCTAATTACAAACCATATCCATTTATGTGTGATTGTTTTGTTCCCCGTCTCCATATTATTTCTGGACAGCCCTGACTAATTCTTTTCATTTGTTATATAGTCTTCTGCTTTCCCTCGAGCTGGAGGAGTTGAATAAGGTACGTCAATCATTAGCATGAAAGCAGAGATAACGTGCTCCATATTGCACAAGTTAAAGGAGAGCTTTCGGAAGTCGCTCTGCCACACCAAAAGCTCACTTTCTATTTCTTAATCCATGGGAAGAGACAGCTTTACTAGCCTTTACAACCTATAAATGCTGCAAAGAAGCCATGAGAAAGGTAACGAGGGCACCCACTCCCTTGTCTTCTCCTCCTTCCTTGTAAAGATAGGAAAAAGATAATATAAGTAGGCAGTAGGACTGCCAACCTGCCAGGATCTTCCTGATTGCCCAGTTCTGTTGAGTAACCAGTATTTGCGTCTGAAGGCTCATAAAATACAGGTTTTTCCCCACCAGGCTCTGTCCATAATTGACCCAGGTCTGCCTGGCTCTGCCTACCATCACCCAGATATACCCAGCCTTGGCCCCAACACCTGGTTCTAGCCTAGCTTCATATTCTGATATTCCTCTGTACCATAACCTGTCAGGTTCTGCCTGATTTTGCCATGGAGCAGAATTTTTTTCCAGTTGGTCTTGAATATCGTTTGATGCTCATATGAACATTATCCTCTCCAGGTTTTTTTTTTCATCTGATCATGTGCCTGCATCTCATATACAGTAACGGGACTTCAAAGAATGTTATGGATGTTATGGATGTAGTCTGTAAGGATTCTTCTCACACCCAACTCAGTAACAAGTCTACAATACGTACTAAACATGAGACCTTCTGATACGGGGGAGTTTTGTGGATACGTTTGCATGTAGTGCTTTACCTGATGACTGCTGCATTCCTCATAAGCTTTTTAGCTGGATAGTACTTATTGTACCACTGAGAAAGGCAGCAGCCAAAATGTGTTTGGTGTTTTGCTGGTTTATCATATTCTTTATCAACCAAATATGTGTCACTTGGTGATTGCTCTATATGAAAAAATAATGGAGCTCAAATAATGTATCTGCCACACTGGTAAAGGGATTTATGTACAGCAGAGCTATTTTTACAGTGTATGTGGTCCACTGGCTATTATTTTGTGGTAACTAATGGAGAATTAAAACTCACTTTTAGTTTTGTTATTATTATTATTATTATTTGTCTATATTTTGAGATTTCTTCACTTAAACCTTTCAGTTATTTGATTTACTAGTCCTGACTGGATTTTCTCACTTTTTGCTATGCAACCCAGCCTCTCCAGACAGGGCTGTGCTTTTTAAATCCAAAGCTGACAATTTGGCTAGACAGCCAGTTGAATCCATACTGTGCTCACAAACATTCCGTAAAAGAGTTCTTTCTTTTCTATTACTGTTCACTCAACCCAGTGGTCCTGAACAGCTAATGTAAAAGAGTTGGTGGAGGTTTCCGAGAGACTCCAGTAAGTGTAGAATGTGGATCCCACCTTCTGATGGGTATAAGCCATATGAGTGCATAGGTAGTACCTGTTCTTACACAAGCCATATGAGTGCATAGGTAGTGCCTGTTCTTACACAAGCCATATGAGTGCATAGGTAGTGCCTGTTCTTATACAGATGTACAGACTTCTAATATGCTTGTGGGTTCAGATCATGATGCTGGTTCTTACCCACAAAGCCTTGAGACACCCACACTTGACTCTTCTGTGTCTGTGTATTCATATTTGTTGTTTAAAATGCATGCATTTGTTTGTATATGTATGTCATCTACATACACATAGTCTGCCTTTTAAGCCTTGACGGAAATATTTGAATGGGGCCATGCTAGAAATAAATTTCTCCTCTGCAGTAGACATTTCATTGGGAAAGGATCGGGAGACTCTGACCAAGCAAATTCGGCTCCCAGGATACCCATCCCCACCTACCCCAAAGTCAAAAACCTGCTTGACACAGCCCTTCCATATTTCAAGGGATTGGATAAATCTGTAATTTATGCTTAAGTGTTTTTCAAGGCCAAACATCACCGTAAGAGGCACAGCTCCACACACTTCACCAGTCGGACAACGGAATACCTGCATTGGTGTTCGAACCCTGGAGCAGCACCGTTAAGGTTTCCATAACCAGCAAAGCCAGCTGCTTTTGGTCTTCAGATGAACTGTTGTTTCTTGAGTCCCCTAGAAAACAATTTTTAAAAGCCACAGGAAAAAATTATAACGGCATTCATGTACTTTTTTATTTTATTTACTTCCATTTATTTACTTTGTGTCCCACCTTTCTCTTTGGGTCTTACCAAACTGGTGTGAGAGCCAGTTTGGTGTAGTGGTTAAGTGTGCGGACTCTAATCTGGGAGAACCGGGTTGATTCCCTACTCCTCCACTTGCACCTGGCTGGATGACCCTGGGCAAGCCATAGTTCTGGTCAGAGCTGTTGTCTCAGAGCTCTCTCAGCCCCACCTACCTCACAGGGTGTCTGTTGTGGGGAGGGGAAGGGAAAGGAGTTTGTAAGCTGTTCTGAGACTTCAAGTGAAGGGCAGGGTATAAATCGAATTTCCTCTTCTTCTTCCTCTCCTTTGTTTTCTCTCACAAGATCCCTGTGAGGTAGGTTAGGCTGAGAGAATATGACTGGCCCAAGGTCACTCAGCCAGCTTCCATGGCAGAATGGGGATTCAAACCTGGGTTTCCCAGGTCCTAGCATGACACTTTAACAAGTACGCCATGCTAGCTCCCTGTGTGCAGTATTCTCACACTCTTGAACACATTAATCTGCCAGTTTGGTGTAGTGGTTAGGAGCACAGACTCTAATTGGGAGAACCGAGTTTGATTCCCCACACCTTCACGTGCAGCTGCTGGTATGACCTTGGGTCAGTCACAAGTTCTCTCAGAGCTGTTCTCTCAACAGCAGTCTTCGAAAGAGCTCTCTCAGCCCCACCTACCTCATAGGATCTCTGTTGTGGGGAGGGGAAGAGAAAGGAGATTATAAACCACTCTGAGACTCTGAGTAAAGGGCAGGGTATAAATCCAATCTCTTCTTCTTCTCTTCTTCTTCTTATATGGAATCAGACCATGGGTCCATCATAGTCAGTACTGTCTATTTAGACTGGCTACAGCTCTCCAAGGTCTCAGGCAGAGGTCTTTCAGATCACCTACTGCCTGGTCTTTTTAAACTGGAGATGCCAGGGATTGAACCTGTGACCTTCTGCATGCCAAGCAAATGCTCTACCACTGAGCCACAGCCCCTCTTTCTGATCTTATGATTGTTCTCATTAACTCCTCTGCTTCAGTGTGGCCCCTGGCATGCAGCTGTCACTAAAATAAATGTTTAAGTAGTGACACAGCAGCAGCAGGAGGCATTCTGCTTTCAAGCGCTGAACTGCCTGAACTTTACAATCACCATGAAAAATAGCTTTAATCTTGGACATTGGATACGACCTAGAGGTGTTCACACACAGTTCATCAATATTGCACGTGTGCAGGCAGGAAGCTTTATTCTTGGAAACAGCCTCAATGCCTTCACGAGATTCTGCAGAAAACCAAGGTCAGAGAGAGTTTCAAAATTGCCTCTGGTGGGGTGGCATGATGAAGCAAATTAAAAGAAATCTGAAACTACACACCTGATGTCAACAGCAGTCTACCTTTCAGGATAACAACATGAGAGAGGTGCATTTTCCACAGTACAAGCAACGCAAGGGCAGAGGTGAGCAAAAGAACCAAATAAAGCATTATTTAAGACATTAAAGGGGGGGGAGGGGGAGAAAGTAATCTACCTTGGTCATTCAGAGCCTGTGCAGGATCTTTCAGAAGAGCTGCATACTTATGCAAGAGGTTCACCATCACCTCCAGGAGTCCCACCTCCCTGAAGACATCCTTAAAGATGTAGTCGTGGCGCGTGAACTTGAGTAGTGTCTTCATTGCAATGATGCTACACGGGTAAGAGGCGCTGGACTTTAAGAGGATGCTGACGCTGATGAGTTCTTTGCAAGGTATGTAGTTCAGGCTGAAGACGACAAATTCAAGCACCTCAAAGTATTTGGCCTGCACTTCTGGAAGCTTAGCAATCTTCTCCGCAAACTGGGACAACGTGTGCTGGGACTCCAAGATGAAGTAGTTGGCATTGTCCGCAATGTATATATTTAAGATGGCATCAAGGATAATTTGTGCAAGGTAGCTCGTTTTTGCCTTCAGGAAAGCATTTTGCAGGACAGAGAATGCTTGGATATTCCTCACGTTATGGCCTACAACGATGGAGGGGAAAGGACAGTACTTTTTGTTCAAATTATTGCTTGGGCACAATCAAGACAGAGTACGAATTAATGATAGACGTTTATTCTTTAGTTAGTGCAAGCAAGTGCGCAGGAAGCTGAGCCTGCAGAGTGCGGGAGGGGTAGGAGCACAAGTTCTCCC